>CM060833.1:146510000-146922500 GCA_030762175.1 Metallyticus violacea
TACAAAAGTACAGAAATGTATATACCATTCACTACAGGGGTACTCATTTCTTCCGCTAACAGGGCATTCGGGATGACATCTATAAATACACTAAACAATACCGAAGATAGAAAGTATCCTTGACGAATTCCTCCTCTACTGGCAGATCTACATTCCTACACAGTGTTTTGGTCTAACTTACCGCCGAATTTCGCGTCGCTGTTATTGCATCAGATCTTTTATCATTTTGTTGGAGACGCCGTTCTGGAACACAGAGCATCTCCCTGAACACTGCCTAAGGCTATTTTAAAATAAACAAATAAACTGTATAAATTACTTCCTTTTCTTTTTAAGTTGTTGTCTATTAGCGGCTTTAAAATGAATATATTATCCACCGTAGAAAATCCTTCCCTGAAACGTGCTTGATACACATATATTTTATTCGTTACCCTTCCCTTAATCTATCATACGGAATCTTGCAGTATACTTCACCTAACACAGATAATAGTGTGCACTCCTGTGTTCTCTTGCGCGCGTAGGTTACCCCTGCCTTTAAATATCGGCTATATCGTCGCTATTGACCATACTTCTCGATATCTTTTTCATTAAATAATTTATTAAATGTGAATCACAGGACGTTTATTACTCCCGGTACTACTAAAGAAAAGTTAATAAATTTAGCTGAAATTCCTTCAACTCTGGTGATTTTCCATTTTTAAATTTTTAATCGCCAATATAATTTCGCTTTCCGTTATTTCTCCATCTAATGTTGGTACTGGGGGAATTAAACGTAGTTCTTTAAGAGACAGCCATCGTTCTTTTCACCGCTCCAATCCATTTTTACCAAACATGCTATTAAAATACGCAAGCCACCTTCCGGGCTCAATGTTTATTTGTCCTTTTTTTTAATAAAATTTCATATTTTTATCCTATCCTTCCGATAGGTTGCAGTTCTTAGATCTCCCGCCATTTTGTTTTGCCATTTCGATTTGGCATTTTCTTTTCTTAGTTGCACATAAGAGCGACGAATTTCCTTAATTTCCTCCCTTCTGTAAGCGTTAATAGCTGCTTCAGCTTTTTATTCACTTTTTTTTTATATTTTGTGTTATACCATCCTATTTTTGTATGATGTTTACCACTATTATTCTTGATTTTCATATATTTGCCTGCTAACTATATATTTTCTGTCAGTAGTTAGCAATATTTGCACCGTTCCCCCCTCCCATTAAATCTTGGCTTGTAGACAATTCGTTCTTGGTGGTCTAGCAGTTAACACACTTGCCTCATAGACCTAAGGTGGCGGGTTCAATCCATGCCAGGGTCGATGGATTTTTTTCGGGCGTAAAAACCCTAAGTATAAGGGAAGTAAATCCTTCTCGTCTCGTGTTGTAGATTTACGACCCGTAAAAGAACCTCAAGCTCGAAAGTAGAGGCCTCTGAGCAAAATTCTTTGCAATGAACCATACAAAAATACGAATATATTGTTGTGCATTGTTTTCATAAGGGATAGTAGATTTGCAGGTAATAAAGAGCATGATAAATATTACTTTGAAAACAATCGTTAGGTTAGGTGCGTATTAAAATCCTATTTTGAGTTCTTTTTTATTGATTTATTTAAGGACGCTCTTTAACATCTCAGGTCATCAGCGTCCCATTCAATTCAGGGCGTGAAACGGCCGACAAATTTTGCTCAGAGGCCTCTCTTTCAGGCTTGAGGTTCTTTATTGTGCCGCAAATGTACGACACGGGATCCACGGCTTTACTTCCCTTCCGAACGAAGCGATACTTATGATTTTTACGCCTGAAAAAATCCATCGGTCCTGGCCTGGTTCGAACCGGGGATTTTGTGTTTAGGAGGCAAGTATGGTCACCACTACACCACCAGGACCGACATTTTGAGTTTAAATGCCTATTTGAAGTATCTTCATTGCTTTTTTGTCTGTATATTTTTAATGCTTTGAGGGCCTAATACCACAGTTCTAGTCATGAAACACAGCAAAGAATGTCTAACTGAATTGGTAAGAAGGATAGCATTATCTACTTATTCACAGATGACAGAAATATTACTTATTAATTACTACTGCTTGTTTTTTTTTTTTCTCCTTTATTTGTCTTAGTTGTCAGTAAACATTAGGACAAAGTAAGCGTATTGTTCTCACCGATAAGAAATAACTGGCGAAAAATTTAGGAAGATTTAAGGTTAGGTATTGCAGTTACATTCGTCACCTCCAGATGATTAGTGACCTACCATAGATGCCTCAAATATGTCGTTAAAATGCTTAAAACTGTAAGTGGCAAGCAGAAAATTTAATTTAAAACTTTTCCTTCCTATGATAATGTTTTTAACCTTTTTACTATGGATACGCTGTGAATTTTGTATCTCGGTCTGTCTGTCTGTCTGTCTATTTATCTCTCTATTCCTCTCCTTCTTTAAAGGAACAAAGAGATAAATACAAAGTGCCCCCATGCTACCTTTTGGAATATTTACCGCCAACATCTACATGCACATTATAAAAGTTACCGCCTTATGTCAGACAAATGATATCCACTCTGTTATTTTCTCCAAACTTTGCCATTACCGATGTCCCTTCAACTTCAAACGCCTCTGTTGGCGCACCATCTTTGTTCCATATGATTTATTGTCCGGAAATAGTCCGCTAACCCGAGGGCTTTGTCACTGTTAAAAGCGCTCAATGTTGGATTGGAATTAAAAAAGCACACACAAACACATAAAACCAGTAAATATTGTTCACTCTTTCACTGTGGAAAACGTACGCTATGATTTTTGCTCAAGACCGGAAAATCGTCATTTAATTTTCCAAATAAACATTTGCTCCACAAACAGTGGCGTACAGCACTGAGAGATTTAAGAAAAAAGTCTTGCTTTTTCCAAAAAATATATTTGTTGCATAATTTGACCCAAAAGGAAATCAAATCGTCATCCACTGGACTCAAATCAAGCCGAACATATGAAGCAGTAATTAAAGATACAAAAGGATTATAGCATCCTTTATCTTATACTCTTAGCATCATTCAACACTATTTTGATTGATTCGTTACGGACGCTCTTTAACAGCTCAGGTCATTAGCGTCAATTCAATTCACGGCCGACACATTTTGCCTCTTCTTTCAGACTTGAGGTTCTTTTTCGTGCCGTAAACGTACGACATGGAAATACGTCCTTATTTCCCTTCCGAAGGATGCTGAGGATTTTTACGCCCGAAAAAATTAATTCACCCTGGCCGGGATTGAACTCGCGATCTTGAGCTTACGAGGCAAGTATGGTCATTACTAGACCACTCAGTGGGGATGCTGATAGGCCTGAAATCTTGAGCAAATATGGGTGCTTTATTCTTTGGAAGTACTTGTCATTAGTGAAGCGTTAAATATGTGAGTTAATATTGGTAATATTATGTTAATCATTTTCTGCAGCATGCTAATTCCGTCTACTCCTACCTCTTTGGTTAAAATTCTCTTTATGGTCTTGCGTACGTCGTCAACTGAAATTATCATCGTAAAGTGAATTTTCTCTCTTACAGGTAAAGCGACATTTGTTAGTTCTTCAATTGTCACTCTTCTTGCCGTGCACTTCTCGCGTCGTTACAAAAGCGCCATTAAGAGCGTCAAGGATAAACCGGAACACCATAATTGCGCCACACGCAGTTGCGCCAAAAAGTTTGCTTTAGATCCGTGGCGTGTTTGCGCCAGTAACTCAAACTCTAAATGCAACATTTTCCGTATAGGATGGTACCACGTTACGGTGTCAGGGCATAATTTTCCCTCCCACTTTCACAGACTGCGGAATGTCACGCGAATACGCACGCGTTGTGGTTCAAAATTGTGTTTGTATGATTTTAATTATAGGTTGTCAAAAATTGTTAAAAACTGTTAAATTTATGCGTGCGGTGTATTTAAAATTGTTTTACATGATTAAATACAGGTTGTCTAAAATTGTCCTCGTTAAAAATGTTAAAATTGTGCTGGTTGTTATGTGAGGGTTCGTTTAAATAAGAAACAAAAGCAAAATGAAAAACCCGATCACCTCTGTAGTTTTAATGTATTTTTCAACCTTATTTTGAAAATGTCAGAGTAAAACTGAGCGTTGAATTTATTGTGAATGCCTCACATGCGTTCGTAGTGTGAGTGACTTCAGACGACTGCTCGGCCCAGATATACAGTAATCAACAAGGTAACCGCTGAATTGTTCAATTTTTTGGGCACAACGATTTACTCTCAGCCATATCAAAAACAAAACAACCACCTACTTCCTCTAGAGGTAAATACGACTAACCAAAACAATGTTTAAACTACTTACCAGCGTCAAACGAGTTGTCTTGGAACTCCAATACTTTGTAGTTTACGTCACCATGCCTGACCCAGTGAAACCGACAACCCAAGAGTTTTGCCTCACTCCATATTGACTTAATTGATTCATGTGTAGCAACCTTGAAATCTGCAACTATTTTCTTTGGTAGAAGTTTCACCCCTAAACATTTGCACTTTTCCTTTATAAAAAGAAACAACAAGGAATAGATATTTTTGTTCTTATTTGGTAGTAAACAAAAAACTGCTAGAATGTCATGTCCACTGTGAAGGAAATACCGTGTAAATAACTGTGTAAAATATTTTTCGCAGTATCTAAAGTTTCATCTACATAAAGCGCTTCTACTTTGCACAAATATTACAAACTGCTTTCATCTCTGAAAATAATCACACTGCTTTCGTGATCATTCAGTAGCACAATATCTTCGTTAGTAGAGAACAGTGGTTATAAGTTACTTACAGCTTCGTGAACTTCAAGTAAGGTGTTGGTAGTTTCGGCATATGGTGACGTCGTTCTCTGTAGATTGCTTCGCGTAATTGTTTAACGTTAGTAAAATGCAATACACTATCACAAATATCGGGATCCTCGTTAAAAGTTTTGGATATTACAATACTCGGTTTATCACTTAAGTCAATAGCCGGTTTCCTTTACACGACGCACGAACTTTTTCACATACACGATGTCTTTCATTGCTCTGGTGATTATGACGGACTACAGTTTTCGTATCCATATTTAACGTCATTATTTTGGAAGGACAATTCTTAACAATACAACGCCAATGTATACCTCCATCTATATATGTGTACATTTTACGAAACCTGAAACCGTCTCTTACAAGTCTTTTCCTCTATTACTGCCCCCTTGAACCACCTCCATGACAACCTTCACTAGTCTGCCTTACACTGTTTATGTTCCCTAACTCAACGTACCTACTACTCAATGCAAACACGTCACCTGGGAATCGTACACTAGTAGATAGATGCGCCTGTCTCCAGATTTCGTGCGCTACCAACTTCACAAAAACAAAAAATATTTAGCCGAAATATCGTTGGCGCAAAGCATTACCGTTCAATATAGCCGTACTTCTTGATATCGAACAAACAAAAAATTGGCGCAAAACCAACGCACCAACGGGTAAACGATATGTTATCTACCTGAATCTTGCTACACACAAGTCTGATTTTTCGTACATCCTTCCACAGATCTGTTGGATTTGAGTCGGAAGATATAAGGGAGTGAAAGTGTCTACGTTTCGCGCTTCGTTTAGTCTGCTTCGTTTTATTCCTTAAATATTTATAACCTTCAAAGTAGGCATCTTTCTTGTTGCGCCTGTATTTACGATGATGCTGCATCTCTCGATGTCATTGGATGTTTTATGTCAGCAGGCATCCAGGGGACAGGGACTCTTTTGACGCGTTTCGTTTTCGTGGAGCATGTTTATTTAATAAAGTCAGAGGGAATTCTTTAACCTGAATTTTTTCTTCAACAGTAGGTAGTGTCCAGATTGCATTCCACTGTAATTCCACAGTTAGTTAGTTTAGTAGATTTTGCATCTGCTATAGTGAACTACATGTTTAAGTCATGCATCATGATGTGTTCGTAGTTAGGAAGGACATCGGCGAGGGCTGTCTCAATGGAAGTAATATCGTTTATTTTGGGAAGCAGGTAAATCACGCATAAAAGACATTTGCACAAAAGAATTGTTACCTCAATAAATAAATTTCGGCTTTTGAATAGTATGCACTAGGAGTGGCATAAATAATTTTAGCGTTTAAGTCGTCTCTTATACAGGCTGCAATTCAATCATCTCGTTTATTTTCGCGATCGTTTATCAAAAATATATAGCCGCTGACATGAAGAATGGAGGAAGAAATTGAAGATTTCAGTCAAGATTCAGATATGACTATCATGTTGTCAAAGAATAAGAATATTGAGCGAAATTCATCGCGATGAGGAAGTAAGTATTGTGTGATATTTTAAGGGAGAAAGGATGGCCAGAGATAACGGTTTTCAGCACTTGTGCTTCAGGGATGGGGTTTTTAAATCGGAGACTGTTGGAGTGCTTTGGCCGCTAACAAATGTTGCCAACTAGTAGGATAAAATGAAACTTACAAACTGTTGCTGCAAATGCAGATAAAATAAGAATACTATAATAGATTTAAGTAAATTAGAGAGTAAAGAAGTGAAGATAGTGATGGAAGTAACTAGTAAACTAAAGAAAATATAAATCGCCAAGGTGGCTGAGGTCGTTAAGGCGCGGACTCGTGAGCGGGAGGTTTGGGGTTCGAATTCCGCCAGGATCGTCCTCTCTTCCAGGTTTTCTTCAGTCCTCATAAATGGCAAATTCCGGGGAGGTACCGTAAACTTAAGCATGGAACGTTTCCTTCCTTAAAAAAAAAAAAAAAAAAAAAAAAAAAAACTTTCCCAATATAACATTTCATCTCAAGTATCATCAGTGTCCAGCACCTGTGATGCCTCTGTAGTAAAAACGGGCGTTAAACACTATTAAAAATAAATAAACAAAATATTTACAAGAATAATATCAAGGTTCAATTTTCTGTTTGGCATTGACCCACACTTTAGTGGTCTATGTCTCCAGCACAAGTAATTCTACTGTTACTGTTGCTTATTTAGCACATATCACACCGTCCATTGTCCACATATTATTATTATATACTGTTACAGCAGGTTGTACCTTGTACAAGTGAGGTTTTCACGCACTTTAACACCACTGCCTTTCAGTGGGCGCGTGTTACGAAAAACCTCTTTTCGTTTACGGTGACTAACAAACGTTACTATCACTGGCCAAGGTTTGTTGTTATTTCTTTCCTACATGCTGTGCTGCTATTGCTTGAAGTTGTCGGAGTAGAAAGTATGAGAGGGGGAACTTGTTCACAGTGGAGCTGGCCACCGGTGCGTCTTGCTTTTAAGAGCGGACGCAGGCCAAAAATAATGTTCTGTATTTGTTAATGTGTTGCATAAAAGTTAAAATGCAATAAATATAAGTAAATTTATGCATAAATTAAATTTAAGAAAAGTTGAGGTAAGCTGTATTTATGCAGATTTAGCTACAAAAGTTGTTTATGTAACACTACACTTCCCTTTGATCTCTTCCACTTAATATCGGAATGCGAACACAAACTCATCTCGCCGTGTTTTCCACATCATACAAAAATAAATACGCATGGAGTGAATCTCAAGCAGTGGAGTATTGCATACGGGGCGGGTTAACACTTTGTGGCTTTGAGGGGTGGGCGCGACCCCTTCTGCACTCTAATTGTGCAGCAGAGCTTATCGAAACGTATGTCATTGTGTGGTCACGTGCCCGTCCTGCTCCGTCGAGCGGCAAATTGAGCCCATTGTGGCCGCCGTCGAGGGTGAAAATGCCCGAATTAAACACGTACCGCGACTGATTTGGAAGAATGGAAATAACAGACACGAGAGTTTAAAGAAGGGTTTGGACTTGCCACACAGGGAGCTTTCGTCACGAAAAACGACTAATTGGTTTCGCAAAGTACGCACTTGTAAGGGGTTACTGCTAGGAAAACTATACATTCATTGTGAAGAAGTACTTAAAGAACTGTCGATGAAATATAGATAGGATTTTTTGGGCTTTACTGGTCCCCTTTAACAGTTTTAATAGACAAACGTTTTTTTTAAGATTTCTTCGGATGTAAAAAAGTATGTTGGGGTGAAAAGAGGGAAAATGAAACACCAGAAATGGATGCATTTCCAATAATATATACAAATATAAGAATACTTTAACCCCCTTCCTCTATTTCAATGTTTCGTGTGTAAAAATGATTTAAATATTACAAGAAAGTAAGAAAGTCCTGTTCTGTCATCCGTATGAGTGAAAATTATATCCCCATAAGCATTACATATTTGTGATTAGTGAGAATATCTCGCAGAAATAATCACATATACATTACTCAATATATTCACCAAATAGCGATGAATAAATAAATAAATAAGTTAAAGAAGCTGTCTATTTTCTGATAGCCTTACCTTCTTTGTTGTGTTCATAGTAAAAGAATTCCATAACGTAGTTTCCAAGTTTCTTTTAACTCTTGCTGATTCACGGCTCTGGCAATTACAAATAGAAAGAAAATTGAACATTTGTTCTTGGTCATGAAGACAGAAAGAGAAAAACTAGTGAGATAATAGTAATAACTTTTTTCCATTAAAAACAAACACACGCCATAATTTTCTGTAATAATGAAATAAATGCTGGTTTATAGAGGCAATCTATTTAATTTATATTTATCAAATTTACTGCAGTTAATGAGGTTTTAAATAGTATTTGAATTAGTTTTCGTCTTTCATAAAGCATTTGTTCTGAGACTTTCAGCATCAAAATATCCTTCAATTTGCAGTTCCTAATAATCCAAACTACAAAAAATGAATATTGACAATGTCGTAGGGCACACTCAGTCAGGAATGAATTCTACAATATTTTGTTTTTAGGTAGGTGCCGTATGAAAACCTCGGCACACTATTTTAGACCGCACTCAGATAAATTTTGCTAAATATTTAGCTCTAATACCTCGCAGCTCTCTGATAGATTGAGAGGTGTACCCGATCTCCTGCGGCAAATGTCTGAATGACTTATGGGGTGACAATATTTTGCAAGCCCAAAATGAAGAAATGTTAAAACTAAAAACTATCACTGGAATAATCTGTTTAAACAAGAAAGATGCTTTAAAAATTAAGGTGAAAAATTGTATTTCACCTTACTTTTACATAGTTTATATCTGTAATTGTCTGTTTTCAAAGTTCCTTCTCTTCTTATACGGCATACAAATTCTATTAGATTCAAGGTAAGTTCGTCTAAATAAATGTAATATTCTAATGATTTAATACATACAACGGAGTGAGCATTAATTTTATCTATCTATAATCTATTGCATGCGCCCCACGTTTTTCGTTTGGGAGAATTTTTCTAAAAAAGTTTATGAGATTATGAATTTGCATGGGGTTATAAATCTGCATTTGTTTAGGATGAATTATTTCATACTTTTTAGTTCATTTATAATTTAGTTTTAAAATTTCTATTTTTTGAATAAGTATCAAACTTTTACTCTGTTAAGAGAAAAAAAACGTGGTTTTTAAAAAAATATATTTAAATTATTTTCTACTTTTTAGTCTTGTGTGCACGTGATTTTGCAATCAGTATTAGACATCTCGATTAAATAATCACAAAAATTTAGCAACTTTTAGATTTAGTTCATTTTGTTTTCTCTTGATTACATCTAAAATAGAAAATTGTTTTATCTACTTCATTGATGTATCGAAACAGTTGATTAATGATTGTTTCTTTTAATTAAAAACAAAATACGAAACACAAAGTTAATTTTGAAAAATTTTATTTCAGTAAATATATTTGTATCAGATCCCCCAAAAAGTAGTGAAAATCTTTAATAATATATGTAACTCAATGTATTATATTAAATATAATACTCATTCATTACTTATTTACACAGCTGAAATTGTTAATATATTATTAATACACATGTTACACATTAACTCTAACGCAATTGAATTTATGTAATAGAAATCAGATTTATTAAATGTTATTTGTAAGGATTTAATTGGAGGATTTAAATTTGATGTTTTTATTTGAAAATTTGCCATGGTGACTGCATTGTTATCAAAATATTTAGCATGTCGTTGCGTGTCATTAGCAGGTCGAGAAGAACGTTTTTCTATCGTCTCAGTTGATCGCGCTTGAGCCATGCGTTTGTTGGAATTTGCGCGTTCGACATCGTGCTGTTTATTTGAATAGTTGCCATGGCAACTGTATTGTTATCAAAATACAACATTAAGAATTCTAATCGTTTTAGATTCAAATAAAACATTACACTATAATTTATTTATTGCATTGATAAATATAATACAGTCATAACAACTGTTCTTATTTTTAAATAAAGATTATTATAAATGTTATATTTTATGCGTTATGAACAAACTACAGAAATGTGTTCTTACTATTCAATTTTACATTTTTTAAAATCTTTGTGTTTGATATTGCGCTGCTTTACTTTCAAAACTACGGAACCATATTTTTGAACCGTGGAACCATTGAACCATGATAATTACCGCATTATATTGTATTGTTATCCATTTCTGACCTATGTGCAAATTTTCAAGTCTCTGTCTCATTTAGAAGGGCATGAAAAATTTATTACAAAACTCCACCCGAAGAGACAAGAAAGCGAGTTAATAAAAACGTTTGAAAAAGCTATTGAATTTGTAATAAAATCCCTCGCAGGCACTAGTAATGTGAGTAGTTTCAGAAAATCATTGGCTATGAAATTTAATTTAAATGCTATTTAGTAAAAACATGTTACGAAAAAGTTTTCTGAAGGCTATTACAGAGCTCTCTTTTATACAAATATAATTCTCAAACACATATTGGTTAAATATTTCACATTTGTTAACTTCACGATGATGCTTTTGTTAAATATAAAACATGTGCCACATTATAAATACACATTATGCTGAATTCATTTGTCCTTTTTTATTAAACAATGGAGAGAAAGTTAAATGCAAGAGCGCTTTTTGAATTTCAGTTTTTAGGTATATCCCTACTCCTAAAGGTTCGATTTCCATGATTTCAGAAAATATTTGTCTGGTTTTATTTAAATGGTATATACCGAATTTTATTATGAGGAAACAAATATTCATGCCGCTAGAGCGGTTTATACATTTTTCTTTGACCACCACTCGTTAAATTTCAGTTTTCAATTGTACCCCACTCCTACTGACCCGATTTCCCTGGTTTTCAGAAACTTTTCTTATTTTATTTAAATAATATATCGAATTTTGTTGTGAAAAAAATAAATATTGGTACCGCTAGAGCGATTTTTAAATTTTGGGTTTCAGGTAAACCTCCATTCTTAATGATCCGATTTCCCTGATTTTCACAAAATGTTTTTCTTAATTTATTTAAATAGTACATATTGAGTTTTGGTGTGAAAAGCAAATACTATTGACACTAGAGCGAATTTGAAATGTTGATTTCACGTAAACCACAATTCTTAATAATCTGATCTCACTCAGTCAGAAACTTTTTTTTTTTTTTTTTATTTCAAAGACATATACCGAGTTTCTTTCAAAAATATTTTAAATTGCTGCTGCTAGAGCTAATTTTAAATTTCGCGTTAACACTTACCCGATTTTCAGGTATACCCCCACTCTTAATGACTGGATTACCCTGATTTTCAGAAACTTGTTTTTATTAATTTAGATAATGAAATATTCCGAGTTTCGTTGAGAAAAAACAAACATTGCGGCCACTAGAGATTATTATTATTATTATTATTATTATAATTATTATTATTATTATTCCCAATTTCCGCTTTAGGTTAACTCCCACCCCCAACTATCTAGTTTTGCTGGTTAACAAACTCGACAAATTGTTTCTTCATGGTTATATGCCGAGTTTCGTAGAGAAGAAACAAAATTATTTAGGCATATGTACCGGGTGTCTCACCTAACTCTGCGATATTTTGGAAATGAAACAAGATGTAAAATATAGTTGCGCAGGAATGTACCCATGTCAGGGGCTCACACAATGGAAGAGTATGCGCAAACCGGAATTTTAAAAAAAAAATGTCGCTTTCAACTTAAAGTTACATTTTTTAATTGGAACGTATAATATTTTTGGCGAAATAAAAACTATTAGTAATATCAGAATTGGTTTTACTTTCCTAAACAAAATTATAGTTGCCCAGAAACGTCATGTTTGAAAATTATATCCAGCACAGAAAACGCAATCACAAATAATATCAATAATGCATTATCTGATAAAACTGTCTCTTCAGCAGATGTTCAAAGTGACCACCGTTTGCATCATTAACTTGTGAAGACTGTGAGCAAGCAGGGATGCACAGATTGTACAGTTTCTGCAGAAATTTCCCCGTTAATACGCTTTTTCATATTCTCTAGTGTTGTTGGGAGTTCCTGATCCACTCTATCTTAATCGGAACACCGAGCTGGCTATCCACCGATTTGTAAACTTTGCATCCGGGAACATGGGCGAAGTGTGTGGGGAACCAAATGGATAGACGCGTTTCCAAACCAAGTTCTCCATGAGAAGGGGTAGAGTGTCTTGCAGAAACCATGTGTATTGCTGTCCGTTTAATATTCCCCGATAAAAATAGGGACCTACAACGCGGTTGCCAATAATGCCGCGCCAAACATTGACATCCCACAATCGTTGATGAGCAACCTCGCGAAGCTAGTGGGATTTTGCACGGACCAGTAGTGCATGGTCCTCAAATTCACATTACCATGATTTGTAAACGGAGCTTCACCCGTAAACAATATTACTTAGGAATGCTTTATTATCTTGCAACTGCTTCCAAATATCAATATAGAAAGTACATATTAGCCGAGAACACAAACCGTAATATGCGTTATAGTATGTGCTACTTCCCTTTTTGACACTGACAGGGGTACAGCCGACCAGATCAGGAGACACTGGTGCACTAAGCAGACTGATAATGGTTTGTTTACTTCATGCTTTTAGTACAGACATATTGCAAGCAACGCATGCTCTGCATACTTTGTATAACGTCAGAAACAGTGTATCCATTGCCACTCTTTAAATGTTTACCTATTTCAGAAGGTATGCCGTTCAGAACAGTGAAACCAATGCTATTATCACTAATTTGACCTCTAGTTTTCAGTTCACTAGAAAAACATGCACGTTCCATTTAAAAAAAATGTAATTTTGAGTTGAAAACGATATTTTTTTTTTTTTTTTTTTTAATTTTCTGGATTGTTCATACCCGCCCATTGTTGAGCCCCTGACAAGGGTACATTCCTGAGCAACTAGGTTTTTTACATCTTGTTTCATTTCAAAAATATTTGAAGTCCAGAGTTAGATGGGTCACCCGGCACACACACACATGTGTGTATATGTGTGTATATATGTATATGTGTGTATATATATATATATATAAAAGAGTGTGTGTTTTCATTGTCATTTTCGCTGCCTAGTAGGTATAATCTATGGGGATTTGAAGATTTTTTTTTAATATACGAAGATACAATAATGATGAAATGGGCAGCTTGCTAGAGTGAGGGTTGATGACTGTTGTCTTGTTTTCAAAAGTGAAGCATATTTATACAATGCAGGGTTCATTGAGTTGGTGCGGAAATATGTGTCTTATGCTAATTCCTTCTAGAAAGTTCTACGTTCTCAAAGCTCGGTTTCGATCCAAAATATTAATTGCATAAACATGAACTTTTCCTTGTTTGTGACAGTATGAACTTTCCCTGTTTACTCATTAACCTCTTCTTTACAATCGTCGCTGGCATTTCTGCTTGACATCTGAATCACTTTTATGCATATGATTGTACAATTATTAATAACCTTTAAATAGTAATAGAATATAGTCATTTTTCCAGTTTCTCATTACAGTATTCCCAATGCTACTTGTTACTTTATGTATGATACATACTTTACATACTTTACTGGATATTTTCATGCATGAGTTCATATTTGTCTGTAATTTTTATAAGATGAAGGTTAAAACCCAAGTGAACACTAGCCTACAGAAGAAGAGGATTAAAAAGTGCTTTCAACTCGATTAATGTAACAATTTAAAAATATACTTATATTGTAATATATATTTTACAGCTATTGAAGTGCAAAATTACTCCTGTTTCGTTCTGACTTAGCACCAAGTATTTTTTCGGTGCTGCGTTTGTCACGACGACCCTCGACAGACGTCCACGCACCCTAAGCAGTTCATTGAGAGGGGTTGAACATTTAAGCCGCAAGAATACATTATGAAGAAGTTCCCATGAGAGGTGATCATGTGCCCTCTAACCGGATCATCGGCAGGGCGAGAGCTATGTCAATCCCAAAGCGTCTTATTTGTACAACATCCTGCATACATAGAGCTGAAACGCTCCCCTGGTTGCAAGAGAGAAAGAGAGAGAGAGGAAGAGCAAGCATAGCAATAGGAATGAAGTAAACAAGCAGGTATAAGCGACGAAATGAAGAAATCAGCGAATTCTCTGCAGAAAAAGGACATCTTTCTTGCAGAATAAACCAAGGATTATGGTTCTACTCGTAGAAGTAAGAACACTTATTATTATTTTCGTTACGGAACCAATTCCCAATACTTGTATGATGGTCCTCAAAAAGCCACTTGAATCGTCTAACGTAAACTTAATGTAAAGGATGGCAGTAGGTCTTGGTCTTTTTGAATTGACATTTTTCGTTTGTTATTAATTTAGATCCGTGTTGTGGTGTAAATCGCACAGAATTCATTGCTCCAGACGGAATATAAATAAAAATAATGCAAAGTACATGCAACTATAACGTTTGCAGCGTTTAAATGCAGTTAGGTAGACATGATCACAACACCACACAACCAACTTAGATTCTGCCTGCCATTTCATCCTCAATTTCGTCATGTGTGAGGGAAATAAAATTAATGCTATCTATGACATCGATAACAAAATAATACAAAAGTGTGTGTTTTGCAAGGAAAGCTAATGTTTATGAATATATGTATTTAAAAGCTACAGTTAGTTCGATGTTATGAAATACATAAGCTCAGCACTTCCGTGTATCTTATTGTGGATAAACTCACATAATCTTGTAATGCTTTGGTGACATAGTAAAAGTCTTATTATTGCACAAAGCAGCAGAGATGTTCCAAAACAATATTTTTACACTGTTTATCACAAGTGATATCACAAGAGGGTCTCACTAGTTCGTGAATTTATCTGGAAAGCTCAGAACCTCGAGTAGGATCAAATCCACATTCAAAAGGAGAATTTTTTCCTCCATCTTCAATTTTTTTTTTTTTGGGATATTTATTAGGACTTTATCACGAATAAAATAAGAATTTAAATATAATTTCCGTAAATCTGGCTTACAATATTGTAATAATTGTACATTTGTATTATGAATACTTAACCTTTTCCATCCATCTAACAACAGACGAATGTTGATTGCCAATAATGCCAATAGAGAAAAGCGGGTTTGGGACAATTTCATGAATAGAAAAAAGAATAAAAGTGATATATATATATTTGAAATTCGCGCACGGATTATTACCACTTGTATAAAATATTATACTTATGAATACATATCTATTCAGAAACCGTGAAAATGAAATAGTTGAAAGTCGACTATTACAATCGCTATCGTTAAATATGCTAATACCAATTGAGAAAAACAAAACAAAGGAAACACTTTACCATTTTGTTTATTAAGATGTTTGGTTGCTTAAGCAGATGTTGTTACATAATTTATAAAACGATTTCAGACCGTTTGGCTGTATACGCAAAATATACACTGCTGCATTATTTACTAGATTTACACTTCCTGGTTACCTTAAGACGGGTTTACTTCATAACGGCAACAAATTAGCACCACAATCTATAGTTATTTCAGAACCCCATAATTTATTAAGATTGGCTCTAGATAAAATTAAATATGATGAATATGTCTGGCAAATATATAGTGACTTGAAGGATGTTGATCTACTATTGGGACAACAGGGTGGTTATACAAAATATATCGGTGATTTCTGTCCGAGTGAGACAGCAGGGCTAGGGACAAGGATTTTAATGTTGTATACTGTCCTGAAAGAACACAGCTTATACCAGGAAACAAAATATTAACAAGACACGTAAATTCTGTCACACATAAAAAGTGTACTTTATGTGAATAATAAAGCAGTTTGTAAACACCCTGAAGAAAAAGCTGCTGTACTTAAGTAAGAAGCTATACGTTGTCATGAAGTAAAATCAAAGAGAGAATTGTTGATGACCCACAAATTCAGAAGCTGATGATGGACTAGGACTACTATGTCCTAGTAGTGCTATGAGCTAAAAAGAAGAAGAGTCATTAAAGGTGTAATTATGGCTAGACTATTCCGCTTGACGGCCCTTTGAGAAAACACTTGAGGACTTCACACACTATCAAGTTGCATGGAAATAATATAAAGGGAAACTAAAGATGTCTGACTTCCATGGCGAGTAGTCAAATTCGTCGTGGTAGAGCAAAACAAAACACATTTTTAATTCAATTGACCGAAATTGATAAAAGCGGCATGTTTTGATTTGTGAAGCAGAAAAAAATTCCATTTGTTCCCTAGTGTTATAAATAAGAATAAAAAGTATAGTTTTTCAAATAATTGTGAAAGAGCAGAAAAGATAAAAGACGATATGATTGGTGCTTTAAAGATGTCAAGACGCACAGTGAGGAGCTTACTCTTTTCACATGCCAGGCTTCTTATAATGTCAAGAATACTCTCATTTCAATACAAAGAAACTAAGTGATCTACAGAATGAATACGTTTTAAAAGGTAAATGACTGCAATTCATAATCCTAGATATCTACTCATATTTAAGGCAAAAAAACTCCAGAGATGAGAATGATAATTGCAAGTTACGTTACTTTGAAAGCACATATTCATGGGAACAACTGTTTCCGCTAACAAAATACACCAGGAATAGCTAAAGCCAACTTTTACTTCCATAATAAGATGTATCATTGCTCCAGATTTATAAAAGCTGGTCGCATACAAGTAGTATTAAGTGTCTGGCAAAAAATCAGCTGTTACAAAATATGTTTTAAACAGTCTGTTGCCATGAGATAGATTCACTTGCCCAAAGACAGATATTCTTATACCCCCAACTTGTTAAAATGAGTGTTAAACACTGTTCAACCCTCAACTTGTTTCCTCAAAACTGCTAATTAGATCTCTCATAATCTTCGTGCGGTCTTATACTAAAGAAACAAAAATTACGCAAGAGGTCGCTAATAAAAATGCACAGAAATATTATGAAAATGAAAGAAATTCTAATTTGATACATATTCAATTTTATATTGGAAAAGAAGAATAAAGGTTTCATTAAAACTTCTACTCGGGCAACCTCAAAATGCTTGTCTAGAAAAGGCAGCTTGGATTGAAATCTATGCGGACAGAGGGTGGTTTCCTAACGAGGGACGCAAAGCAATTTTATTGTGGCAAGTAGAAGGGGGTCGTCTATTGTCGACCTGTGTCTCGCAGCTTCGAATCTTCCAAGATTCCAACTTTTCAAAATGATACTATCTCCAATTTTACAGCTTTCTCGTCTTGTACATGTTTATTTTATAGTATACATGGGTGATGCAGCTAAAGATTTGGCTTATTTATACAACCACAATGTACAATACGGAGACATTATGGTGCTCATAGTGGTGAATATAAAGATCGTAACATCTTGATAGAAAAGTAAAAAATTATAAATATTCATACTTACGACCATGGTAATAGTGAATCAATTATACGTTTAAGTTTCAAAATACGTCCTCTAACAGCAAGACTAACGGGAATGAGCTCTCTGCCCTCTGTAGAAAAATAAGCGTAACTAAGTTCTCCTTGATACAGTAACTTCCCTCACGATATACCCCACATTCCAACTGCTATAATGGTAAGAATCCAATAACAAGTAATAGCAAGATAACTAAGGACCTTTAAGGATGAAGAATTTGAATAATTTCAATCCATTCAATAATTGGTCTCGGAGATATAGGCTTTAATCTCCCAAGCACGGCTGAAGTGTTGGATTTGATCCCAATGAAAAACATAACAAATTTAGAAAGATCTGGTGGTGTATGTTAAAAATTAAATTCGGGGCTTGCCTTCAGTCATAACTTGTTTTGTGCAACATAAGAATTTATGCCCAAAATTCCTAGAGGGGAAAATGCTATGTTTCCCTCCTCCTCCTCCTCCTCCTCCTCCTCCTCCTCCTCCTCCTCCTCCTCCTCCTCCTCCTCTTCTTCTTCTTCTTCTTCTTCTTCTTCTTACACAAGGATAGGCCTGTCGACTGTTCTGTCCTCAATTAAACATTTCACTCCATCTTGTTCTTCCTACTTGACGATATCTCTAGGTTTATAATTTAGTAAAATTTTTTATATCAGTTCCTCTTTCATACTTAATATATGATGATATTCGTTGTTATTATTTTCATTAATTTTTTCCATGTAGATTATATATATTTAACTGTTTTCGAATTTCTTTATTTCTTTGTTAGTCAGCTACTGCTCTTAAAAATCTCATCTCTGCAGTTTCTATTCTTTAGTGTCTAGTTTTCACTTACATATGTTGCCATTGGTTCTGTCATTAACTATTATGCAGAATTTCATTTGTGCTGCTTTTGACGTCTAGTTTTCTCTAATGTTCTTCTTCTTGTTCCATTCATTTATATTAATTTATTTAGTTTTATATTCAGATCTTCATTTTTACTGTAAGATACATTGAAACCTAGGTAATTAACACTAGAGACTTGATCTATTATTTCTTCATTGATAACTATCTTACTTACATGATTGTTCCCTTTAAAAGTCATTGATTTTGTCTTTTGGTTGTTGAAATCATTCAATTATATGTCTGCATAATACCTTTCAGGCTATTAACACTTCTCTGTAGACCATCCTCCGTTTCCTTAAAATTAACCTGATCATTAGAAAAAATATCTCCAGTAGAATATTTTTCCTTTCTTTAAGAGTATTGTCTGTATATACATTAAATAATGCTGGCAGTAAAAGGCGTTCCTGTTTGACGCCTTGGTTTATTTCTTCTGTTTTGTTTCCAATTCTAACACCATTGTCAATCTTAATTCTTATACTTTTATATAGATTCTGAATTATGTTAATTAAATGACACAGATATCCTTTTCTCTTGCATAAAGTTCATAAGTGTATTTCGGAAAACTTTAACACCTTAAAACCACTAGTTTCATTGTATCAAAAGTTTCTTTAATGCAAATGAAAGATGTATTGAAGATATAAAAGTCAATTTGAAAATTTACTTTTGTCAGACACTTTTCTGACACCAAACGTTGCACATCATAGCACATCTTATTGAGACTGTCTGTGCTATATTGTTTAATAGTAAAATAATAAAATAAAATCTTCCCCAAAGAAAAATTCGTACATGAGATTTAAAACTGATACATTCTGTCAAGAAACAAGCTCCTAGTGCCTTGCGTATAAAATATTTAAGTGCCTGGTTGATTTCCAACTGGTCAATAACTGGTGGCGTTTAACACATTTTAATTATCTATAGTTTATCACAATTTCCTCGATAATTTTCAGTAAAAAGAATAAAGGAGAAAGTGGAGAAATAAGTCATTAAAATAGAGGAAGAATAAGGCAGAGAAATCGAGAAAGAACGAAGTTTCAATCTTCTTCTAAAGCGTCTAGTGCTCCAGTAGTGACAGTAGGTATCGCTAAGCAGTAAGGAATGCGCAATCCCTGAGCCACTTGTGCTCTCAGACAAGTCCACCCAAACCTTGTTCCCGAGGGAGCACTGCGTAATGCAAAGCCAATCCCCTGGGAGACTGATTACAGCTTTTCCCTAATTCCTACTCGCCTTAACAGGATTTTGCTGAACGCGCTCTCTGATCAAATCCTCAACCCTCTGCATCAGTTGAGCGCTCTTATCAAACGAAATATGACTTATCGTCGCCTGTAACGCACACAGGCGTTCGGAATACGAGCTGCCTAGGAACAAAATTAGAATTCTTGCGATCGATAAGTATTGCAGAAGAGAAACCATATCATTATTATTATTATTATTATTATTATTATTATTATTATTATTATTATTATTATTATTATTATTATTATTATTATTATTATCATTATCATCATTATTATTATTATTATTATTATTATTTTAACATTTTTAAATATAACCTTGTTTACAAACTGAGCCCTTCATATCATCTTTACATTCACTAAAATTGAGAAAAATAACAGAAAGTTTCCAGTTACATTGTGTATTTAAGAAGATGTTCATATGTTTCAATAAAACAAAAGCATGTTGCTGTTTAAAAAAAGCACAATATACAAGTAAATATGCATAATCAACAATAAACATCGAAAATTTCGTCGATTTTCATTAGCTTTGAAATTTAATTTAAACATTATTGTAGTAAAAACATGTAACGCAAACGTTTTCTAAATGTTATTACACAGCGCTCTTACATACAAATATAATTCTCAAGCATACATTAGATTAATATTTCATATTTGCTATCTTCATGACGATGCTTTTGTTAAATATAAAACATATGCATCGTTATAAATTCTGTTTATATGCTGAATTATTTTGTCCTTTTAATTTAAAAAACATCGACCAAATTAAAAGCAAGAGCACTTTTAAATTGTAGATTTCAAATAAATCCCCACTCCTAATAGCCTAATTTTCCTAATGTTTACAGAATATATTTTTCTTATTTTATTAAACGGTATATACAGTTTCGTTGCGAAAAAGTAAATATTTATGCCCCTTGAGCGACTTTTAACTGTTGGATTTCAGGTAAACCCCTTCTAATAATCCGATTTCACTTATTTTCAGGAAAAAAATTGTTTTAATGCCATATAGCGAGTGTCCCTTAAAAAATTAAAATTGCGGTCGCTAGGGCGATTTTTAAGTTTCGCTTTAACCCCACTAGTTTTTCCGATACATCCCCACTTCTAATGGACCGATTGTCCTGATTTGCGTAAACTGCTTTTATATTTTAAGGAAATATACCGAGTTTTGTTGAGGAATAAAATATAAAAAAATTGCGGCTGCAAGAGCGATTTTTCCAATTTTTTAAACATTTTCACTTTAGGGTTAACTCCCACTCCCAATTGTCCAATTTTCCTGGTTAACGAACTCGACGAAGCGTTTAATTGATGGTTATATGCCGAGTTTTATTAGGAAAAAACAAAAATTGCGACCGCTAGAGCGTTAAAGAACACCCACATTCATACACACACACACACACACCAATACACCAACCTGTGTGTATGTGTGTGTGTAAGGGTGTAAATGAAATAAATCGAAATAATTTCAGAGAGTGTGGAGATCTCTAATATAAGCAATTTGAGATAGGCAATGTATGCTCCACAGCTAAACATAACGCAGTTTTATGATGTTAGACATTTTGGTATCGAATGTTGATAAGTCCCCGTTAAAGTCAAGCAGGATGAAATGCTGGTTTAGAATATCTTTAAAACTTTCTTGCAAACATGGAAACGTCGATTTTCCGCAGCTCGGTATCAGCGTTTTCAAGATTAGTGCCATAAAAATTCCTCATATCTCGACCTAATCATGTGACAGTGCGACACTGAACACTCATTAACTGCCTTCTTGCATATGTAGTTTTTCACTTGTGTGAAGTAATGCATAATGCAAAATCTGATGTTCCGCAGACCGCGGGTTCAATTCCTGTCCTGCGTTAACTTTTTTCTTTTTAAATGAAATGTTGCGATACGCATACTAAAGAATTATGAATGAAATTAACTTAATGCTTTCAAGTTTTATTCTATTTCTCAACAATGAATGTATTACCAACGTACAATGGCTAATAGCATGATGCCTAAAACTTAATTTACCTGACACATACTCAGGACAATATTCTGATTGCTAAGTATAATAACAACTGCAAGGGCTGTAATTATATGAACGGATATGTTAAGATTTAAGTACATAATTGAAACCCCAACCTAAAACATGGCTAAAAGCTGCATTATTAGGTTCCTGTCTGGGGAAATAAGTGATGAACGAGATTCGAATTCTAAAACAAACGACTACTATTACTCTACAGCTAATATAACTATTGCGTCAAAGTAATATGTTCTTAAACCTGCCTTCGTTATCGTGTGTTATGCTTTCGAGGGGCATCTTCATTAAGCCAGTGGCGTACTAGCGCTTTAGAAACTTATAGCCATAGCTTCGAAATTTGGACAGGTCATACGTTTTCTATATTAAATTACCTGTCTAAAACACCTCGACACTCTCTGAAACTATTTTCGTTTAGTTCATTGGTTCATTAACACCCCATATATAATATTATATATTACATACAGTATAATTTGTTTGTCTTTTTCGGTGTCTAGTAGAAGGATTGATGTAGTTTTGAAGAAATTATTCAAAAATCTTTCCATGGGTACAATCGCAATAGCTTACATTCCTTCGGAATTCGCTAATAGCTGTAAAGGGATAGCATATCCAGTTTTTCTCTACAAAACTAACCGTAAAGCATTTTTTTTTCGAAAAAGGCTTTCATAAATTATTAATTAAACAAAATGTTTTAGAAAAATAATAAAAATAGAGTTTTTAAAAAACAGTTTGTTTCTGCACTAACCAGTGGTGATCCCTGTTCCTCGTGCTGCAAGGGCTATTAGAATTTTTTTTTTGAGTGATTTTATTTAAGGACGCTCTTTAACATCTCAGGTCATCAGCGACTCATTCAAGTCAGGGCGTGAAACGGCCGACAAATTTTGCTCAGAGGCCTCTCTTTCAGGCTTGAGGTTCTTTTTCGTGCCGCAAATTACGACACGGGACCCACGGCTTTACTTCCCTTCCGAAGGAAGCCATACTTAGGATCCATCGGTCCTGGCCGGGTTCGAACCCGCGATCTTGGGTATAGGAGGCAAGTATGGTAACCGCTACACCCAGGACCGACGGCTATTAGAATGTTCACTACATTACGACCTAATACAAACCGGTTGACGCCACACCAGATCTCTAGCTTCCCAAAGTTAATTACTTTTTTGTTTCTTACACCACACAAGTAATCTGAATCAACTTCATGATTTATTGTTGGGGAAATCTACTGTCAATTCTCACAATTATATGCTTTGATATTCCATTCTGTATTTGGAGATTATTGAAAAATATTTAATACGAATAAACAAAATAGTGCACTTAAATAGTTTTCACGAAAATATCAAATTCACTATGGGAAGAGAAAGCGACGGTACACTTCCCTTTCTAGATGTTTTAGTTCGCAGGCAATCATCCAGTCGGTCCTGGTGGTGTGGTGGTAACCATACTTGTCTTCTAAACCCAAGATCGCGGGTTCAAACTCGGCCAGGATCGGTGGATTTTTTTGGGCGTAAAAATCCAAAGTATGGCTCCCTTCGGAAGGAAAGTAAAGCTGTGGGTCCCGTGTCGTGCATTTACGGCACGAAAAAGAACCTCAAGCCTGAAAGAGAGGCCTCTGAGCAAAATGTATTGACCGTTTTAAGCCCTGAATTGAATGGGACACTGATGACCTGAGATGTTACAGAGCGTCCGTAAATAAACCATATCAACGAAGGAAATCATCCGGAGCCCTTAGTCATCAAGTTCATAGAAAACACACACACGCATACGGAATGATATCTTAGCGCCAGATCGAATCGCCATCCTGCACAAAAAAGAACCGTAATCAAGACTTTAATACACAAAGCTAACACCATCACAGAATCAGAACATCTTAAACATGAGCTAAACCATCTTTGCTTATAAACCATGTTTATAAGGCCAATGGATTTAATAACAAAGATACTGACAGAGGCATCCGTTCTGGGCCAAAGACAGCATCTAACACCTACTCAAGCAAACACCAAGGCTTTTCTAACATAGTATGCATGCATATTAAAGAAAAACTATAGAAACTATCTTTATATCAACTGTTAAATTAGGGCAAATGCTTCATAATGCAAAAGAGCTTAGGCACCCTTTTGTCACAATGGGAATTTATAAAATACCATGTGAATGTGGCAAAGTGTATATAGGCATGACTGGAAGATCGATTAAAAAACAACTGAAGGAACAACAGCGACACCTTCGCCTTAATCAACCTGAACGACCATATGTAACAGAACATGCCATAAATGAATGCCACGGCATACATTTTAATACAACAGAGGTGGTTGCAAAAACACAAGCATTTTTCAATTTAATCAGGAGGGAGTTATTGGTAATACAACACAATCCAAACAATTTTAACAGCGACGGAGGATGTAACCTAAATAAAACATGGAAACCGGTTCTTAAAAATAAACTATCTTCCTACCCCTTCCCCTATAAATCCATTATTGATCGACCTTCTAAAACCAGACAGACGGACCAATACTGTCGCCTTTTCAGCAATCAGTAGTTGTTTATCGTCCATTAATGATGCCAACCGCAGAAGTTGGGGAAAGCTATTGTAGCATATTAAACCATGGACCACGTTACAACAGCTCGGAAGATTTTAACTGTTTTAATATATGACTAATTTGTCATTGCCCAAAACGTAAGATTATAGCAGAATTACACAATATAAAAAGTGTATAACGTTTTAATGTGCACATTAACAAGTACTCTGTTGACTGTCTTGGAGAAGCAATAAATTCCAATAGCACAAAGAAGATTTTATCCGCAAAAGGAACAGAGATCTACAGCCATGTACTAAGTGAAATACTCTAAGTAAATATATTTAAATCTGGAAGAAGTTGCGATAATGATGAAGCGATTCATTCATTAAAATGCTTTTTACCTGAGAAATGCAGAGAAAACTTCTTGCAAACGTAAATAACATAACACGTGCAATTCTAGGGAGGTCTGTTGCATAAGTGTCATTAAAGTCAGACTTTTGGCCCCTTGCTGCTTCATGGCCATCGTCTGGAATGAGCGTCGTGAAAGCTTCAAGTCTTATAACTTCAATTTGCTGTCTTTCTCCTCACTTTACAGCTTCTCTCTCAAAGTGAGCATATCTAATCATGGAAGCAAAGTTAATATTGACGGTTTATCTTCCTCTTTTTATTTTATTGCGTATAGGTCTGCCTTCTCCATTTATTTCATTACACTTAAGTTCATCAGTTCATGCAGAGAATATTGCTCATTTGTTGTTTTTCTAAAGCAGTTTTTTTACCTAACAAACTGGTATTTTGGGGTCCCTCAGTTTCCTATTCGTATAATAAACCAAAACATTCTGTTATGAGATTGGGTGTACAGGAAGGGTATGATTGGCATGAAGTAAAGGAATCGGAAGAAAGGAAAGGAATACTCCAGCTCAGAACTTAAATTGCCGGTTCAAAATAGCAAAAAGACTATAAAAAAGAAGAAAAAGTAAATTTTTGTTGAAATGATAACTTTTATTAAAAGAAAATAGAAAGGAGAGGGAAAAGGTAGCGGTACTTTTACTTTGACTGACTTCTGATAGTAAAGTATAAGAATAACAGTAACATGAATTTCTTTTGTACCTTCAAAAATGAGACAAAGAAGGGGGAAATTGCTTTTTTCTTCTTTCTTTACATTTTTTTCTACCTACCTCCTCTCTTCTAGTATCTTCTTGTACCTTTCCTTTTTCTGATCTCTGTGAAAAGAGCAAATATCTTTTTCTAAAGGGCTTTAGTCATAAACTCACACGGTGCTGAGGTTTCTACTAATAGGCATATCACAGTAAGCAACGCTTCCCCCATTATGTTGTTGAACGTCCCGTTCTGAGACCCAATTTTCTAGCAGTCTTGTTGTGTTAAACAGTTGGTTCTAAAACAACATATTTTTGTGTGTAAATATTATTTTAAATAAAAATCAGCTCGTCGTATGCGTGCGGAGTTTATTCGAAACTTTTCCGGATCAATTGCCTCCTTCTAAAATGGCAACTAACGATATTGAAACAAATTTAAAACACTCCATCAGTGCAAAACAATAAATACGAGCGAAAACGCATAGTTTTTAACTAACAAAAAAAAAAAAAAGCATACGAAATTGGTGCCAATCTTGAAAGTTTACCAAGAAATCACTTCTGAGGTACCATAAATAGGGAATGTAACAATAATTTTTAATTTGGTTTATTTACAGATGCTCTTTAACACTTCAGGTCATCAACGTCCAATTCAAATCAGGGCGAGAAATGGTCGACAGATTTTGCTTAGAGGCCTCTAGAGGTTGTTTATCATAACTTAAACGTACGACATGGGGATCCACTTCCCTTTCGAAGGAAGCCATACTTAGAATTTTCCCTTCGGCCCTGGCAGGGATCGAACCGCGATCTTGGGTTTGGGAGGCAAGTAAGGTTACCACTATACCATAGGACCGACTAGGGAATGTAACAATGATTTAGCAATGAAAGCAGAGACATCACGGTGAACAAACATAAGTGTGTAGTGCTTGTTTTTGCAGAGGGAAAACAAAAATTGCACCAGCTTCTTAAAGATAAGATTGTAAACAGATTTTAGGAAGTGGAAATGAAGCATTGGCTCCACCGGCTGCGGCATGCTTAGTAGTCAAGGATTAAAAGTCCGCGTGAGCAGACAAGTTTTATAACTAGAGTCCGTTGTTAAGTTATCCTTTTTACTGAGTTCACTGATTTCCAAAAAGCAATGAAGAGAAAACTGCTGCCCTCGCTGCTACTACCGTCACCAACATGTTATTGTTGCAGTCGTTCTCTGGGTGTGTGAATTTCGTAGTGGGGCGAGCCTACTTTCAAAGTGTTTTGTAGAAAATTCTGGTGAGCATCTGTTAAAAGATGTGTTATTATGATATTTTTTTTAAAAAAAAATAAGGTAATTGTTTCAATTTTCACTTGCTTTTAAATCAGACAGTGGAAATATCTGTTTGTTTAATATATTATATATAATATAACATACATTATATATTATCACATATTTCGGCTATATAAGCCTCTATTTTTTGTCATTTAGTTTATTTACGGACGCTCTTTAACAACAGGCCATCAACGTCCCATTCAAATCATGGCGTGAAACGGCCGATAAATTTTGCTCACAGGCCTCTTTTTTCAGGCTTGAGGTTTTTTCGTGCCGTGCAGGCTTTACTTCCCTTCCGAAGGAAGCCATACTTAGGTTTGTTATACTCGAAAAAATCCATCGATTCTGGCCGGTCGATCGAACCGGCGATTTTACGTTTAGGAGGCAATATGGTTACCACTACACCACCCGGACTGACTCTTAAGACTTTAGTTAGAACTAACTAAAGCCATCTAATATCAGCAGAAGTGAAAAAGATAATGACATCGGTTTTCTGGGATGCTAAATGTGTATTGTCAATTAATTACCTTCCCACTCTAACACTGGAGCGTATTATGCTAACCTTTTGGATCTATATACGCAAATAAAGGCCGGGCTTATCACAGAAAGTCGTCTTCTATCAAGACTTCACACATGTGTTGCAATGGCGATAGTTGTAGACAACTCTCGATTTGGCGGGTTACACTTGAAGTGTTACAGAATGGGGGAAGTGGGCAACTTAAACAAGTAGCAGTTGGTCATCGTGGCGTAAGAAGATGCGACTTCACAACTTGCGCTTTTCGCTTTGGGATGTCGAGAAAGATGAAGTTTTTGCTCAGAAACCACGCGATTTGAATCACTTGTTACCGTGATCTAATAGTCGTTTAGAGCTTGGATATGAATTGTTATGTTCTGCATCCATAAATCGATGCCCAAATCATGAGAATCGTCTATGGAAAACGTGGTCTCCTTTGCAAACAAACTTTGCAAAGAAATGGACAGTAAAATATTTATAAAAGGTTACTTTTTGTTTAAATATTTCGCAAAAGCATTATTTTTCCCACCTCCTCGACTCGGAATATTTAACAGAATTATAAATAGCAGTTTTTAAAATTAATTTCAAAATAGAGAACGGTTACCATATTATGTTATTTCGTAATTATTTTAGCAAAAGCTCAATTTGATACTAGGATGTATATCATTTTACATTTTTAACTTTAAATAATATGTTACTAACAAATAATAACAATAGAACCATTATAATAAATTGACACCAATGGTCAATGACGTGGGTCCTAACCCAATGGTTCAGAAGCACTGTCTTAATAAGACTTGGTTGATGAAAAGGTAAAATTCAATAACCAGATTTATCTATAGAACTGAAGTGTCCCAGATGATGCAGAAAGGGAGAATGCATTATTTCAAATTGGAAAAGCAGATCTTTGGCATAGCGTTAATTAACATGCATCATGAACTCTCTTTTACTTAAAATGCTACACCACTCTTTTCAATGCAACACGATACATCATTAAGCGATTGCAACATTTTAGTACCTTTTAGTGCCTGTTATAAGTTACCAAGCCAAGTAATACTTTAATTTTCCATGGCCCAATGATTAGAACACAGCAGTAGAGAAAATGCCAGGGTTACGGACTGGCGCCATGCAAGGCTTTCGTTTTATTTCTCTTTAATCACATAGCAGATAGTACCGCAGTTATGCGTACCCATAATTATACAGCTATGTTTCTTTGAACGGACAGACAAAGAGAGGAGGCGGTGGGTGGAAGGTTTTGATGTGATTTTTCTTGAACTTCCCCTTAGAATCAAGTGCCGCTTGACAGCCCCTTTGCCCATTCCAACCTCACTCAGGTCCCTTTGCAACTGCAATCTGCTTGCTAGTATTCGGTAGATCTTTAACGGGAAATCTACGAAACTACCATGATATGAAGCAATTCGCTGAGAACTGGACCTAGGTGCAGGAACATCATTTGAGAAAACCTGTTTTTGTTTGGTTTGCTATTGTAATGACAAAATATAGGTAATTCCACATTTCTGGTTCAGAATACATCCATTATTTATAACGCCACGTTTCTCTCTCCTATGATCTAAATATAGCATGTACCTTACCAAAATCAGCACTGACTTCAAGCCAGCTAACTGAAAATGGTTATTAATGTGCCATAGATATACGCAAAAGAATTCAGAAACCGCTAACATTTTAATATTAGGCTTGTACTTTTTCCAAAGCAATAATACGTACAGGAGTTAAATTAACATTAAAAAGAATTACGAAAAACAGATCTTTGTAAACTGATATTTCCACGGTAGTTTTGCATGATCGCTTTGCTTTGAAAGTGACTTACAGGTGAATGTAAATAACCCTGAAGGTAAACCAATTGACCACTGAGGTGGGTGTTCTGCAATTTCCAAATGTACTTACGTTTGTCCACTTCTGATTTAGACCCCATTTTGCCATCTAGCGGAAAGGGATGAAATTACACGAGATATTGTGGGGAGGTTCAAAGGTATTAACGCATAAGATGTATTTTTCAATATAAAGTGACAAAGAAAATTAAATTTTCTTTTATATTATTTATTGGATGCCCTTCCTATATAGCACTATTACAATTTACGAAGGAAGGAATATGTCAAGGCCACTTAACTCCATCCAATGCAGTCTACTGTTCTACTCCCATAAAGTACTTTTGTTGTGAGGAAACGCAAAACATTTGCTGGCTGTTGAAATAGCGTTATCCAGAAGCATTGTGAAACTTGTTATCAGGAGTACGGCGGTATTAAAAACAACGTTATTACTGAATAAGGAGAATTGCAAAATTATAATTTTCCTGAAGTGTCTAACTCAATTTTTATCTGTGGTTTTATAGATCTTCTACACCTGTAAAAGTAATTTAGCACCACAATAAAAGAAGATGCCTTTCATTTAAACATTTCCTGCTTTTAGGCCTTGATCGTGCTAAATAACTGGTAGAGCTAATAAAGCGTATGAGGCTAATCATAAAACATTAAACAAATGTCCGAATCTATCAATTTGTGGCGCATTTTATTGCTCTGGATGAGAGCACAAAATTAAGATCATTTTACAATTTTTGCAGTTATGCAGTACAAAAGAAAGCTTTGATAGAAAACTAAAAGTATACTACAGAAAAAAAAATATTTAATAGTTAGTACGAGGATAGATCCATAAGTTACCGGCCTCGCTGATAAGGATTGTCCTCTTCACAAAATCCTTATCTGGTGTCATACCTTATCTGTTTAATAAATAATTGCAGTTGTAACTCCGGCTCCGCTGTGTTCGGTAATGTCATATCTTATTTGATTTCATTATTAATTAATTAATTTTGCCATAATTTGGATTTTATATTCATTTTTATTAAATAGTCTACTTGTGCGGAATTTGTTTAGTTTACGTAGGTCCTGCGATCAAGGTCTTTCGTATTCAACATTGCAATGGAATATGAAATAAGGATTCGTTGTTTCGAATCTCAAACCAAAAACAATCCATGAAGTAGCATCAAACACTTCTCCTCGAAAAAAAAAGAAGTGAAGACAATGCCTTCAGCCATTTAAGTCATTATTGCATTCTACTAGAACTCTGAAAAGATTATTTTGAACGATGTATTGTCTCTGGTGAAACAGTTAACTCCGAAATATGTCAAAATTTTCCGAAAGTTCAAAAAGTTCTAAAAAAAATGTGATCAAAGTTTTCCTTACGATACACCGGGAAGAGATCACTAGATACACCTTCCTCATTGACCTGTACCTTCTGATTTCCATCCTTAATCTCTTCTAAAAGATTAAATCGACAGGAGATTGTGCGATGGCTAGGAAGTTGTAAGCGCATTACAAAGATAACTGAGATACAGACCTGCAAGAAAGTGTTACATTAACTACTGAACACACCTCATACAACAAAATACGCTCTGTCATTGACAGTGCGAAAATGAGAAATGTACGTTAATCTTTCGAGGCTTTACTCACTGCACAGAGGGGTTGCTCATGTGTAACTCCTAATGTAACTTCCATGTTTATTTATTTGTTAACATGAACGTTCTAAATGAACCCGCAAGATCATCTTGAAGCATTTGGCTGAAGAGCGGCAGAGAAGTCAAACAACCTGAGTGTGAGAACATTTGCCACATTGTTAATTCTGCCAAGTAATTATTACGAAGCAAAATGAATTTATTAGAAAATTGTGTGTACTAAAAATTACTAAAGATTTTTGGTGGAAAATGTGAATTAAATTAAAGCAGCTTTTCACATTAACACTCGTACATACAGCAAAATGATACGAAAGAGGGCTAATTTGTGTGTTAAAGTATTTCAACTTTAGAAAACTGCTTACCAGTTCCACATTGTTTGTGCAAAAGAAAGATAAAGAATAAATATTTTAAAATATTAACGTTTTCATCACTGACAAGAACAGACTCTCCGTTCTAATAAAACACGTTCATCATGTAAATTTGAGTTAACATTAAGCGGTACAGGGTACAATAATCGTTGGAAATAGAGATAATTTCTCAGAGGCATATACTACAATACCAAGAAAGTAATGATTTTGTAACGTATAAATAGTATCTCCTATTATTGCTCTCATACTGAATGTTCTGCTAAATAATTTCAGTTATGGATATAATTTTTTAAGCCTTTATTCCCATATTATAAAGAATCGGCTATATATACAGTGTCCCTAAAGTTCGGTAACTTTTCTTCATTTATTACGCAAAAACTACAAATGATACAGTCGTATTAAAGAGAAACTCAAATGGTTTTGTTTTCCATATTTGATTTCACAATAACTCGACATGGGAACCACGTGTAACTCGGCATGTGTCTACACGGTAATCAAACTCTTTGGAGCATATCCTTAGATACAGTGGTGGCAACATCTTCAATCCTGAGTACTTCTAGATTTTGTGGTAAAGTTGGCACATACACACATCCTTTGATGTATCGCCATAGGAAGAAGTCACAGGAAGTTAGATCCGGGGATCTGGGAGGCCGATTTTCAACAAGTTATCATTGTTCCTGCTTGTTCGATTCAGCGTTGAGGCAGCTCGTTGTTCAGAAAATCACAAATATCGTTAAGGTAGTGCGGTGTGGCCCCGCCCTGCTGGAACAGGAAATGGTCGGAGTCTTCTTGTATTTGTCGGAACTATCATTGCTGTATTATATTCAGGTACGTATGTCCTGTTACATTGTTTTCGGTGAAGCAGAATGGTCCGTAAAGTTTCCGCGATGACATTGCGCAGAAAACGTTCACTTTGGGTAATCACGCTCATATCCGACGAGGATTCTGGGTACGTCACACTACACAGTTATGTCTGTTGACTTAGTCATTTGTATGAAACGTCGCTTTGTCACTAAAGATCATGTGATTCACCAAGTCGTCATCTTATTTCATCCATTGTTACACTCAGATACAAAACTCATAACGCTGTTGTTTGTCATTTCGTTTCAACTGTTCATACACGGTCTCTTACATAGTGCCTTCCAAACTGTCGTACGTGCAGCTCGCGGGATGCTCTACGAACTGACTTCTTATGAATGTCTCTCTCACACGGTTAACGGTCTCTTCACTCTGTCGGACCGCCACTTGTTTTCTTAGGACACGAGCAACCAGTACTCACAAATTTGTCATGCCAGGATTGGTGCTTCTTTACCATACTTAGTCCGGAACTCCCGTTGCACTTCTGTAGCACTTTTACATTTGTAGAATTTCAACATACAGAAAACGCGCTCTTTGTCAGAATGCGGTGAATGCGGGAACTGCGAGCATTGGCCGTAAAACCCAAGCAAAACTATTTCAGCTCATCTTTAATGTGACATATACGAAATTTATATCATTGGTAAATTTTGTGTATTAAATTACGAAATGTATTACCGGAATTTACGGACACTCTGTATTATGAAAAAATAATCCTGAGAAATATGCAAGTCTACATTGCCTGTAGATTCATAATACTAATTAAACTAGAATGAAAGCAGGAAGCAGAACATAATGCATTGTGAGTGGACCGGATTCAGTAGGTAGTCAAGAATGCTCCAGAAACAAGTCAGGGAGCAGATAAAAATCCGAAGCAATCGCTGGTATTTTGAACATGTCTGTAGATAAAACTAATACTTAAAATAAAATAATTAAGATACTTCAGCAAAGTCACCTGCTAAAGTACGTAAGAGAACTAGTAAGACAGATTTTAATGTATCTAATATCTGCTTTCGACTAGAGAATGAGATGAGGGAAATTTGTTTCACAGATAACATTCACACACCAAGGAAGGTCTCAGGACTTATGTTGTGTTCAGGCTATAAAGAATAAGAAAGCAAATAAATATAAAATAGAACAACACAACTATTGCTGCGTGATATTTTATTTTAGTGACGATGTTAAGAGCTCTATACAGTTGACTGATAGCGAAAGGGAACACAATTCAACACAAGAGATAATATATGTATTCCAATTATAATTTTCATGCTGAATTAAAATATGTGAGTCGTTTTTTCCTTACCTAAAGCTAATGTGGCACTTTGGGTAAACATATAAAGAAATATAACATTATATCTGCATACTGGAGTCCAAAATTAGTTTATATTTAGGACACAAAAGATCAAATATAGTATCCTAATAAAAATTTTTTCTGCTAACTGCAAATATGTAAGCAGTTTTTCTCTGTTTTTCATAGTTTTTTTCCTTGGCACCTACGTAAACTTTAAAATAAATGCAAAAATGAAAAAAATTGCATGAATGAGAGAACAATTTTTTCCTCTCTTTACCACCCATCAGTAATCCGCAAGCATTCTTGCACGTCCTTGTCTCTGATATCTCTTTTCCGTGACATACTAATGTTGATGAAAATGCTACTTGTGCTCAGCTCCGATATTTTTGAGAAAGAAATAAAGGTGCAACTCCAAGAAATGAATTTTCAGAGACATGTTACAACCCATATTTTTGAAGAAGTAATAGTATTTATTTCTCATACATCAACATACAAAAACTTTTAACAAAATAAACACAAATAAAAAACTTACTTTTAAATATAACAATTAGGATCAGTGCCTTCGGCAATTCCAGAAGGCACTAACTCCAAAGTTTATTCCAATTTGATTGGCTCAGCCCCCCAGTCCCCGGTTCATCAGCAGCTACCTACTGGAATATCCAGGGGATCAGGCTCCGATCCAACCAAAAACGAAACACAACAATAAAAATAATTTATACATTCAATACAATATTAAATTATATTTCCTACAATACTAAACCTTACTTTATTAAACCCATTCGGCCAATTTTCCATCCTTGAGAGTTGCTTATTCCTTAGGACCTTATACACACTAACATTCTGGTTATGGGTTTATAAGGATCCTGTTTAACTAATGATGGATAGCTAGTCCCATTCCCTCCTCTACTCATTTCATCCCCCTTTCCCTATCTAACAATTCTATACCATTTCTCAAGCATCTTTCCTAAAGATTTTACATCCATAACCATTTTTGTCTCACCTGGCCTAAGTTATTTTACAGATTCTTAATATTTTTATCTGATTTTAAATTTAAAATATTTCTACCTCTTATTTCGTCTGGTAAGTTTTCCCACTTTCGTAATAGAAACTGTTCCCTCCAAAATTTGGTTTGCTTACATTCCAGTATACAGTGCCAAGTACTATCTGGTTCTTTACACATAGGACATATCCCCTTAGTGTAGTCATTTTTATATTTTTGTAAGACTTTTACAGAGCACCCACAATCTTTCGTTAGTTTGGGGCTTTATGATTTCCTAAAAAGGTTTTAAGAACATTTAAATTATCTGCATGCTGATTTTTCAACCTAGTTTTTCAAACGTTCCATCTGCAATCAGAGACAACTAAAACTCCTTCCCTAAGTTTAGAGTATGAAACCCAGCATCTCCTTTTTTTAAAAACCGGAAGTGGAGGCAGAAGCATCGTATCAGAGGAAACAAATGAGATTTGTATGACGTTTTTCTCTCTTGGAGTTAGTGATTCACGCTTTGACCATTCCTTCTTGATATAAATATCTCTGCTGTCCCATTCACGTAAAAAGCAATAAATCTTAGTATAGCCAAGTTGCAAGCCCCATTAAGAACGCAACGATTTTCAAATCGCAACATAATAATCCAAAGGTACTTCTCATACTGAATTTTTCCAGCAGAAGTTTCGTGTTTTCAAGCGTTTCTTTCATGTTAGTTGCGAAAGTTAACGGCACAGGGGAATTTTGTTGTCATATTGCAAAAGAACAGCCTTTAAAGAATGAATGAAGATTCTCCAATGTGTAGTTTTACGTTATTGCTCAAGTATATCCAACAAAGCACAAATATCGATACAATACATTACAGATCTTGAAACGCTTCTTGGCAGGTACGAAAGACACGCAGCCTAGCATCAGCCTTTCAGCCCAGAGGCCAAAATCTCATCTTGTTTTTTAAATAACTTAAAATCCCGTTCCTTTAGATCGCCTTACATTATAAGAATGGCGTTCACAGATTGATGATCCTGTTTCTCATGTCGAAGTTCGTATCTCGTCTAAAATTAGCAGCGTCGGATAGGGAAGTTCTGGGTATGAGACACCGACCTTATAATAGATTGCAAGTTTTGGTACTTTACTGTAAGTTTGCATTTACTACTTTTGTGCAAAAATAATGGTCGGACACGTTGTTCTATTATTCACGCCGCACTCATATGCGGCTCAACCTTGTCCAGTACGTCTAAACGTTTCACAAAGGTTGAGCAACAGTGTCAGATCCAGTTCTTATATTTGTCCTTAACTTTGCATCCAAAATATACAGAGAATGCCAAAAAATGTATACACACTTCAAGCAAAGAAAAAACTATGTTAACATAACAAAACAAAACAAAACTGAATTCATATAAACCGAAAATGATGAGCACTAATCACCTTAAACTTTTACTGTTACAACAGTTGCTTAAAATGTCCTCCATCGGCTTCGATACACTTCTGAGTACGTTGAACTACTGATTGAGCAACGTTAACGAAAGTGTCCTCAGCGATTGCAGCACATGCCGAATTAATTTCTTCCCGAAGTCCGCCCACATCTGCCCTTGTGAACATCGCATACGGTACCATGAGTCTCAAATTTGTCTCGAATGCGTGCAATTGTAACTCGCGTTGGCGGTTCTGTTCTATACACACGTCTCCATTGTCTTTAAACTTCAACAACATTCTCGGTTTTCCAATACCACTTCAAAATTGCTCTGTTCAAACGATAATCTTGGCTCCATTTTGTTGCATAACGTTATGTGAGTTACATCTGTTTACAGAACATTATATGATTATCTTGGCTTCATTTGTTCATTGTTGATTTACCTGTCACGTAGCAACGCTATCATTATGTATGTGAGTCACATCTGTTTACAGAACATCATACTACACATTACTGTTGTTTTTCGGTTCAACTTTGAAAAATATTAAATAGATATCTACTGTAAAAATGTGTATACATTTTTTGGCACCTTCGGTAGATCATAATGTTTTTTTTAACAATTGAAGTTAAATTTCGTCATTTGTACAATCAGGACAACTTTTGAAAGCTGTATTTTGTATGACCCAGCAGTGTGCTCACTGCCGACATATCGATACTTGCAGAGACTGAATAAAGAGCATGCATGCCTTTATAATGCTAATATGTACTTTATCCTCTGTTATTAATAATTTAAAATATTTTTGTTTATTACTTATTACTTACCAAAGCCTAAAGTTGTCAAAAATAACATTTTTAAAATGTTACTAACTCAAAAAACTGTGGGTGACAGAAACATTGTTAGCGTTGTTCAACATATATATAGAACTTTCAGGGATGATGGAGAAGGGCAAATATATCAATCTGAGACCAGGAACTCCGATCCGGAAACGGCGGAGTCGAAAGTTATAAGCCAGCTTGTGGGATACCATATAACAGTGAAATACGAGAACCTGCGGTTGTTTGTACAAAGTAATACAGTGATGTCTTTGCATGTACTTGCTAACTCGACTAACATGTAGACGTGTATCATGAGGGGTCGAGATAGGAAACTCCACTACTGCAACGCAGATAGCGTGATGTGTATCGGACATGGTCAGTCCGGATGTAAACGTTTGTGTTTGTCACTTGAAGTGTACAGTCAGCCTAGTTAAGTGGAGTATATGGTTGCAGAATATGCAGATGTGCTTTTCGTGTATGGACAGGACAATGGGAAAAGTGGGGAAACTGACAGATTATATCGGGTCAAGTACTCTTGCAGGTGACATTCACCTACCATGTTTCCACCACTGTTCCAAAGGTTAAGGGAAACAGGACAAGTTATACCACAACACAACGCAATGTACGGACTACCGCCATGGAAGAAGAAGAAGAAGAAGAAGTGCTTGCTCGGAGCCTTCAATCAGCACTCGATCAGTTGCATGTGAAATGTCGCGCACAGTGCTGTGTGGAAAGTAACACGGGAACAGCAGCTACACCATCAGAAAGTGCCGCTTTGACTTCTGCTGACAGGAGGTTCTGTTTCGAGACCAGCTCGTTCATCAGATCCCTTCTTGTGGGTTAAGTGAAAAATCTTGTGTACGAGACACCAGTCGAGACTGAAGAGGATCCCCTGACAAGACTTTTCGCTGCCTGTGACATGTTCCAACAACACCTGGGCTGTTTCAACGGAACTTTGCGAAGATGTCATGTCTACATCGAAGCTGGGGCATGCCACTTTAAACATCTGTTGTGAATGTAGCACCTTGTGAAAGTTGTGCAGATGAATAAAGCTATTACATCTACACACAACGAATTTCTCTTATAACTTCGTTTCCGGACCAGAGTTCCTGATTTCAAATTGATACATTTGCCCTTCTCCATCATTTCTGAGAGTTTGTATCATCAGCTCGGAAACATACAAACCTTAGAAATATAATAAAATACTAATGTGCTAAAAACTGTGCTTACCAGTATGGCCGTTCCAAGAGAAAAGAAAAACATCGAAAAATTAACTTTATTGTGATTATTTTCTGGAGAAATTACCAGTGCTATATCAGTACATCACTTAATGCAAGACGGTGCCACCGATATGCAGAAACAACAATTTTCTAACTTCAATTGCTTTTATATCTCCATTCCTCCAGATTTAAACCGAACGACCTGGAATCTGCTGCAGAAGAAGGAAATATGTTTCACATTGTTTGATCAAACATAAATAAGATTGCGATGAAAACTGAAAATCAAGGCTACCAATGATGGAACAAATTTATTATATTAATACAGAGCCACATATATTAAAATATTGCACTTTTATTTAATTAAAAAGTTATTTAAATTTTAATTTATTTTCTATACTTATCCTCAGATTAACTCATTATCTAATACGAACAACTGCCAGTAACATTTTAGTTTTACTCTATAAATTATAAGCACGGAAGAATAAGCTGTTATTTTAATAATCTTGGCATTCCTAGGAAATGTTGATATTTCAGAAAATATGATTTCCAGTGTAAGACTTTTGTCACGCTAGATATATTGTACGATAACGTACCATACTCACTTGTCTAATTTTTGTTGAATGTAAGTAATTGAGCGCATAATTCACTAAGAAATTAACAGTCCACATTGCACTAGACAACAACAGCAGTGGCAAGGTAAAAACAGATGAAAGCTAACAAGCTGTTCCATCACATACCCCATATCAAAATAGTCAATTGGGCTTCTATGAACGCTGATGACCTGTGATGTTAAAGAGCGTCCGTAAATAAATCAAACAGACTTCTATGATACGGCGAACCTCTTTTGAATTACATGTTTTTATAGACTATAAAGGAACAAGCATAAAAATGAAAGAGAAAAGGTTAAATTAAGCTTCAAATTAATGCAGATATACAGATTGTTTAGGAAATTAGAGCCAAGTAGTCGCAAATCCAAAACCTATTCATTTATCTTGCGAGTTTTAATGGCACTTACTGCCGGTCTAAGAAATACATAAGCTGAAAACGTACAGAAAGGTTACACGCACAAATCTCTATTAATAAACTAAAGGTACATATCGATATCTCCATGAAATTTTGAGATAATGTCTTACAAATATTTGCTACGTTTGTTTTGGAAATGGCAAGTATTTTAACTGCACTGAATACTTTTCCTGCATTTTATTTTTATGTTTTTCTTTCTTAGTTTGCTAATTTCTTTTTCTCTTGCAATTTCCAGAATTTCTATCAGAAATGGATTAAAGTGTACATTTTTTAACTAATCCGTAATAGTAACAGCGATGCTGGTTTATTTCTTCTAACAACTCGGAGAGAACAAGTATCCTAATTAGAATTAATTCATTCGCTAAGCTCTTTATTTACAGAAAGTCATTCTGCATTTTGCACTTGCCACATTTCGATTTGTGTTCTACGTTGTATTAACGTCAGAGAAGAACGTTGAATGACTTTTATAAAGTGAGATATAGCTACAACAATTTTACTGAATATTCACAATGGATATTTGTATTTTCCACTGGATAATTTCTTTCTGCTGCATGGTGACTTATGTTTCAATGACGTTTCGTTTATTTTAGTACGTTTTCCCGAAGTTTGTAAAATGCAAAGCACTGAGTGTTAATCTCACATGCAACATGTTAACTAATTGTATCCGTACGCTCACTTGAGTACATGTGAATTACGAACTAGGGTAGGTATACCCTAGTAAACTTACTTAGAAGACAGTAAGTGAGTAAATTCCTTTACATTTTTCGAAAGAAATGCAGCGAGTTTAAAGTGCTATAGCCATGTATAAAAAATATCTGGTTTTTTATTGGGGGGGAGGGTTATTTGTTGACGCTTTTTAACATCTCAGGTCATCCGCATCCCATTCAAATCAGGGCGTGAAACAGCCGACAAATTTTCCCCAGAGGTCTCTTCTTTCAGGCTTGAGGTTCTTATCGTGCCTTAAATGTACGACACGGAACCCACGGCTTTACTTCCCTTCCGAAAGAAACCATACTTAGGATTTTTACCTCCGAAAAAAATCCATCGGTTTTGTCGGAATTGAACCCTCGATCTTGGGTTTAGGAGGCAAGTATGGTTACCACTATACCACCAGGACCGACAAAAAAAATCTATGTCATAAAGACTGGTCACACAGGGTAAAAATTGACAACTATTAATTCATTAGGTTGACGTAGGTAAGAAGTACATATGACAAACTCAAAACTGTTATGTTTCTCTCTGCAAAAAATGAGCTTTTTATGCCTTTCATTAATTCTTTAAGGCTATCTTGTTTTCCAAATGTTTATACCTTTCATTTTTATTGCGGAATTTGTTTGAAGCCTTTCATAAATTTCCTTGTTCTTTCGGAATTTCATGTACAGTTTTTAAAATGATATTCTGAAGTGGTCAATCAGAAAAATGAATTGCAGTGGCTGGTCATTGTGCTGTGAAATAATGCTAGTTAACTAATTATAACATTATTTTGACTTTCCGGTGTTATGATTAAAATTATTAAAATTGATCATTGCCAGATTATCTTGCCGTGATAGTTGGTTTTAGTGGTTCCTCTCAGCTTCACGGGAATATACAAAGTATTAGGCGAAATGTGGAAAATGGTATGACCGGAAGATCCACTAAAACTCGGCTGGGAGTTGTGCTTTAATCAGCGAGAAAAAATCTGCGATTACGGAACATTACCATGGGAGAAGAAACAGATGCAATTGCAAAAACAACCGGATATTTTAATGTGGTTAGAGGAGAGATCTTAGAAATAGAGCATTGTCTACATAATATAAACAAAGACATACGCTTTCAAAAAAGCAAGACTTGGATGACCATGGTAAAATAGTCCAGTAATAACCAATATTAATATTAACTAATTACTATAATATTTTGATTCTCCTTAATGGTATGTATTAATGCTTGGTATATCGTAGTTGTGAGTATAATCATTGTTTTAAAAACAATGAAGTTCCTGATCAATCGACTCTTCTTTTATCTGAATATTACTTTATTATGGCTGCACGTAAGTGTGGTTCAAAAGTATATTGGATAAGTTTAGAAGCACAGTCCATGGATGTGAAAGATTGGCTGTGCTGGACAGCATTAAGCGAACAGCTGCTAATTTTATATCTTTTTCACTAAAACTTTCATTTTGAAAAACAAAATAGCACGGTGTTAGAAGATGCACTTGCGCGCAACATTCTTTTATGCCTTTCACTGTTTATATGCTGTGATATATCTGATCACACACACCCCCCCCGGCTTATACTAAGAGTATAAGTGCAATGTACACTTATTGCACGGAACATCTGATTCAGAAATTATTTTTTTAATTTATGGATATTCTTTCTAGGTCACTATTAAAAACACGGTTACTTTTCAGGAATGACATATTATTCTCAAGAGTTTTAGCATTCGTAGTTTACAAAAGTACACTGTATTTTAGTATTTCACAAATTCAGGACACAATACTGTCTTATACCAGAGTCACAACAGCGATGAATTTCTTTGGATTGAAGCTTGGGCGTTTGCAGTTTTCAATATGGTTGAGTGATTAGGATTAGTTAGTTGGCATATCTTACCATAGAAGCGCAGTTCAATTGTCGGCTACATAAAACGTTTACTGTACTTACCCAAGCGAAGCCCGCATATTGTTGCAGATGTTTATCGACAATATAAACAGCGCTTTGTTTTGTCAGTTGTCGGAAATCTGTAATTTTTTTTTAAATGGGAACTATTGTTAACGTATTTTATGTCGGCAAGCCATTACCACAAAAAAGGGGCATTTTGTCCTCCCGTCTTACCTTTAAACAAAAGACGACCGGTCACTTATTTCTACACTTTCGCTTGCCATTGAATAAGAAGCGTATTGGGTTAGGCGCGGGCGAATTGGTAACATTCAGTGCATATTTTCAAACACCTAAACTTGCGTCAGAAACAAATTTTAGCAGCTAAGATTTTGAAGTTTGACTGTATATACATTCACAGGCCCGCATTAGAATATCTGTCTTGAAATTAAAATGATGAACAAGAGCTATTGAATTTTGTAAGATTTAAAACAATGATACATAAGGAATACAAGTTCTGTTGTCGTATAAAAGTATAGTCGTTGACAGGCAATTTTATCTGGGATCAAATTGTGTAAATGTTTATTATTACATGATGATCATAGTGATATGTTTCGCCAGCATTGAAAGGACATATATATCGACATATAATAGATTTATCGATTAACAAACCCTCGCGGACAGCAATTTACTCTCGTGTATTAAAGAAATAGTGCTCATTAAGACTGTAGGACGAAAACATGGGCTGTCCGATATGGTAAGGCACGGCATACTGACTCCCACCCCACCCCCCTTTTCCTCTGTCCTCCCTTGAGTTAAGTGCCAGTTAATATTAGACCCAAAAGCCGACCCATAACACGAAAATTATAGGATCATCAAAAATATATTGTAGCTATGGTAAAAGCTGAGGTTAGGGTTTCGGTGAGTGAATGCACCATTTCCATACTGTATAGTCAGTCACTTCTGAGGGTTTAAAATAGGCCTCATGCAAAGAAGTGGTGCGTTCGTACGTATTGATGATTTTATTCTGTAAAACATTTTACCAGAGTATTTCGGCGATCGGCTATAAGCTTATTTAGATATTCAAAGAACATGAAAAGATTATGAAGAGTGAAGCAAATCCACAAAATAACCTCACGATCTGTAGTTTCATTATGATTTTAGTTAAAATAATTTGCAGACGTACTTCTCAAAAGTTTCTTTTGAAATAATTTGCTAGTCATACTGCAATGTCCAGTCAAATATCTTCGTTCATTATTGATAAGTACAGCCCCAATTTATGGCAAAATGACTTTTTATTGGTGACCTTATATGTATATAGAAAATTATTCTAAATTGTCAAACATTATGAAAAGATTTTATTTTTTGCCTTTTTCACACTTAGCTGTTTATTTAATATTCTGCCTATTTCTGTCTTTTATGTAATTATTTTCTTATTTTATAAATTTTCTGCTCTTATAGTTTACTGATTCGTTGGTGGAAATAAAAAGTAACTGTTTCTTCTGACGGAGCTGCAGTATAGAATGTTTTGCTGGGATTTCTGCACTGACAAGGTGTTCAAATTTAAGTAGATCATTTCCTGATTGTCGTAAATTTTTACTGAGGCGATTTAAAGCATTGTTGAGGAATTCCTAGCGGTATTCTTTGTTAGAATTGACAAGAGATGGGCTCGTTGTTAATACAAAAATAATGATAACAAAATTCAGTTGTTTAGTAAATGATGTGTAATTATATTTCAGTTCAGAATTCGACACCGTACCAAAGACAAGTACAAACTGAACAAAAGAACGTCTGGCAACCCAGACCTAGAAACAATAAAAAGTGTAGGCAAGATTCTCAGAGGTGAAAATGTACTTGTAGATTCTATGAACATTGCTTGTTTCAAGTATGCTCAAATTATCACAGCGGATGCTGAAGCTCTCTTTCTGTTCTTAAAAATACATTACCTAACAACAGACAAAAGTTCAGTGTAATAATTAAAGAAACACCTTGTAATTATGTAAACAGCATTAAAAGGATGAATCTACTATTTTTGTGATTTTTCTTTGTAAATAAAGCTGCGGTTAAAAAATGTAATGCATTTTTATTGTTCATATTACTATTTTAAGTGCTTTTTGCCTGGTTTTCATCTTATCTATCTTTTTATGCTTAAACATCGGTATTTAAATCAAATGATATTTATCACTATACACATATGTTTAATTACTAAATAAAAATATATTTTTAAAATGTCATTCTACACTTCATTATATTTATATGAGTAAAATGTTGATATTTTTGCGCTAGAGAAACATATACTATAAAAAACGTAGACATGCTACTATCCCCTATATGCAATAAATCACGTGTATGCTTCAAGATTAAATTGCTAGATAAACCTGCTGTATGCAGTTCAATTTGTTGGTTACACTTTAAGTAATTATATCATTGCTATGGCTCCAAGGTGGAAATATTATTGCTATTGTAAGATTGAGTAAGTGTTGATTCGTCATACTAGTAAAGAAGATGGCTCTATTGGGATCGCCAAACACCCTTGTCCACCACACAAATGCTGGTAGCAATCAAGAGTTCCCAGGACCAAAAAATCTCGCAAAACTACAAAAGGTTGTTGTTGATTTGGTTTATTTACGGACGCTCTTTAACATCTGAGATCATTAGCGTCCCACTCAATCCAGGGCTTGAAATGGCGGATGAATTTTTCTCAGAGGCCTCTTCTTCCAGGCTTCAGATTAATTTACATGCCGTAAATCTATGACCCATAGCTTTACTTATCTACCGAAGCATAGCTGAAATATCGTCGACCCTGGCCAGGTTTGAACCCGAGTTCTTGGGTCTATAAGGAAATATGGTTATCATTAGATCGCCGGAACTGACAACTACCAATACTCCAAGCATGTGTGTAAAACTACACTAATTCATATCTGGGAATTTTTTAATAAATTTTAAAAATAACTTAAGTATGTGGTAATTTTCTGTAAAGGGTATACGTTCTATCATAGTATATAAAACGTTGTCATTCATATGCAATGTATAAATACCAAAAGTTGTATGTCTGCTGAATTCTGGCTACTTAAACGCCGTAAAGTATACCCATTTCTTTACATAGCTTATCTCTGAGGCTGTATAGACCAGCATTCCTTTCCGGGTTGAGCAAAGGCATTCCTTACGATCCGGATAAAGTGCATATCCGCCATTTTCTTCTGGTTTTCCTCGCCATTTTTTCGCCCAGTTGTTCTATCAGCCCTGCTTTCTGTTTCGTTATCAAGATCTCAATAATGGATATAAAATGTTTAAACGATTATGTGTTAAAATGTGACACGGTTTGAGTTTAAACCGGCATAAGTTAAATTGATTTTATGTTTCATTTGTTTAACTGACATCTATTCTAAACCCAAGCACAGCGTTTGGAATGTAGGCTATGTTGATCCGTGCAGGTGAAAGTGACGCATTAATATAATTGCATTTAAATCAGGGCATGAATACACGCAAGAATTCCATCATCAGTCTTATCTGAATCATCTTGCTACGAGACGTGCTCCAGAAAATCATTATAATAATTTTCGAATTCACTACCCTTCGTGTTAACTACCCTTTATAAATCAAATGGAGAGCCTTGCGCACGATCCTGGGGTCAAAAATTTAGAAAGAGGTGGATCAGGGATGGTTAGCGGTTTTTTCTTTTTCCTTTCTTTTTATGTCCAAGGGGAGAACTGATGGATAGGGGCCTTGTGTAGGCGTTTGGATGGAAACAAACATAAAATATTATATCAAGGGCATGAAATAGCCTACTTTCCTGCAAGAAGAGCATTCTTTTCAGAAAAGCGATTAAGAAGAGTGTTGTTAATTTATTATGTTTGTTACAAAATGAGTACAAGTTTCTTATACCGTTTACACGATGAAGAACATTTCAGTGCATTTCACTTTATTCCTACACAATAACAGAGCGTATTTAATGCGGATTTGAAGCTTTCTCACAGCTTGGAGGATAACAAGATCTTTACCCGGCTGATTGCTCGCGAAGCACCAATAATATAGTATTTAGTTGTGTTCTAGAAAAGTTAAACTAGTAGCATCTGTTAATATATTGGTAGATTGGTTGTTGTACTTCCACGGGTGGCCGAGGTCGTTAAGGCGCGGACTCTTGAGCGAGAGGTCTGGGGTTCGAATCCCGCCAGGACCGTCCTCGCTGACTGAAGTTTTTTCCAGGTTTTCCTCAGTCCTCATAAATGACAAATGTCGGGGAGGTACCCTAAACTTAGCCCTGGAACGTTTCCTTCCTTAAAAATCCTTTCCCAATATATCATTTCATCTCATGTATCATCAGTGTCCACCGCCTGTGGTGCCTCTGTAGCAAAAACGGGCGTTAAATACTACTAAAAAAATTGGTTGTACGTTAAAAAAAGTTTGCGGAATATTTTTTGTTAAAAATAATTAATTTTCCTGTTTAATTGCGCATAATTTTTACGTATATTGTTCATCAAAGTTTCCATTTCCCTTAGAATGAGCTGCAATATATTCTGGCATGCTCTTATATACAGCCATGTGCACCATTCTTGATCAAATTCGCGATGATCGAGGGTTACTGAAACCTGATCAAACTTTAACCGCGGTCAAATTGTAGTTGCAGTGCATCATAGTTAATTCTCGTTCAACGAACCGCCATAGTTGACCGGGCGCTAGGTAGCTGGATGATCACAATTCTACGGTAATTACTCAAAGGAAAGCATCTAACTCTATAGCCAAAGAGGTTGTAGTGCAATTACAAACTACATGTCTGTATCACTTTGTTTTTCTTTTGTGTTTGACTACAATATGTAGATAAACGAAAATGGAAACCAATTGAAGATCTCCAAAATTTTCTCAGCATGAGATAGACATTCTAATGGAACTAGCAATCTCATATTCTAATAAACTGGAAAATAAAAAGACTGATTCGTGTTCTTTAAAAGAAAAAAAGGAGGCATGGAATGATTTATCCAATCATTTCAACATGACACCAGGCGAGCTCTAATTATCAAATAAATAAATCACTATTTGTTAAAACAGCACAAGTCATGAAGTGTAAATTTCTATTCTGTTTCTATTGGGTGAAACAGGGTGATTGCGATTAGTAGAAAAATATAACTTCTCAGTTTTTTCATTTACTAGCCATCAAACTGTATCCTTTGATAGCCGGAATCCTTTTTCAAGTTTTCTGTCCCTATACTCTTCAAAAGAGTCACCTCTTTCCATAATGATTTGGTTTTGATGCTAGTCCCGACTTAAGTAATCCAAAAATATTATCTCGTCTTCAATAACTTCAAGAAAATCGAAACGAGCAGTCATTTTGTGTAACTTGACCGCCGTCAACGGAGTTGATCGTTGCAGCACCCGCGATCAAAGTTGACCGTGATTAACTACCTCGATTAACTTTGATCATTGTCGATAAACCGAAAAATCGCATTGAACCGGTCAAATGCCGATTGATCCCCTTCAAATATTGATTGAGGATGGTGCATATGGCCAATAGTACAGCTTATAATGGAAAGCCGAACAGATTATATATTCTTAGATGTCTCAAATAAGCTATTTTCGACGCCTGTCAAGCTTAATATCTTTAAGTATTTTGATGACGCGCTGTATATGTTAATATCTGTTGATCTGCTAGTAGCTTAGTGACAATAAATTGATCGCATTTACTAATGGCCTTGCGCACATTCTCGATCAAGTCCGTGTTGATCGAGGATCACTGAAACGCCATCAAACTTTAATCACGGAAATTGTAGTTGCAGTGCATCATAGTTAACTCTCATTTAACAAACCGCCATCAGCTGACCGGATACTAGGTTGCTGAACGATCACAATTCTACGATAATTACTCAAAGGAAAGCATCTAACTCTATAGCCAAAGAGGTTGTAATGCAATTACAATTTACATGTCTATATTGCTTTGTTTTTGTTTTGTGTTTTATTACCATATGTCATTCTGTTGGAACTAGCTATATCATACTGAAAAATTGGCGTGTGGTGTGCTATTAGTGTCAGCCCTATCACAGAGCCCATTTTTGTGAAAATGCTTATAAAAATGTTCATTGGTGCATAAACGAGTTATTGTATTTTTTTTAATTTTTTTATTATTAATTTATCACTTGCAAAAGAAAAATGTAGGTATTTTATGCAATCCGTGCGACTTCATACAGCTAGAGAAACTCTCCTAGCATTGCGTGGCCTGTATGCATCCTGTGTTCTACAAATATCCACTTTCAACTTAGACCCTGTGGGTGTGTCAAGGTTATAGTAGTAAGAGTTTTTTTTTGGATTGTTACTCTATAAAGGTTATCTGGCCATCTTTATTAGAAATAGTTTCTTCCAAAATATAAATTCACAACATGACAAGCTTGCGACAAAAGGCTTATTTACACGAAACAAAAATAAAACTACAAAGTCATCAATTTTATACATAGATCTTTACAGCAGCAAGTTCTCAATCCTTCCACTTTACATAAAGGCAAATATCAGACCCACTCGCCATGCTTATCAACCTCGAAAGGGAGCAAAATTATATGAGAAGTTTTTGCAATTTAATGCAAGATCATCACTTTAGCCATGTTTACTATGAAACGCATGCCATCCTTTGTAATACCGTCCCTTCTTTAGTTCTCTCTATTATTATTATTATTATTATTACTATTATTATTATTATTATCATCCGAACAAGGTGAATCTCTGGGTTGCCTTCTGTGCAGAAGTATGTATTCCTTCACCTATTCGCTGTCTCAGCAAAGAACGTTTGTCTATAGAACTCATACAGTATTAAAACCAATGTTAATCTGAAGGTTTTACCTTAATATAAAATTATTTTCACTTTCTGAACGCAATAAAAATTTTAAAAGTATGTTGAACTGTCTCACGACGTGTTTCTTCAGCCAGAAGGATTTGGGTATTTCTTTTAATATATGTGATTGAACAGAAATAATAACAAAGACATCATTATTTTTAGAAAAAATCATCAGCAATAGTCTGTCGTTATCCTATAAAATACTGAGATGGTAACACGTCTCAAAATCAATTTCTGCAACAGTAAATGAAGCTGACATCTACACCTGTTGGTATTTTTAATCCCATAGAGAGTATTTAAAAAATTAATGTTCAATTTCGTTTCGATAGAGAATCTCACAAAAATGTTCCGCACAAAGACTGGGGTAAAATGCGTTTAATCCCTCTACTGGTCTTATTCGCTGAATAAAATAAAGTCGGATGTTCTAATTATAAGATGTAAATAAAAAAAATCACAAAAGATGCACAGAAACAACACAAAAGGTAGATGAGAAGGACTGGAGATAATATTATGGTCATAACTGTAGACTAACTCGGTCTTCCATGCCGGTAAGTTGATCTGTTCTAGAAAGTAGGTTAACAAAATAAAGCAACGAAATGCGTGCTTTATGAGTCACCCTGAACACGACAAACTTACTTGATAAACGCGCCCACTCACGTGGTCTGTGATTTAAACCACCAAAAGAAATGCATGAAATACCGTTAGGTTTTCGGCGTTCACGCAACTGGGCTGGGAGAGAGCAAGGTAATTGCCATCGCTATGCTGGTTAGTGATAGAGATCTGACAGAATGTGCAGCATGCACTTAAGAGCTTCAGAGAGAAGTGTGCCAGAACTTTGTGATATGCCGTTTACAACTTTTATAATTGAATTAGAAAGCGTGCTTACCAGCAAAAGCATATATGAACACTTAGATCAATGTACTTTGCCCTTCATTTTACTCGTAAAGAATAATTATGTATTATATTGCCACATGATTTTCATGACTCTAATACTTAAAAGTTTTAATTAGATCAATATAGGATGAACAATCCTTCACGCAACCGGTTTCGCGGCACGCGGCCGGCCGGTGTGGCATGGCTACTGTGTCGGCAGTGAGCCACTTGCGCAAGATTTCAATTCACACTGAAGCCTCGCACAGCGGAGGGGAAATATACTCCCCACCTCCGCCGACACAGCGATGCCAGCCGGTCCCGCGGTTGCGTCCAGCTTTGCTCGCCTCTAGTTTGTTCGGGACTGAGGAAATCGGAGATTCTCCGAAAGAGTCTTCTCTGTGGAAAATTTTTCCTCTTTTGAGACATTTCTTAAGTTTTGGGCATGGGTACTTGTTCATCGCGCTTTCTTTGCTGTAAGATGGAGAAGAAGCAATAACAACATCTCATAGCATTCCCTTATAGAACCTCATACTTGAGACATTAGCCCCACTTCAAATTAAGAAATATATTAACTTATAGAGTTAGTTCCAGGCCTAAGTTTAGGGCACTTTCCCGACATTTGCCATTAATGAGGACTGAGGAAAACCTGGAAACAAACTCAGTAAGGGAAGGCGGCCCTGGGTAGGAATCGAATCCCAGACTTCCCGCTCAGAGTCCGCGCCTTAACGACCTCGGCCACCCGTGGCGGCCCGTGACAGTCTGAATCCTATGCACCTATTGTGCAATGTTATTCGCTGACTGACGTCTGATTCCCTTGGTTGTTAAGAGGATATAGTGGTCCTCATTCGGCGTGGCTTTCCGTAAACGACGTCTCTCGCACATCTGTAGCTCTTGATCTGAGGGCATTTCATGCACGCGATACGATGCTGTGGGCATACCTGCGTAACATTTCTCATAGTCCACCCTTCCTCGAGCTTCCCAATTATTCTACCTCGAGTAAAGTCATCCAGATGCTCTCTGTGGGTTATTTAGTCATTTGTAGTGCCCAACAAAGTATGAAACTCTTTTAGAAACGATACTCTCTCTGAAGATTCCCATTCAAACGGCGTCTTGACGGAGCACTGAAAACGCACAGCTTTTATGAGCTCCCAAATCTTACATATCACAAAGTCACGTTTGTGTGCTGCTATCTTTCCTCCGGCTATGCCTCATACGAACTTCAGTTATGTTCAGTGTTGATTATGTCCTTAAGCTTCGCACACCCGTGCATTTCTTTGTTTAAAATATTACTGATATTGTACAGCTCACTATAACCTAGTTTCCTAGCTAGTAGCTATTTGTTCAACTTCATTTTCACTACAGTTGAGACGAGCTCACTTTCCTCCGGATGTTCAGGTTTCCGGGCGTGTAGCTTTTGAAGAGTGTTTAACGCATGAGCAATTTGCTTGGATGCACGCTACATCTGTGCCAGCAAAGAAATATGAGCATCAAATTGAAGCAGCACTGTTAAATCACTCAAAACATTCTCGAAGGCTTCAATGCTGTTTAGTATTGCACTGACTGTAAACCCATTCTCCAACTAGTTATAATTGGTTTATGCTTTCTACATATTTTTATGTGTAACTAATGAAATAAACACGAGGTATGTATTTACTACCCAGCTCATTTGATATCTCTGCTACCCTTCATCTCGTTACCAGTAGCAAATTTTCTTAAGTGTGTAAAACTTAACATTTTCCTATTCCGGTACACAGTTGATCTGCCTGTAATGCAGACGTCCAGAATTCCATTCTCGACACTCTTAAAGGAATTTCCAAAAGTTTGCAGTTCCATCCAGCCGAGGGAAACTGTTTTATTCAACAAAAATGATATAAGAGAGATCATGGTTAAAACTCAGTAGCATTGAGCAAATAACAGCTTTTATGCTCATGTCCCTATTTGCCACTAATAATAATAATAATAATAATAATAATAATAATAATAATAATAATAATAATAATAATAATAATAAATATTGCTGTTGTTGATGTTGCAGCACTTAGTCCATTTCATTATTTAAATAGAATGTATGGACTTAAAAAAACTTCCGTATTGCGCTTTGAAATTGAATTTTCTCTCAGCTTTTAAAATGATAGCAGCTGTGCATTTTGAAGTGCTTTTAGAATTTGTTCTTTATGGTTACCACAAAAAGTTATTTCTGAAGAAATCAGGTCAATTAAAGATAGTAATTCTTCCGATGTAGTTCAAGTAAAAGTGCGCTACGCGGCGTTGCGGCTACTGGAAGTTGTGAGACAATGTGTAAGAAGGAAACAAAACACTGAGCCATGTTTCCTTCCGACCCCTCCGCACAAAGAAAACCTCAAGAAACATTTTCCTTCTTTTGAAGTTCTTTATAAAAGTTCATTATTAAGAAAAATAAAAACTTTTTAATTACTTGAGAACATTCGGGGTGTACTGTTTAAAATAGCCCCGGGGGAAATTTTAGTGAAAACTTGGTTTAGATAATAATACGATTCTGCCGTACTCCCATCCCCGCTTAAACTCTTTACCCTTCTTCCCACTGCTCCCTGCCCCTCCAGACTTTCTCTCTGCATATTACCTTTGTAGACCGTGCAGTTTTAAGTTCAAAAGAAGTGTCGGCACAAAGATGATTTCCTCCCCGAGTTTTCCGCAAATTAAAGAAGCCCACTGTCGTCGCGACATTTTTGAGAGCCGCAAGTTATGAAAAACCATGTCCTTCCATAAACATCTGCAAAACGCCGTTGAAAAGTTTAAAAAAAAAAAAAAAAAGTGGAGGCCATTTGCGGAAGTCATTTGTAGATGTGCAAATATTCCAACTTGTTAATGTAAGTAGAGATATCAGAGTCCACATATATCGTACAGTATCTACTTATGTTTGTCAGTAAAGAACTATGAAACGTTCAAATAAAATACTGGAATAGTGGTCAGTTTAGCAACGGACTGGTGCTATTAACTTAATTCTCTCGTCCATTATTACTAAAAAGGCATAAGTTTTATGGATTTCCAGCTTATAGGAATGAAAATATTGTTACTTATTAAAAGAGATAAGAGTACCAGGCAATACATATGCATCCAGGTGTTTCTTTTTAACGAATGCCGAAGATATGCAGCTATTGTGGTTGTACCCGTGATATCCCCCCACTCTCTGTCTCACTGTGTGTGTGTGTGTGTGTGTGTGTGTGTCCGTTAACGCTCTAGCGGTCGCAATTTTTTGCTTTTTATTAACGAAACTCGGCATATAACCATAAACAATAAATAATTCGTCGAGTTCATTAACCAGCAAAATTGGATCATTGAGGAGGGGGGTGGTTAAACTAAAGCAATTAAAAAAAAAAGGTAAAAATCGCTCTAGCGGCCGCAATATTTGTTTATTCTCAACATAACTCAAAATTTCTTTAACATAAATGGATAAAAGCAGTTTTCGAAAATCAAAGCAATCGGAAGAACAGAAATGGGGATATACTTGAAAAAAGAGGAAGGGTTAAAGCAAACTTTAAAAATCACTCTAGCGACCGCAATTTTATTATTTTTCTTAAAGAAAACTCGGTGCCTAGATTTCTTTCCTCAGTCCAAAAGCAGCAAAGGGTTATCTGTTGTCAGGCATTTTTGGAGCTCTGCCGTGGAACGAGAGAGAAGTTCTGCAAATCATTGTTACAGCAGATGAAACTATAGTCCTCTATTATGGTCCTTTGTCCAAAAGAGAATCAATGGAGTGGCGTAAACCTGGCGAAGCACCGCCTCTATAAAGGCCAAGGTAACTCAGTCAACCAAGAAGATCATGGTCACAATCTTTTGGGAATGTGAAGCAATACTCTTCAATGACTTCAAGCAGAGGAACACCACAGTAAATGGGGAGTACTATGCTGGCATACTGGATAGAATACGTGCTTCTATCAAAGGGAAAAGGCGAGGAAAACTGAATGGTGATGTGCGCCTTCTTCACTACAAAGGCTGTGCACACAGTTCTTGTTGCAAAGGAAGCTGTGAAGAAATGCTGCTTCAAGGAGATGGACCATCAACCCTACAGCCCAAATCTACCTCCCAGTGGCTATTTCTATTCTCAAAACTCAAGAAGGACCTTCGAGGAAGGAAATTAAAGGTGACGAAGAAGTGATGGATGCTGTTTATGCCCATTTTGCAGACAAGGCTTCTGACTATATTTTTTTTTTTGGGGGGGGAGGACTGAACTGTTAGATCAAAGATGTGAGAAATGTATTGCAATAAAGGGTAACTATATTGAAAAGTGAAATATAGTTTTTGTCTTTATCATACTTAAAAAATGGTTAGGCCGGAAACTTACGCACCTACCCTTGTAGCTCTTGCGTGACGGATTTTTTGTGTAAACACAATTTTTCGTTACATAAATATTCGCAGATATTACAGAATTAATAAAATAAAACAAACAAGCGAGTTTTCTGATCTTCTGTGTTATCAACAACATTAACCATATATGAGCTGCTTTTATTTATATATCAATATATTAAGATATGTGCCTATGAAACGGGTATTAGTATATTGTTACCACATAGACGGAAATAATCTACACTTCTGTTATCTGCAGCTGGGTTGGGGTTGGGTTTGGGGTCCTGCATAACGTTCAGCGAGGGGCAGGCTGCTACGCATTGATAACTAGCGTTATCTTCTCTAGTAATAGAAGCTGAATGAAGGTTAGGAAAGATGTAACTAACCATTAGCCTGTTTGTACTTGGAGTCTGACACACTTCCTTTCACACTCTAAATGCACTCCTTTTTTTCCCCATCAGGTGTAGAAAAACTTCTGTAATTTTGATAGCATCCTTGCCTGTTTTCATTGCTTTTATTACCAATCTTTTTGACACCCAGTAGCCATGCTATCTGAATAGTAACATTATATGGGTGTCCATTTTTTCTGCATATCTGTTAACACATTTGAGGGCAGAGCTTGATTTATTGTAACACTGGGTTTCCGTGGAGTCGTTTTCTTAGATGTTCAGTCAGTGGCCACTGAAAAAATTTAAATTATTCAAAAGTGAATTAAATGTGCTACTTCACATAATTCCTCAAGTATAACAGATCCAAACGGGTTCAAAAAGGTTATAACGGACAGCTTTTACTATGTCAGTACCGCACAGATTGTAATGATTAATTACATGAGTAGGAACAACACTTAAAGGTTTGGTTTCCTGGAAAACAGCATCCTGTTCTAGGTAATGTTAAGGATGACTAGCTGGTGCTCTGTTTCTCGTCGATCAAATGACTGTAGAAACAAAGTACTTTCAGCATAGGCACCCACCTGTCATACATTTTGGGGGGCAGGATTGCGCAATAAAGTATTTAGTACCATTATTATAGTAAAATCAATTTATAATAATATAGTACAAATGTTTTCAATTGCTTTAAAATTAAATAAACAGTGCATTAATTTAAAGTTTGAAGAAAAATAATGTATGTTAAGTCTTACCCTACTGTTTTCCGGCGAAAATGTTACGTCTCAACTTATTCCTGCCACTGACTAGTGGCTTCTTCACGATGACAATGGATGACACATCCGTAGTTTATTTTTTCTATTATACATAAAGGTTTTGCAGCCTTAATATCTGCAGTCAGTTTTCGAAGTAAGGTATGATGCAAATTGAATACCAATAAATTTTATGACGTCATAAATCTACTTATAAGAACCCATTGCTTCCATATTTTGGGTTAGAGACTATTCTCACACCTAAGTTGTAGCAATAATTTTAAAATTACTTTTACATCTGTGCGGTCACGGATTGAAATTCCCTGTACTGCAAGGAACGTAACGTAGAAATTAATTTTAACAGCCAAGCGTGTTCTTTCATTTGCTTGAGTGTTTCGCTTGTAAACTGAGAACTAATGTTTATGTTTTGTTTTAGAGCACTGAATTTAACTACTGCTTCCATGTGGCAGTCTGATTTTCCGTGTAATTCAGCTTTTCGACACCTTTTTTCCAGTTGCGGGACTCTGATTCTATGAATGTAGTTTTAATTTTATGAAAAAATGTAAAATGTCTTTCCGTACAGATTTGTTTACATATTTTACAGAAAATAGCATCTTTAGATTTTTCATACAATATCCATAGAAATTGTGTACTCCAAAATGGCTCAAAGCTACGCCCCGTATTCTTTCTTGTTTTGATTTTGTTGACTCTTGTATGACAAAGCACACCAACTATTACTTCCATTTTCGCTGCTGTACGTCGCTTCAACATTCTGATCCCCCACAGAGTGTTTTTATTTTAAACAATTTTCTTTATTAAGAATCTATCCATTTTTTGGGTATCTATGCTGCTACACTATTACATTGCAAAAATATTGAACAACTACATCTCTACTACAATGTTTACCAACACAACACAATAAAATGTGTTCAGTTACGTAATTGTCACACGCACATTCAAGTTTTATAATAAGTTAAGAATAATGAAATAAATGTTAAGAGCCTGTAATACTTTTTGACCAACCGAGATGCTTTATAGATTTGAACTGAAAGGTGAGGCTTGCTGAGAAAACATTAAGGGAAAAGGAAATAATTTCAGTGGATGGAAAGGCAATAAGCTGACAAGGTGGGATGGTAGATATACACTTTAAAAGTGGGATTAAATAAAAATGTACTTATGTTTCAAAGTAACTTAAATTATTAGCTGTTATACGAGGATCTTTGATAAATAAAATAAAAGCGGAACATTGGTCACCCCTAGGGAAAACATTGTTGATGGGTCGAAATAGTTGAGCCATTGGTGCTGCCATGGTAACAAGCACTGTTGTGTTTTCCTGCATTTTACGTTTTAAGTCTGACAAGAGTGAACGTTCTTGTATGTGCAATGGAGATTCAAAAGAAGTATTTTGTACGATGATGATGTACGATTTCAAATGAAACGCAGGCACTTGAGCGTTTGAGGGAGGCATTCGGGGGCCTTTCTCCTTCGCATGCTACTGTGTTCCCCTGGTTTGGGGAATTTAAAGATGAAGGGATCAACAACAGTAGTGACTGAGAAGAACATCACCTCTGTGGAACAATTGTCACGGAAGATCCGAGGCAAACCTATAAGAACGTTGAGCTGGCATTAGCGATTAGTTCGCTCAGTGTTTCAACCATTCCTCATGAGCACCTTCGTGCAAAAAAAACTCTTCAAGATGAGTGTCCCATAATTTGTCTGAGAAACTGCACATGATGGAATGGTGCCAAGAAATGCTGAAGATATTTAACTGTTGAAAGTCTTGCCGTGTTTCAGATATTGTTATGGATGACAAAACATGCATCTATCGTTTTAATTCAGAAACAAAACGCCATTCCTCCATTTGGGTTTTCCCCGATGACCAACCGCCAGTAAAGTGAAGAAGTCAAGGAGTAGGAAAAGCAAATGGTTGCCTCTTTCTTCTCCACAAGCAGTCTCGTGGCAACCATTGTACTCGAAAATCAGAGAACTGTTACTATAAAATAGTAGGCATAAGTTGCCTTCCGAAAATGTCCCAGAAAATCCGAGAACGGCGTCCAAAGACAGGACTAGGGGGCATTTTGTTGCACCATGACAACATACCAGCTCACATCCCTAATGTAACAATGGAATTTCTGCAAGGAACTGAAGCAAAACTATGACTTATTCATCCCATAGTTCCGACCTGGCACCTTACGATTTCTTACTGTTTCCTACTGTGAAGAACCGACTTCGAGGTCGCCGATTTTGTAGCGGTTGCAGCTTACTAGGCATGAGTGGCGTGGATGCTTCCAGAAGTGGCTCCAGAATATCGAACCTAAAACCTCCGGATTAATACTAGCAAACGCTACCGCTAGACCATGGGGGCGTCTTTATCTTTCTTGATTACTATGATTTGACAAACTCTACCCAAAATATGTGTTTACACACATCGAGTGAATATCATCACTTCTTATATATAGTGCTTCTAATTCGCACACATTGACTCCTGGACAAAAGGAGATAAAAACAAATGTAAGAGAAAATATTGTTCGATGAATTTATAATTGCACAATTTGGCAACATTGCATTTGGTGATAAGCATTATAAGAAGTGCTTTACTTGACGTTACAGTGCAATTAGCAATGTGCCAGAATTTAGATGTAGTATGCATGTAATGCCGATTCCAGCCACCTTCTTTCTAATTATTATTTTCATTTCTTTCTTGTCTGAATACATTTTATTCAACTGATTTTCAACTTGGTGCTAGTTGTTTTTGTAAATAGCACCATTTCGTATGAAATGAAGCATAAAAATTTAAATTGCAACATTTCTTAATTAAAAAACGTGATTTAAGAGTAATTTATTTCATACAGACATTGGTTAAAGACATGACAAGAAGTTCAACGTTGCTGTTCATTGCAAGTTTTCGCTCGGCCATTTATATTAATTGGTACTTTCCTTGATGCTATGATAGCTCAACTGTTAAAGTGTAAAAGCTTAAGACTTGGTACCTACGATACTCATAAATCACTTCTTGTCATGTCATTAAGCATTTTTTTATGAAATAATACCTACTTTGTAGATAAATTTTTATTGTTAAGAAATACTATATTTTCCATCCTTCATATTCCATTTCATACGAAACAGGTGGAAAGTCCCTCATTCAGAATTAGGCTTATATAAAATGTACTGAGGCTGGAAAGAAATGAAAAGAAAAAAGACGGCACGAACCTACCTGCATTGTACTCGTGTAGCACCAAATCGGTCCTAATGGTCTAGTAATCATACTTGCTTTGTAGACCCAAGATCGCGGGTCTACTCTGAAAAAATCTTAAATAGCGCTTCCTTCGGAAGGGATATAAAGCCGTTGATCCCATGTCGTAGATTTACGATATGTAAAAGAACCTCAATCCTGAAAAGGGGGCCTCTGAGCAAAATTTATCAACAGTTTTACGCCATGCATTGAATGGAACGCTTATGACCTGAGATGCTACAGTGTGTCCGTATATAAACCAAATAAATAAAAATATGGTACCAATCTGTCACTTTATGAGTAACACTGTTTATCACTAAGGCATTCTGCATTTTGCAGTGTTGTCAAAATGTACATTTAAAATTTCTATATGTCTGGATTTTTTAATTGTCTGTTACAAATAAAAGTAAATTGTCTGGACTTTTTAATTGTCTATAACAAATAAAAGTAAAGCTGACAAATGCTCATGTGCTAATAGTAAATTTCAAAATGTCTGAAAAGTGATTTACAATAAATTGTTTCATTTACTCTTGACATTATTCTTACCACTATTTTGTACAATACTTTATTTGCAGACACCCCAGAATAACGTGCCTTATGTCATTAATGGCTGAAAATAATCAAAAAATTGCTTTTAGAATATATTTATTTGTGCAATAAGTAAAATACCTTAAAGCAAAGTGTACAGAACCCAGTTTTGGGAAAAGATAATCAATATGACCATTTCGGTTCAACATCAAATCAAAGAGTTTTGCATTGCTAGAATCTGTTACTCCTTTACCTTCATTTTGAATGGTAGAGTTTATATACTTTTATTTATTGTTTGAAAGTTATTTTTTTTTATGATGTTGATTTTGTTGCTTTAAAACCAATGAACAAAATATTCTGTTGGATACGTCTTACAGACAATAAATTTGGCACAGTCATATGACAATACTTGTAACATCAGCACAAAACCAGGTAAACGAGGTTCATTTATCTTGCACTATGCATATATTCATGATATACCCACACACTTGGATACCAATTATATATTTCTTTAGGTAATCTTTCCTTTGGCATTCTCATTATGATCTAAATTTATAAGACTTAATCATATTTATAATATTTTGTTATATTTTCCAATTGCCATTTATCTCCTTAATTGGTCCATAGATTTTCCTTAGCACCTTTCTTTCAGATACTAATAACTTCTGTGTATTATTTTCTTTCAATATCCATGTTACTATAGGTCTAATTATTGTGTATACAGCCTCAATTTAGCACTTCCAAATAGATCCTAAGTTTGCATAATATGCTGCGTTTCCTAATAGGATTCTTGCTTTAATTTTTCTTCTATTATGCTATTATCGTCACTATTGAACCAAGATATTTATAGGAGTTAATTTGCTCATAAAACTTCCATTTATGCACAAACTAACTGGAGTACCTTTGTTCCTCATACATTTAAGATATTTTGATTTCTGTATGTTTACTATTAGTCCACGTTTGATTTGACTCCTCTTTTAGTTGCTCATATGCTTGAGTCAACAATTTTTTAATTCCATTAATGTTATGTCATCTGCATAGGCCAAGCATTGTTCCAGTCTTGTGGACATAATTACTTCTTAAATCTAATTGATTTCACGCAGAATCTATTATTACACAAAACAAGGTAGCAGACAATAGATTTATTTGTTTGACACCAATTTGATTTTAAATTCCTCGCTAAATATCATAGCTAATCTATCATTTGCTTTGTTTAGCTAATGTTTAGGAATTGATTTTATTAGTTATCCAGTTTTATACAACTGTATGCTATTATTTTATTTCTGTATACCGAGTCATAAGCATGTGAATAATTGACAAAAAGATATTATATAAATCAATGTTATATTCATAACATTTCTCAAATATTTGCCTTAGTATGAAGATATTATCTATTGTTGATCTGTTTATCTAAATCTTGGTTGTACTTTATTTAATCTGTTTCCTACATATTTTGCTATCTGTTATTTAATAAAATTGCATATATTTTATGTGCAATACATAATACACTGATTGGTCTTTAATTATCGCATATACACTAGTAACAGAAAGTTTAAATTCACCAAATGTGTTTTGGTATCTGCTTACTGTTATTGATTGCACTAAAATAAGGCAAATGACTACATACTTTATAGCAAGTAGTTTGAACCTTCTCACTATATTTTTATATCGCATTTAACTTTTGAAATCATTTCTACCCATTACTATTGCACTTCTGAATGTTATCTTTTGGTGCCAGGTTTGTTTTGAATGATATTTTTGGTGTCATGCTAGTTTATGTTTACATCATACCTTACTGTTATGATTCATGGAGAAATGTTTAGTTTAGAGTGTCCCAGAGCTCTTACCAATGCTTGTGGTGCAATCAGAGTAGTTTAACTGTATGAATGCTCACTAATGCTGTAATTGCACAGTAAGCATATTAGTATAGCATTAAGTGCCTCAAATAAGCACGAATGGGTAAAAGAGCAATTGTGAGTGCAGAAAAGAGGGTAATGGCACATGCATACAAAGATCAGGATGGTCCAACAAAAAAAAACAGCAAATCAATGGGCATTTTTGACGATGGTGTTCACTCATTGAAGCTTAGAGAAGAAACTGGATCCCATGTTGACTGACCACGCAGTGGATGTCCAAGAACAACATCAGCAGTGAGGAACAATAGAATTATACTTTTGAGCAAATGTGTTGTTGTTGTTGATCTAATGTGCAGGATTTTGGCCCATCAATTTTTCCCTGGCCAGCGAATATAATTTGTGTATTTTCCTGTCAGGTGCAGCTTTCCTCAGTTCTGTGCATTCCAATAGATGTTCTGCATTTAGAATCTTGTCAGTATTGCAGATCTTACATGTGTTATTCATAAAACCAAATCTGTGTAGATGTTCTGCCAGACAATCATGTCCAGTGACCAGTCTAAAATGAGCAACTGCTTCCTTTTTTGATAGATTTTTTTTATTTTTTGTACTGTTTCTTTTATATTACAATAATTTTTATTAGATATTTCCACTTGAATATTATGTTGATATTTTTGTTCTATGGTCGTTTTGATATTTTTTAATTTTACATTTAATCCACAGGGATTTATTGGTTTTGAATACAGCACTGCCCCCTTTTTGGCCAGAAAGTCTGCATTCTCGTTACCTATCACTCCCACATGTGCTGGTATCCACAGTAGTTTTATTTGTTGAAATTTTGTTTGGAGTAATCTATAATAAGATCTCACGTCCCTTATATTGTAAGATTCATACGAACTATCATAACGTTCTATAGCTTGTATAGCTGAAGCTGAGTCTGTAAGAATGACTACTTTATTTTCTTTTATATCAGTCCAATGGTATATCTGTTCTAACACTCGTATTGCCACCATTTCACCCTCATAACTTGTGGATTGTCTAGGCAGTGTGAAATAATGCGAGAAATATTTATAATATATACCACCTCCAACATTATTTCTCTGTTTGTCTGCAGACCCATCTGTGTAAATTCAAGGCCAGCCTGTTTCAGGGAATTGGTTGTGTAAATGTTCAAGTGCTATAGTTCTGCATACCTTGTTCAGTCTTGTTTATTTAAGTGTTCTGTTCTGTCAGTTTTTTATCTGTAACTATCTTAATATAATCCATTAGATTAGTTCTTGAGGGACATGGGATGTTCTTCTCTGCCAGGTTTAAATAATTGTAATTCTTCTCTAAGTAAGCTTTATTTGTGATCTGTGTTTTTAGTTTGTGTTCTTTGGGTAGTTGGTGAAACCATTGATGTATTCTTGGGTTTGTTTTTAATTTTATGTATAATTGTGCCGCTTGTGTTTCAATGATAAAGTAGCCTGCCTCCACGTGGTGTCCCCTGGGTAATGCAAAATAGGCTACAACGTTGTGCAGAAGTTAGCCAATATAATGCTTTTGAGCAAATGTGACAGGCTACATTCAACTGTGTCCATCTTAAAATAAATACTATCAGACCAAAGAGCACCAGAATTGGTCTTTAATCAACTGGAAAAATTGTTTTGTGGATGGATGAATAATCCAAATTTGAGAAATTTGGTTCAAATCATCAGCAGTATGCCCACCATCACACCCTGGGGAGAAAATGCTTAAGGCTTATCTTACCCTATCTGTAAAACATGGAGGTGGAAGAGTAATATTGTAGGGAGTTTTGGGAACAATAAAGCTGGAGACATAGTGAAAGTGCATGGTATTTTGGAGAAAAAAAACCGTATCATCAGATTCTTTTGTGCCATGCTTTGCCATTTGGTATAAGATTTATTGGACGTGGTTTTGTTCTTCAACAAGATAATGGCCCTAAACACACATCAAAGTTGTGTAAGAACTATGTGAATAGTAAAGAAGAGGCAGGGTGCTAAAATCCATGTCCCCACAATCTCCAGATCTATCCCAAATTGAACTTCTTTGGGAGGAGCTTGACAGGAAAACAAAACAGATGGTCCCTAATAATGTGGATGAGCTGTGACAGTGTTCAGTGTTCTCTGGGGTATTACAAAAACTGACTGCAAAAACACCCCAAATTTGTAAAGTCATCACAAAAGTAAGAGATGGTCATATAGACGAACAAAAACTTTGAACAATTTCCTTACTGCATAGAAAAAAGACTATTTACAATATAAATACATCTTTTATGTAAGTGATTTTTGTGTAATTCATAGCATATGCACTGTATATTGTTGCAGAGTCAAATTAGTATTTGAACTCAATTATGTTTACATAAACATTACCAATAAAGGAGTAACTTTTAACAGTTTTATACCTTAAACTTAAACTTTCTGTCACTAGTGTAAGTCTTTAAATACAGGACATACAATTTCCCCATTGTTATCTAATGGTAATTCTTTTTCATCCCAAAATTTTAAGATAAGCAAATAGAGTTTGTTTTAATGTTCGTCCTCCATATTTAATTAATTCTGGAGGTATATCATCTGATCCAGTGGCTTTGTTCATTTTTAATTTTTATATTATATAGTTCATTTTGTCCCATGATGTGGTTGTACCCCTGTTAAACTGTTAATATTTTAATTTTCAGGCTTAGGATTACTTAATATATTGTTACTATTAAGCATTCTACTAAAATAATCTTTGCATTTTCTTCTTGGGCTTTATGTATTATATTTCCTTCATTAAATTTACATATCATAGGTAATGTATGGTGTTTTTAGTAAAGTCTTATATTCCTTTAAAGCATTTTCTTGATTCATTCTTCTTATAATTTGATTCTATTTGAATTATTTTCCCATTTAACAATTTCTTTTTCTTATCTCTCTGCATATCCTGTGGGTTTCTTTTCTTTTTTAATTATATTCTTGACTAACTCTTGTTCTCATTTGTAATGCATTTTGTCTTACTTCATTCTTTTCTTGTATTTTTCTTCCACAGTCTTCATTCACCATTCATTCCATAATGGTTCCCTGGTTTCAAAATTGCATTGCTGACTGCTGCTTTGACTGATGTTTGTATTGATACCCGCTCTTCATTAATACTTTCTTTTTCTTAATATTTTTAAGTTTCTCACATAGGGCTGTTTGATATTCTTTCTGCTTCGTCGGATTTCTTAGATTATCTTTATTCTATCCATTAATTAATGTTGACTTGTTTTTATAAATAGATGGCAGTGTTTGTTTCAAAACAACTTTAACTTAAAAGTGCAGAGTCAATATTTCACCCTCTCATTGACCTTACATACTCTATTGTAGAGGTTCCCAAATTTCTTGCATGCATGTCCCTCTTTTCTAGAATAAAATTATTGGCAAATCCTCCATTCACTTCGCTGCTAAATAATAATTCATTTGCAAGTTCACTATCACACTTCAACAATGTGACATCTATTCAGACAATAGACAATGTTGTGCTGTTGCTGGTCAAAATATGATACTGCAAAGTTAGTTAAACATTCTTTATAAGAATGGACATGAAAATGGATTCTTGAATAAAAGTACTTCCACATATCCATTGCAACCTCCCAGAAAGAAACCAGCAACCCATCTGGGAGTCAGGATCCATAGTTTGGAAACTTGCTGTATTAGATCTCTCTCTCTCTCTCTTTTTTTTATATAATTAATAAATATATGCTTGATTTGACTAACTGGTTATGATCCAGAAATTCTTGTGTATTTGTTAATGTTGAAATTGTGTACACATAATTACCAAAATTCATTGCTGGAAACTCACAGAATAGTTCTCCATTTCTGTCTGCTAACTCATAGAATAGTTCTCCATTTCTGTCCGTTTGTTCAAGTAAGAGTAAATTTAGCTATTATGTTTCTGTACAGATCTTCGATTCCTAGTTTTGCATTGAAGTCACCTAATGTATTAGAGTTTCACTTTTTATAATTCAACATAGAATCCTTCTTTAATTTCATCTTCTTTATCTTCTGTTATGGCATAATTATTCATTATTGTCAAGTTATAGTACTTGCCCTTGATGCTTCATTTACTTAATCTTTCATTGTACAGCACAAAATCTATTATATTATTTATGTGTTTTCATCATCTAGCTCCACTTACTTTTACATCTTGCATTTAATGACAAACATGGTCACAAAATAATTTACCTTTGCAGAACTACTATTTAACCATTTGTGCTGCTCATATAATGAAGTTTGGAATGTATTTGTTATCTTTCAATTACCTCTTTGAAGAAGATGTAAGACTGGAGCTGGGTGCCATTTTTTGAGATTTCATTTCATTCAGTTTCATTTCTTCTTGAAAATGAAATCTCCAGCAAAGAACTAAATGATATTCTCATTTGAAAGCAATAAATCAGCACTAGTCACAGATAGTGTCCCCCTCTATTGAAAGTATGTGATATAATGGTTACCATGACAACTAAGTACATGCTGGAGGCCCTGCTTAATTAGGCCTCCATGGTTCCTTCTGGCACTGATAGTTAGGAAGAGATGTCTTCCGCATTACAGGGCAATATTTTATTATGAAACAGTGATTATTAGAGCCTGGATTTTATGTAATTATATTTTGGAATGTTGTCCATAAATGTTATTTAATTTTTTTTCCACATATTTGGTATAATATCACATATTTCACCCCATCCTATACATTTTTACATGTTTTAACTATTGCAGAATTATAATAAACTATTTTGTTTATTTTGCACTTCGATTGAATTATCCATTACAATCCTTTGGTCCTGGTGGTCTAGTGTTAACCATATTTGCCTCGCAAACGCGATCGCTAGTTCAATCCCGGCCAGGATCGATGGATTTTTACGGGCGTAGGTATGGCTTCCTTTGGAAGGAAAGTAAAGCCGTGGGTTCCGTGTCGTAGATTTACGGCACGAAAAAGAACCTAGAGCCTGAAAGAAAGAAGCCTCTAAGCAAAATTTACCGGCCGTTTCACACCCTAAATTGAATGGGACGCCGATGACCTGAGATGTTAAAGAGCGTTCGTAAATAAATAAAATCCATCACTGGTTACAGTCAAAGCTAAATTGCATGAGTTCGATGCCGCCAACAATGACTCGTTTCAAACATTTTCCTTTCTTGTTCTCAAAACACGTTAGAATTTGTAGCAGTCAACTGCTAACCATTGCACCAGTCGCATCTTTGTTATCACCCAAACTCAAAACATGGACTTCTATTGACAGTGCTACACAACAGACTGTAAAACAATCTTCTGCCAAACTTACGATAAACGGATTGGATGTACTATGAAATTTCAAACTGAACCACATTTAAGAAGCAATCTACATACCAGAAATAAGATTTCTTCAAAGAAACTGCTTCTATTTGCAAAGTTGCAGGGGAAGCGAAGATAACACTGGAAAAAACTTCAGGTATGTGAATTTAAACATTTCTTTAAAAAAAAATGCAACCGCAATATTCCGGACAAGTCAACACTCAGGAAGAACTGCTTGGATTCTTGTTATGTCTACACCTTATAAAAAATCAGGACTGACATAGGTGATTTATATACATATATTTTTTAAAGATACTTTAGGCCGTTTCATGGTGAATCTAATTATGAACAAGCTGGACATTGAGGCTGCATCTAAACCATATTTAATTTCCTGTTAAACCTTTGGAGGTAATAAATAGTTCTACAATTGCAAGATTCATTAATGATGGATTTAACATGCTAATTGTCAGCTGGCATTAAAGAAGATAAGGTCCTATTGTTGTACACAGATGCAGCTACATATATGTGAAAGCAGGGAAATCGCTTAATGTATTCATAAATTCCAAGAAGTCAATACACTGATATGATCAACGAAAACGGTTTTGTTGAAATGTACTTATTGTGTACAATGCCACAGGCAGCAACTACTTGACATACCTCTGCCTTCAGAGCCTGTGATTACAAGATGGGCAATTTGGATTAAAGCTGTGATTTTCTACAGTAATCCCTTTGAAGCTGTGAAGTCAGTAATGGAGAACTTTTCTTCTGATCCTGCTGTGTCTGTGAAAGAATTCTTGTCAGCATCCAGCAGTTCTAAAGTGTCAGTTCAGTTTCATACATTGCAAGTCACTTCAGTTGGCTTCCCAACAGTATCAAGAAACTGGAGACTTCAGACATGAATCTCCATGAAGCTATGGGAATAATGGAAGATGGGGTTCAGAAGGTCCATGCTGTACCAGGTGAAGCAGGTGGTGTAGTTTCCTTAGTTTCCTTGTAGGTTCTTTGTGCTGAATAAGAACCCTGGGTACTTAACTCTCCTTACTTTTGTCTTGCTTAATTAATGGTGAAACTGTAGAACCTCATATGAATATTATTGCTAGCACATTTCCTCTGTATAAATACATACCGGTGACTTCTTACAATGTGGAGCATTCTTTCTCTGTATGTAAAAACATGTTAGACAAATATCCATGACAACAGAACATTTGAAAAACTATATATAATTAATTGTGCATCCCATTCCAATGTAACTTAAAAGCTTAATGGGGACACATGTCTTTCAGTATTTTTGCATTCATTCCAAAGTTCAATTGTTATAAATTGTTTGTAGAAGTAAATGATAATATAATCTTAATTTTACTAGCTGTAACAATCTATTTTATAGCAAAGAAATAAAATATTTTATTTTACATATATAATTGTTTCATTACATATTTTTCTGCATATTTAACCAATTTTAGCTACATATTTATATGTACATATTTCTCAAATTGATATTACATAAAATCCGTGCTCTAGTGATTATCATCATTGTTATCATGAGAAGACTGAGGTCCAGCCTCCCTTTCCATCCTCTGGTCAGCTGCCATTGACGTACCTTTGAATAATTTCATCAAGTTCCATCTAACTATATATTTTATATTATATGAGAGAGAAAGAAAAGCAATGGTTTTAAATATTTTCACTATTTCTCAAATTATAAATAAGTTATAATATAAAAATGAGGAAAACTATAGCAGTAGATCTAAGGCAAGCACCAGTAGCGATTTTATCCAGAAACTATGTAGCAAGTACCTGAAGGTTTTTTTTACCTAATTTAAGTTTCTGCTTACTAATATATACTAATGAAAGTTTATTTACCTTTCAATTATACTTTTTTAAGTCTAAATCACATGAGCTGCAATAACAGAGAACCCCCACTAATGATACTATGCAGAACCCACAGCACTGCTGCTCAACTCTAGATACAGCCCTCCTTGACAATAGCATATTCAGAAATTAAAATTTTTAAGATTCAAATAAGGCCAATAGCAAAAGAGGATGTATTTTTCATGTGAAATTATGAGTACCTGTATACCATATTTATTTTTCAAGCTGGAAGGGAAAAAAATATGTTCTATATTTGTAACTATAACATCCATTATCTATTACAAAAAATAAACAACATTTTCTATAAATCATCATAGTAAAACCAAATCCTATACTAAAATTATGAAAGGCTTTATATCCTCATTTAAATAAAACATTTTGTATTATTAGCCTAATGTTGGAAATGTGATAAAATGTTAACTTTGAGGGTTCACTTATTTTTCAAGCAGTTTTTCATAGAGCTAAGAGTTAAGCCTTAAAATTCCAGCTTGTTGAAACACCTTCACAGCCATTTCAACTGTCATGCTCAGTCTGTTTTCTACACCTTTGCTACTTATCACATTTGTATCCCATGTTGTGAAGCCTTTGGGTCCTTTTCTATGACTAATTTCTCTGCAGCATAAAGGTTACCAATCATAACCTGAAATAAACAATAATAATTATTTGAAATTTATATAGAAAAAGAGATCTCCATATAAGCCTAATACACATAAATGCATAAAAAGCTAGACTCGAAACAAAAACTGAATTTTTCAATCCCTGTTGTTGGAATATTTGGGTATGTGCTGACGCACAGCATACACAAAATCTGTATCTATTTTCATTTAACAGTTCTTAGCATTATGCATTAAGCATTTCAAGAAAATATGCTAAAGCTCACTATCTAGTTGGAACTGTGCACAAGCAACCAGAGACAGTTTTAGTTGGTGTGCAATGCATGCATGCACTTAGGAGGCCAATAGAATAAATTTAAAAATTGTTTTAATAAAATTATTTCATAATTTAGTAAGATTTTAAACAAACTTTACAAAGAAAAATGTGGAGTAATGCAAGCTAATTTGATACAAACTGTAAAAAGTGGCATGAATTAAAACTATGGCTTGATAACAATTATACTATTACAAAGAATAATAACAGTATTTTGAATCTGAAAAAAGAAGGTGGCAGACCTTCATTGAAAGAAACTTGCAAATGTACAGTTTTTAGCATGGCAGTGTTTAGCTTTCATAAGTACAAATGATAAATTATATAAAACAAATAACAAATTTTTAATGGCTATAGAAATATTGGCAAAATTACTCATTACTTATGACATACTTTTCAAAATTAAATTATATGTTTTAGCAAGTGGTATTAAATAAAAAATGAAGTAGTTTTTAAAGAAAGCAAAATATTTTTCTGTAATTTTCAACTGCATGCCATATGCCGTCACACTGAACAAATACAATTTGTATACATGTATTTATTAACTATGATTGGGCTTTCCCTGGTACAATGAAGAATAATGAAAATATAATTATTTACAGCAAAATACTTAAAAAAGAAACCAGTTAACCTAATTAAATACATGCCAACCAAGATTTAAATAGATCAATCTAATTAAGTATTGCCACATTAATTTTACACAGCTTTCCATGTATATTAACTTAATGAAATACATTTCACTTAACTAAAATCATGTCATTCTAGAGAGATACACACCAACTTAGTTAAATACATTAATCTAATTAAATGCATGTTATTTTAGACATATTAACTTAAATACATTTCACCTAACTAAAAACATGTTAATCTAGTTAAACACATATCAACCTAGTTAAATATGTCAAACTAATTAAATATACATTAATACATTTCACCTAACTCAAGACATGTTACTATAATTAATAAACATCAACATAATTAGATACATGTCAACTTAATTTTAAACATATTAATTCAATTAAATATATTCTACCTAACTAAAAACATATTAATCTAGTTAAATATACATCAACCCAGGTAAATACGTCAAACTAATTAACTAATTAAATACATGTCTACTTAATTATATTAACTTGCTCAAATACAATCATAAAATTATTAGGTTTATCAAATATGCGTGAATAATAATATGAACAAGTTAAGCGAAAGAGTTAAAGGATATTTCAAGTAGTCATGGAAAAACTTAAATATGTACACTAATTACATTCATATCTACTAATCAATGAATATTTCCACACATACATCTGTAGTAACAATTATAAATACTGGCACTTCTCATGCTGCAACACAAGAATTATTTATTGGATTTTATCCTGTTTCAGACACTTCAGGGGCAGTTTTATGTATTGTACACTCTGTTCCTCATAAGTGTGTTATGTGCATTTCACCCTTTACATTATAAATGTGCAAATTCTATTTAATATGCACCAAAATTATCTACATATGTAAATTAACAACTGTTGAATTTCTAGCACTACAAATAGTCTTTCATAATGCTCAGTTTTCTTAGATATTGTTAATATTCTGATAACTTTTTCCTGGATTTTAGTACCTCTGCTTCCTTAAGACTATTAACCTATACCTAAAAATGCTTTGAAAGAATGAAAAGTAAGTCAAACAAACAGAATTTTTATCGAAGCCTTATTTAGGTTTTCCTAATAGGATTACAGTGCATGATAACTTGCTACATATAAAATCTATGAGAGGATTCCAGGATAGATGTTTATCAATTATGTCATGCAGTTTCACATTGTCACACAGAATATTTATATTTTTAAGTTGAAAATGATATTTTGCATTTGCTTGCATTCATACAAAAACCCTACTTCTAAACCAAAGTTGAGCTTGTTGCATTATTCCTTTTTAGATTGTGACAGCAATTTGAAGTCTTCATTTATATTAAGGAAAGATGTGTCATCTGCATAAACAACTGTATGGCAGGAATAACATTTTGATACATCATTTATCATTATCAGAAAAAGTAGTAGCCCATGCACCAAGTCCTGTTGAAGCCAGTTTTCATATCAAACAATGTGAGAGTGCTTCGATCCAAATGATAATAGTTGTTTGTGATCCTCTAAGTAAGATTTAAATATACTTAAACTTTATTCCTTTATCCCATAAAATTCTAGTTTCTTTAATAAAATATCATGTTGCATGCAGTGAAAAGCTTTACTTAGATCTCAAAAACTTCCCTGAGCCAAGTTATCTTCCTCAACAGATTGAGAGAGTTTTTTGTGCACGTGTATCGACTGTCATTAAGTAAATTTCCCTTTGCAATATCCAAATTGATTATTAAAAAATTAATTATGTTTCAAAAAAACTTGTAATTGGTTCTTTAGCAAAACATTCAATAATTTTTGATATTGTAGGAATTAGTGAAATGAGTCTATAGTTGCTTGCATTTTCTTTGTCACTCTTTTTTATATTGGTGCTATTTCTGAAAATTTTAGCACATATATTAGTCATGCAGAAGTTCTAGCCAAAGAACTTAATGTAGTATCCGAATTTCCGGTTAGAAGAAGCAGAACTTAAGTTCACCATTGTAATTATAAAGATCCCAATGCAGAAATGAAAGTTCCAAATGATTTGCTTAGAATATACATGTTTATCTCATAATTGTTGATACTGCATTAAATTCAATTAAAATCTGAATGATTATAATAATATATTTAAATTTCTTTGTGAATTAAGAGAAATGATAAAGGATGCAATTAAAAAATGTTCTTTTGATTTAGATGTTGCCCTTCAAATTAAAAAAGGAAGCACAAATCTTAAAAGATACTGATGATCCTGAGATCTTCAATGAGCTGATAACATTCAGAACTTTGAGCAATGCATTTTAGAAATTGATCCATTAAAAACTTGACGTACATTGCATAAAATAGCTTGAAGTCATCATATCTAATTTGTTTATAGTTTTGGGAATTTTTCTCACATTACCAGTAGGTGTAGCATCATGCTAAAGGAGTTTTTCAAAACTCTAATTTATAAAAATGTTTTTAAGAACTACAATGACCCAAAAAAGAAAGGTTTAATGATTAAGGATTGTTAGGTATAGAAAATGAGTTGTATAAAAAACTAGACTTATCAGATATTACTGATGAACTTCCAATCAGAAAACAAGAAGAGTGCTGATCTAAAGTAACAGTTGCTTAGATTTGATACATTGTGTACATTTTCTATATTTATAAACTTGAAAAAAATACTGTAGTTTGTACTGTAGTTAACTATTTTATTGATTTTCCATTGTCAATTTATGGTCCTGTCATAAAAACATGATAGTTTTTGCAATGGTTTAAGCTGTGAATGCAATCCCAATCTGCATTGTTTAGAGCAGCCCCATTATATGGCATCTAACAACCCAGAACTGGCCCTGAATGCAACACATCAATGCTAACAATGCAAGATGAAGAGACTAGGGTCAACTATCGCTATTTCCTGGTAAATACTGTAATTGGTGCATATTTTAGCAAAATCTCAAATCATGCATTTTTTTTTAAAATGGGCCCCTTATTTTTATTCTTTTAACATATTTTGATCATAAATTTTGACAGCATGTCAAGTTTCAAATGAAAGATGTAGCAACCCACCACCCAAAAATAAGGCTAAAAACCTTTGTACATTTTCCTCTATTTGGAAACAATTTCTTGCACATTTGATTTGTAAAACATAATTGTTTTAAAGCACATTCCATGATTGCATAGTACTGTGTGTAGAGTTCAGCAATTTACTTCTCTATATTATAAACATTTATCTGAAATTCAATTAATGATAGCTTAGACACCCTCATTAATGTCTACAAGGAAAAATACAACTGTCCCTGCCTCATCACCAGATTTCAACTCCAAACATGATGCATGGGATAGTAATTTCAATGGCCAACCAGGCAACTAGATAGATATATGATTTCATCTGTGCTCATAACTTGACTGTTCTTAACTGCAGCCACAAACCTACCTAGATCTGGGAAAACTACAACACATTTATTGATATCACATACAACACATTACTATCGCATATAAGAGCCTGGAGATGTCTGATGCTGAAACTCTTTCAGACCACAGGCTTATAACAATAAAAATTTGTAAAGCATCAAATGGTAGACTACTCCCACAACTTACTTGAAAATATAAAACACAGAATGTGATATAAATTCGCTTCAAAGCAATCATAAGCAAAAATACAAGTCTTATTGAGGATAAAATAATTGCCAACTCTGCTGGTGCTCTGAACAAGCCAACCGAAAAAGCTACAAAATTAATAAACACAGAATGCCAATCCCTTTAACCAAAAGTGCAATCAACACATGCTTGAAAAATTATTGGTGGACCCCCTGAGCTGTCCTTGTTATGGAAAAGGCTTCTAGTTTGCTCAAGACACATGAGGTCAAAATGCCATGTTTTTTTACAAATATATGGACAGAAATATCAAGCAGTACATATAAAAAAGTGATTAGTTGATCAAAGATTAACAAAAATCCATAGAACATATAATATGTAAAAGCATAGAGATTATAAATCATCTTGACACTGGAAACCTCAACACCTCTTGAAACAGTAACAGCTCTTTTTATGCCTCTTTTCCAGCCAACACAATAGAACGTCCTTTTGGCATACTGGTATGGCTAAAAGGTAGACTATATTTATATGAAATTAGGTGACTCTGAACACTGTATAATATGTTTCTTGATCTCTCAAAGGTCTTCAATCTTGTTAACCTGAAATCCTACTTAGGAAACTATATGGATATTTTAGAGTTTACTACTTACTTTTGTGTAAGTGAGTGGAGTTTAGTGTAAAAAATGAATATGTAAGTTTAGGTTAACTTACTACTGGTTTGATTACTATTTTGGGAGCAGAAAACAACTAGACAAAATAGAATATAACAAAAACGTACTGAAATAAGAACTGTCAAATGAACTTACAATTAAATGTAGTGTTAAACATGGCTGTTTTGGGCTCCATATTATTTCTCTTATATTTAAATGACTTAAACAGGGTGTTTCAGAATTTTAAAAGCACAAATTTGAAGTATTGCAGAGGGATCATAGACGAAAGCTTTCAGATAGGGAACTTATGGTCTATAAGCTTAAAATTAGAAATTAATGTGCAATATATGGCACTGGATGTTAGTCAAAATACACAAAATTAAAATGACACATGCCTCAAATGTATCATGCAAAATGTTTACCCACTTCTAAAGATGCAGACTATAGTCTCTGGTTATTTTGCAATCATACATTATAGCATCAAGTGAAAATCCTCAGTACTCTTTTAAGATGGCAAAGCCGCTTTCACCAGATATGGGTATGTGCTCAACCACAGGAGCAGTATGGGACTACAAAAATCCACACAGAGTAAGTCCATGTCAAATCAACCAATGAAAAATTCATTTTGGAACATGGCAACATGGATTTTGTTACAATTTTTGTATATTTTTGCCTCACCATGAGATAAATAGAAATGATTTAGTTTTCATTTTAACCATCCATTTATATTATATAATATTTTTAAAAGGGGGGGGGGGGAATTGCGAACTGCCACATACTTATATTTTGGTTATTTGAAAACTATAAGAAGTACATACCTGAGAAATGTGTCATTTTAAAGCTTATGTATGAGGTTTATACAACGTGACCCCATTGTGAATTTTTTCCAAAGCTTAAAATTTTTAATTAAAAAAAAAAAAAAACGGAATTTTAAAATTCCACAGACAATGGACATTGATGATATATTAGATGAAATTATAAATTGGGAAAGAACAGGTGAGTACTATGGGCCAGTATAACACAAAAATATTTTTTCCTTAAGTGAGGCTTCTTTGTGAACTTTAATTAATTAAGTTTGTGATAAGATTTGTTTCATTTTAAATATGAAGGAGGATAAGTGCTCAAAAAATTGTTGCAATCCTTTAAAAAACAAAGGGAGAGGGCAAAGAGTTAGTAAAGACTCGAGGAAAGTAAACAATTGAATGGTGGTTGCAGCTAAGAGAGAAAAAGACTTCACACTAGGATAATGCACACTTGAAAAGGAAATTCCTGCTGATGATTTATGTATTCAAGGTCTTAGTCATGTTAAGGGGGTTCAGTATGTAGACCCAGATGAAGCTGTGAACTACTTAAATGCCTTTTACCTCCCTTAATGAATCTCCAGTTAGTAAGAAGAAACAGTTTTACAAAATATTACAAACAAAAGATGAAGATTAAGAGGGTCTACAAAGAGTCTTTGTTTACTTACAATGATTCAGAGGAAGAAATTAGTCATTATGATTATTTACAAATGATTCAACAACTGAAAGAAAAATTTGAAACTTCAGTTAAAAGTATAAAACTCATGACTTTGAGACTTGTACAAAAAAGTTAATCCTGTAGGAAAATTAAAACCTATTTGAAGTAAGTATATTGCAAGGAAGGCAAAGAATCTTGTACAAGAAAAAGAACAACACCTGATCTCAAACCTGGAAAAGCATTACCTGATAATACAGTCAACTTAGTAAAGGAATTTTATTGTAGTGAAGTCCGCAAGCAAGAAAGACTATATTTCAATCAAAGACAAGAATGATTGGATATCTCATATTGAAAAATGTCTAATTCTTGGTATTCTTAGAGAAATTCATCAACTTTTCAAGTCCAAATATACATTTGAAAAGACTGGATTTTCAAAATTTGTCAAGTTATGACTAAGGAATTGAATTATAGCAAGAGCAAATGGGACACAGTCTGTGTGCATGTTTAAAATACATCAGAATATAAAGCAAATGATTGCTGGTGCTAATTTAAACAAAGTAACCTTGTAAGGAAATGATACTCCTTTAAAACCATACCAACATTGCTTATCAAGAATTATGTGTATTTCTTCAACACAAAAGTGTTTGAGATGACTATGATTTATGTCCTAGCATTGATGATTTCAAGGAAGTCTTATTGACAAGTCTTGAAGAAGAAATAATGATGAGATCATTTATAAGCAGTGGGTTTCAGTGGACCGCTATTCATTTGAAACTATTTTTAAGTCCATAGAGAATTTTGTTGTTGAGATTTCAGCTAAGCTAAACATAGCCACCCAACAACTAAACAAAAGGGAAAAATCGTTAGTCAAAAGTAAATGCAAAAAGTTTTAGAGAACATAAAAAACCGAAAGAAATTAATAAACTACAGAATGGCATTAAAACAACTAAAAGAAAAACCAGTAATATACATAAAAGCAGACAAAGGTAATAAAATAGCCATTTTAGATGAAAATGAATACATAAATAGATTTGAAACTATGTTAAAAGGAAAAGACTACAAACCAATTGAAAAGAATCCACTCAATAAATGCAGTAAAATGTTAAACAAAAATATTAAATGAAGTCGAAACACTATCCACTACTGAAAAACAGAATATCACACAGAGTAATCCATTACTACCCCGGCTTTATGCACTACCTAAAATACATAAAAATGATAACAGCACGAGACCAATAATAAACAATATCAATTCACCCACATACCAGGTAGCAAAAAAATCGATCAGTCTTCAATTCTTTTAAGAGATTCCAAAGTTTGAGCATTAAAAATTCAGTTGATCTAGTCAAAAATACTTAAAAATAGCAGAATTACAGCTGCAGATATAATGGTTTCATTTGATGTAAAAGCCTTATTCCCGAGCATAGCTATAGGGAAACTTATGTTTATGCTAAAGAAATGGTTAACATCAATAAGTTTAAAAACAGAAGAAATAGAAGACTTATTAAAACTTACTAATATTTGCATTAAACAAAATTACTTCAGCTGCAACAAAAATATTACCAACAAGTTTCAGGCCTATGGGAAACACTTTGTCACCTTTTCTAGCAGAGTTATCCATCAGCTCATTTGAAATACACATCACAAAAGCCTTCCCTTTAATTTTCAAGTCATGGTTTAGGTATATGGATGACATTTTTGCAATAATACCAAAGAAACACTCAATAGATGCCCTGAAATTTCTTAATTTGCAACATGGATCTATACAATTTTAACCCTTCCCGTAGGAAAGAGATTTTAACTGGTTTAAAAATAGGTTTTATATAAAACAATTACATACGTTTTACTGTGTTGATTCCGATTAAGTTTTATATTACTTATAGGACTGTTTAACTTAATTAAGGGAAAGGAAAATGTACCAGAAAATTGGAGGAAAGTAATCATTTACCCAATATATAAAGGCAAGGGAAGAGTAGATATTCCAAAAAATTACTAAGTTATTGCATTATTATCGAATGTTGGAAAAGTTTTACAGCCATTTTGACATTTCAGCTACAAAATTGGGTTCAGGAATATAAAATTATCTCTGAATTTCAAATGGGATTTTCTAGGGGGAGACACATGGTGGATAATATATTCATTATAAAAACATCAATGGATAAATACTTGAAAGACAAGACAGGAAAACTGTATATGGCATTTGTTGACTTAGAGAAAGCATACGACTGCGTAGAGTTAAAATTGTTATGGAATAAATTACTGAGTAAGGGAGTTTTCATGTGGTGAATATTCTTTCAAACATTATACAAGAGAAATATCTTCTGTGTGAAAGCAGTGGAAGGAATGGTAACAAGAGAAATAATAAATCAAGAGAAGAGGTTAAGGCAAGGGTGTAAGTTAAAGCCCAGTGAAATTTAATTTGTTTATTGATGACATATTAACAGAGATAGGAAAGAATTCATTGCCAGTCATTAATAATGTTTCAATCCCAGGGCAATTATTTGCAAATGAATTAGTTATATGACCATCTCAACAATTGGCTTAATGAAATCCTTGCACCAAATAGATAAATATTGTAATGTTTGGAATGTGAAAGTAAATCAGAAGAACACTCAAATAGTAGTATTCATATAAGGGGTAAAATTCAGTAAATATGAAAAGTGGAGGAAAATAGTTAAAGAATATAACGCAGTTAGGAATTGCATTTATTTAGGAGTTAAAAGTGATGGAGGGTGGCAAATGCGAAAAGCAAAAAAAATTAGCTTTGGCAAAAGGGTAAGTAGCAATGGCAGCAGTTAGAGGTTGCAAATATAGAATACCAGTAATAAATGCTAAGTGACTAGAAAAAATATATAATATGGCGGTTGAGGCAAAAATGTTACATGGTATTGAAATATGGGGACTGGAAGGAGGATGGGAAACTGGATGTTGCACATAGGATATTTTGTAGGGAAATTTTATATCTACCAAGCATAACGGCAAAGGAATTTGCACAAATTGAAATGTGAAGAGTGGCAAGGAAACATGTGATTATGGAAAGAGCTCCCAAATCTTGGTTTCTAAATTTAAATGAAAGAAAATGCTTAGAATTTCAAGAAAAGAGTCTAAGGAACAATGGGTAGAATAATAGTCTAGGATAATTTTGGAGAACAATGGAGTGGGGGATATTTGGACAAGGAGGGAGAACAGTAAATGGAACATGACAAATTAATATTTGAATGATTTCGTAATATTAATTTGTCATGTTATACTATATTTCACTGTGAAAATCCCCGATAGAAAAAACTAATGTAAATGGAATTTGAAAAACTGTAAGAAAGAGATTGGAAGATATAGGAATACAAAAACTGTTTAGCGAGATAACAGGTAAAAGATCTTCTGTATTTTATATACCAATAAAAAATAAATGGGATGGGAGAAGTATATTGACAAATCAATAAAGAACAAAGAGAGAGTATTGCATGGGTAAGAGCAGGTGAGTGGAGATTAACAGAAATAAGGAAAGGGTTTCCTCAGAATCAGTGTCCAATATGTGGGGCAAAAGAAGAAATGTTATGAAGAAGATATGTTTCAGTGCAAAGGGATGGGACTCTGGAAGAAAGAGTTTATGAAGAATAAATAGTTAAAATTATATAGAAAAAAGCCTTAATGAAAATCTTCAGTAAAGAGAGCAGGAATATAAGGGAGTTCCTGAGTAAAGTTAAAAATAAATGGAATCTGGTACAGAGATGGTAAGTAAATCAAATAACTTTAAAGGATGGTAACTTGTTTAAATTAAAATTATATTAAAATTTGATAAAGGTATTATGGCAGGGAGTAGAAATATATTAAATTTGATTAACTTATTGAGCTTCTGAATTACCTAGTGAGTCGATTTAATAATCTTATGCTCCACTTACTGTTGAATTATGCAAAACTAGTTTCGCAGGCTTTTGCCTGCATCCTCAGTTGCGAGTCGACTGTCGGCTTCATTGTTGGTTGGCTGGAGGATTTGGTGTAGCTCTCGTGGACATTTTATGAACTTCTGGATTAATTTATCTTCTGTTGGAATCTCAAAGTTCATAACCTTGTCCTCATATTTTTTTTTATATAAATTTTTTCCCATATTCCCAGCTCAATGGGTCGATTTACGAATTTCAATAATTTCACTCCTATTTCTATGTCATGTTTATCTCTCCAAAAATTATGTGCAACTGCTGATTTCTCTACCTGATTGTACCTTATGTTTCTCCAGTGTTCCTTCAACCTGATTCCAATGCTTCTTTTTGGTTTTCCAATATATACTTTGTTACATTCTGAACAGTTGATTTTGTATATTCCTGGCTTCCTTTCCTCCGGTATTCTATCAATATCACCAGTAGTTTGTATTTGTATTTTTTGTATTGGTTCTTAGGATATCAATAAATTTCAATTTCAATTATCTAAAGAAAAAAATTACTGAACTGCATCCTGCTCAGGACACTGTGTACGTTGTTCAATAAATATGCTTCAGCTGGTGGACTGAAACTCATAATGCCAACAATGTTTAAATGGTGACATATTTTTTTCAAGATCTATATTTTGTGCGATTCATTTTGCTTAATGGCATCAGTCATAAATTTCACATTCTGATGTATACAAACATACACAATGAGTCCCAGCAGCTCCTGCAAGTATCACATGCTTAGGTCTAAGTCCATAAAATTTTGAGAAGTCAATTTTAACATATGAAAAATAATTTTTGAATTAAAATTTTTTTAAAAATTGTAAATCTTTAAAAAAGTTTTCATATGGAACTAACACAGTGAAGCTTATGTGAATTGAATCTGTCGTCTTAACACTCTTCATGCTTCACTAACCTTAAAATTATACGGAACCGGTTTCAAAGATACGTTATCTCCCTCTTCGGCCTTGGACGACTGGTGTGAGAGGTTGTTGTTGCATAGTATCAGAAGCAATGTTCCGCTCTGGTGAAACTTTTACAAACTTAAAATTTATATTTTCTTCTTTCGGAATGTCAAAATTCATCAAATGATCCTTATGTTTGTAAATGTAAATCTTTTCCCAAATATCCAATTCTACTGGTCCCTATACAGCTCTCAATAATTCAACTTTTTTCTTTATATCATCATTTTCGGTCCAAAAGTGATATGCCACCACTGATTTTTCTATTTGTTTGTATTCTATTCAATTAATTGAAGAAACAAAGGATATTAGATTATTACCTACAGATACACTAGTGTCATTTGATGTGACTTCATTGTTCCCCAGTATACCTAGAGAAAAGCTATCTTTGAAACCGGTTCCGTATAATTTTAAGTTTAGTGAAGCATGAAGGGTGTTAAGATGACAGATTCAATATTTGAATTGTTGATATACATTTTTTTAACAAGAATCAGCCTCTTCTGACCATGGGCTTTTTTACCTCCTTTATAACAGATCTACAATCCTTTCTCAGACATCATGAGACTAATCAAATAGACTCATAAAAGTGATGCACTAATGTCAACATTGACGTTTACTGGGTTTAAGATTAGGTAATGAAAGTATTCCTTCGCCCCTAACCAGTTCTTTCGCTTTTCTGGTTAATCAATTAAATGTTTAGATTCCTTTTCAATTTTGCACATACTCCAGCTTTTAGGCAGAACAGTCAACATTTTATTATTTGAACTACTTTTTGATGTAGTTTTGAGCTTATCTTTTAGCTGGCAAATTATTTCATCAAACTCATTGACTTTCACATGTTGTGATGGAGAAGAGGACTCTGAATCTGCAAAACTTTCTTTGAAAACTGGTGGCATAGAGTATTTCAATGTTTTTCTAAATATAGTAGTGATTTTCTTCAGTTTTTTCTTTATCAATTTTGCTTTCTTTATTGGTGATTCTCCAATGAATTGTAAAGGAATATATTTAGTTCCTCAATGTCTATATAACCAGTAACATCTGCTAGAATATAGTGACACACTTTGCAGAAGGTCAACGTATAGTTGTCATTACAACTTAAAAAACTACAAATTACAGAAACAGATATTTAAAATCCTCTAACATAAAATATTGCAACATTAGTTTGTTGATTTCCAAAGTAAATGCAATAACATTTTACTTTCTTATTTATTTTGCTTGTTTAGTCGCTGTCCTGCATTTTGGTTCTTCTTCTCTCCAAATTCACTGTCACAACACTTACTATCCATATAGTGAAGGTGAATTCATCTCATCAATGTAAGTCGCAGGTTTCATTTTGTTGCCATATTTCACATTTTGTCTCATTGCTCTTAAATAATGCACTCACCATGCAACTATGTTATTTCTTTCCATTAGAATAAGTCTACAATTTTTACATATCTTAAATCTCTTTTCAGAATTTTATACAAACTTTCCCAATCATATTTAAAACCAATTTTCTCCCTAGTTTTTAAAAATATTTTATTTAAAGTGGGCACCTCTCTTTCGACTAAATAAATGCAATCAAGTATATTTCACACAGCACTTTTTCCAAATTGTCACTTTGGTAGGCCTTTTCCTCTACTTTCTTAATGCTATAATTTGATATCTATTATCATTTAGCATTTATTCCTTCTTGTTTTGTCTGCTAACTTTTGTTCACTCAGAAATGTCAGTAGTCGCTACTGCTCGCAGAGTAGCTCTGTCCAATAGCAACTCTAAAGTCTATACAGTACAGAAGCATCTATAATGCCTCTAGCCTTGCTATAGATTACATTGTTAGATGCACTGCATAGTGTTACTATTAAACAAATATGTTATAAACCAAAAGCACCCTATTCACAAACAAAACTGGAACAATTTGAGCTTCTTTATTAAACAATATTAGTATCTTATAAGAACAAATAATTCCATGTGACAATTTGTATTCAGTAACTTTCATACTCAAGACGCTAATCACTGTCAGAATACTCATTCCAAATGGCCCAAACTAATAGGATGGCAGGTAGCAACTCACATATTTTCTGCATGCAGAATAAAGGTGATAATGTAGTTATATATGCATTATTTAGTTCAAAACTAGTAAATTAGCATGCATTTTAAATCAAAGTTTGAAAACAACATGCTATGTGCTTAATTGTTTCTTAATCGTAGAATGTCTACACTTCAGATAATTTATCACCTTTATTTTAAAGCTTACCTGTCTCTTAATAACCTCCAAGCTAACCTCTGCTAATTTTATTGCATTATTAATATCATCAATTTCTGTCAAATTCTTGTTTCCTTGAAAGCCATCCCTAGTTCGTCTTAAAGCATACATCCTGTAACATGATTACCAAATAAGAATTACACAGAATATCAAAAGAGAAGTAAGCTTACTGAATATCTTAATTCTGAAGGAAGTATTCTTTAAGCACTATCTCAATATCTCTTCTCCTTCTCCAATTCGAATTAATTCATGCCAATACCATTTTTGTTGAAGCATGCACTGTGTACTATGTTAGTTTTCATATATGAAATTAAGAAACATTATTCTCCTCAAAGGCAATGCCCAAATATTAAAAAATCAATACTAATATGGGAATTTAATTAGAAGATTGTAACAGTGAAGTAGAGCTATTATAATAATAGAGTGTGGTATATAGTAGCACAATATTTCAATTATAATAAGTACTGTGTTAACTAATATGAATGATAATTGTTATAATGTCAATGTATTAAAACGTCTTAATCATATTGGAGAAATAATTATATTATAATCAGCCTAAACTCATATGCATCCTATCAAACTTGATTTTCACAGCACGACTGGATTTCTGTATAATTATATATATTTGGGGGCGCAATAGAAAATTAAGGTTCTAAAATTTACAATACAATTAACCAAATTTTACTTTCCTATTCTGCCTATATTTTTCGGCCCAGAGTTGAACTTAATGTGCTATTTTCGCATAAAATAGCATATTAAATTTTTGTTTTCCAATTCTTTAGACAAAAAAGTTGAATTGCCATTCTACACTTATTTCATTTCATCTCCAATTATTAACCTTTGTCATGGTAAACGATTAACGATTTAACTGTAAGCTGATTCCAGTAATGACAGTTCTTTCACATTAGCCGAGTAGGACATTAGGTGGAAATGAAGAATTAAACTTACCTAAAGTTGTATGAAGGAAACTTCTGTGCCTCTCTTAGCATAACTTTATACAGTTTTAAAATGCATGCTCTGGAGGTTCCCATTGTTCTGAACTGCACAGGAATCAACCGGCAAAAGACGCGTAAAGCATTAACGTACATTGTCAGTTTGCCATTTTATTTCACATTTATGCTACGCCTTATTTAACTTTTTTTGTTAGTACAACACAACTGCTTTTGTTTTCACTTATTCACTCTTTTCTTTCGTTATTTATTCTGAGTCGAGAGTTGCATTTGTACGTTGCCACCATTACCCTTACTTATTTCATCAGTGTCGCCAACAAGAAAATTGAGAAAGTTTTAATTCTTTTTCCAAAAACTACCAGAAAAGTGCCTCAAATGTGCTAAAACATTGATTTTTTGTTGATTTGGTTTATTTATGGACGCTCTTTAACTTATCAAGTCATCAGCGACCCATTCAAATCAGGGTGTGAAACGGCCAACAAACTTTGCTCAGAGGCCTCTTCTTTCGGGCTTGAGGTTCTTTTTCGTGCCAAAATTTACACTTTATAACCTAAAACTAAGCACAACCTCCTTTAACACAAATGTAAAGCTCACGAAGTGAAGCGGGTTCAAACCTGGCCAGGATCGATGAATTTAGATATACCATTGCTTGTTTAATATCGTACAGAAAGATCATAGAACTATCCTGTCAGACAGGAAAGAGTTAAAAATATAAGCTGTCGTTCACCAAATGCCAATTCATCAAAAAATTCCTTAACCTGGCGATTCCACGTTGTTTTGAAAACATTGTCTATTTTCCTAGGATTTGAGATTTCTTGCAAATATTTTAAATTTGGTATACTGTTATATGCTATACTAGAAAACAAGCAAAAGCTATATGCAGAAAGGAGGTAAGATCTTTTTTCAATGCAAGGGCTGTATTACCCCCGCCCCCACCCCTTTTTCCTCCAGAAGACTGGTTCCAGTTTAGAACTAAATTCTCGGGGCATTCAAACCACTAGCAAAAGCCCAATTTTCAATACGAATACATTAACAAATCGCAAGGACAACGTCAAATTCCTAGGACAACGTCATCTCAGATCATCAGTATGTCATTCAATTCGGAGGATGAAACAGTCCTTAAATTTTGTTCAGAGGTCTCTTCTTTCAAGCCGCAGGGTCTTTTGCGTGCCGCAAATCTACGACAAAGGACAAAGCAATTTTCCAGTTTCCTTACATTTTTATATAACCCAATATAAGATTCACAAATGTTTGCTCAGTTCTAAGGTAACATGTAGAATAAATTACACTTAACCTATCGTCTTTACTTGTGTCCTGAGTTGTATCTGATAAAATGAGGGAGAATTGGACAGGTTTAATGCTTTTTCTAATAGATTTTTTGGCCGAGTAAGGCTACCATTTTTTTTGAAACGTGAAAATTAGGGACATTATACTATCGACATTTTTGTAAGGAATTATATTATTATTATTACAATAATAACAAAAAGCCGTTTATAAACTAAAATGTTTATATCCTTAAAACTATATATCAGTTGTTGGTACTTAAGCCTTTTTTTTTTTTTTTTTTGGCAAGTATTTGTGTGCATTTTTCATTTCCTAAAAATAAATGTGCATAAATATTAAGGAGTATATTTTATACTAAGAAAATACTGAAAAAATGCCAAAAATAAACACATATTTCTAACTAAATGTATCAAATACAGGTAAAATAACCTTCTTATACACGATTGTGGGCGCATGGGTTATTCATTTCTCCAATAAACGTGTACCAACATTAAAATACAAAGGAAATATTGAAAATATTTTTAAAATTAACAAATATGTAGATTGATGTAAATAAATGCCAGCTTTAGGCGAACTTAAAACTCTATTTAAGTTCTTAATAAGATTATGTTTTGTTATTTGTATGTATGTATGTATGTATGTATGTATGTATGTATGTATGTATGTATGTATGTATGTATGTATGTATGTATGTATGTACAATATAAAAGAAAAAGAAAAATAAAGAAACACTATTAACAATGTAACAAATTAACAGTAATTATAATAGTAATAAAGGATAAAACACTAAGAAAAAGTCACACTTGAGATCGCTATATTTCGGACTCGTGGAGTCCTTCTATGACAAGATGACAAGTTTACAAATCTACATATGTCACTGTCAATTGAGGAAACATAGTTGGTGTGTGAAATTTATATTTCACTCAATTAAACCGAGTTGCCGAAGTGGGCAAAAATGTCTTTCATGATTGCCTTGTCTTCGAACATATATCCACTATTTCAGGTATTGAAAGCGGTACTTATGAACCTGTATTTTTTGAAATTAAGAAATCAGGGAGATGCAGTCCTGACCTTGGGGATTAAAACTTTTGAAATCAGTATCAGTGATTTGGTCCCTTGTCTTCTTGCCATAGAAGGACTCCACGAATCGGAAATGTGGCGATCTCAAGTGTGACTTTTTCTTAGTGTTTTATCCTTTACTACTATTATAATTACTGTTAATTTATGTATATATAAACAAATAAAACTAATGAGAATTAATTAGCATATCCTAAGTCGCAATATTGTGTGTTCTAAAGAAAAGTTGGTTTAATTTACCATACCTGTTTTAATATTACAAATTTAGATAAAGCCCAGACAAATTATTAAAACAATGTAAATATTATTTCGGCAAATGTATTATTAAAACCTAAAGGGTCGGTCCTGGTGGTGTAGTGGCAACCATACTTGCCTTCTAAACCCAAGGTCGCGGGTACAAACCCGGCCAGGATCGATGGATTTTTTTCGGGCGTAAAAATCCAAAGTATGACTTCCTTCGGAAGGGAAGTAAAGCCATGGGTCCCGTGTCGTACATTTACGGCACGAAAAATAACCTCAAGCCTGAAAGAAGAGGCCTTTGGGCAACATTTGTCGGTCGTTTCACGCCCTGAATTGAATTGGACGCTGATGACCTAAGATGTTAAAGAGCGTCCATAAATAAAACAAATAAAAAAAATACCTAAAGGCTACTAAGTAGGTATGTTTAGTGATATAAATTACACAATTATATTGGTTACCTTGTTATATGAATTGAAGCACTGCTAATCGCTAAATGTGTACTGCATAAGCTTTCTCACTTTCTCACCCAGTTCATGATTACTGTCTTTCTTTTCTGGATTTCTAGCTAATTCTTTTTAAATCCTATACTCGTTTAACAATTTAGTGTAATTGTTAATTAAAATATTACTTTAAAATTTTACACACTGTTTTACAATACTTTTCAGAGACACATTACAATCACACGGTTTATCCAAATCATTGATACTGATTTCAAAAGGTTTAATCCCCAATGTCAGGACTGCATCTCGCTGATTTCTTAATTTCAAAAATTCAGGTTCATACGTACTGCCTGAAATAGTGAATATATGTTCGAAGACAAGGCAATCATGAAAGGCATTTTTCCCACTTCGGCAACTCGATTTAATTGAGTGAAATATAAATTTCACACACCAACTGTGTTTCCTCAATTGACGACATTAAGTGACATATGTAGATTTGTACAATTGTTACTTAATTTCTCGATTACCTTCTTGAGTGTATAACTTGTAATACACACCAGCATTCTCCGTGTTTCAGAAGTATTAGGAACCTATTTCATTTATTGCCATTTCTACTTGTTGCAGTTTATCAATATCAGGGCTGCTATTAACTGCAAGAAATGGAATATCAGTGCATACCTCGTATCTTTATTTTAATAATAATAATAACTTAGTCCTCCTTCACAAGTAAACTGAATGGCTTAGCGTCTCTTTTCATAACCTCACACTTTCAAAACAAAAAATGAGATCGCCTTCACATCACTTTTTAAAATTATCTTCTCTAGTAGAGAAGAGAAATGACCCTCAATACCTTCTTTTGAAGGTATTGAGGGTCATTTTTGTCCTTAGGGACCTTAACAGTATGATAGGATGACTGACTGGGGAATATATTGGAATAGACATCATCTCTAAGTTTCGGTTTTCTTTCGAGGAACAGCAATAGACTATCTGCTACATGGAAAAAGTCCTCTCTAACAATAAACTTGTCTCCAAAATGTTTAATAAACACTTCAGAATTAACTGTCGCTTCAAAAGAATTCACGGTGGATAAATTTAGTCAATTTCCCTCCAAGTACGTTATCTTTAGGAAACCTAAATGCTGAAGTGTCTGTAGCACTATAGCTGGATTTACATCCCGCAAGACAACATATGCGGTCCATTCTTATAATGCACGAATACATTCGTATAAAGGTTGGCGCAATACATTTAAACACTTATTCTTTGGAATAAACACCAGATTCAAGCAAAAACTTAACTATGCCTACCTCACTCGATTTACATACTATCCAACTGAAATCGGCGCCATTTTGTTCAATATCGATAGTTTCATTAAGGTCTGCCAACACTGACTGTATTTATCACACACTCCAGTATAGCAAAAATGGCGGATAAATTAGCCCTATTCCTGTCACTAGGATATACGAAATTTATGTAGTAATATGTTTACAAGGTGACTTTTTATTCATCTTAAGAAAATATTTCGATGGCTTTTAAGAGTGAAATTTTTTATAAACAATACTTCTCATATGTAAGTGAATTGTAAAATAATATGTACTGCACAGTTAAGTACAGCTATTTATAAAATGCAACTTCCAAATAAATAAACACATTAAACTATTCGACATAGTCTTCTTTGGCAATACTTATAAACAGAGTACCCGCCTTACCTTAACATTGCAAAGGAGACGAAACATATTTAGTACAAAATGCTCTGCCCTCTAGCCTAAAAGCCTTAATAAACAAATGGTAAATCTCTTCAATCTGCTCTTAGAAATCCCTACGTAAAAGGGCCTATTATTCTCTAAAAGAATATATATTATTCAGAGTTAAAACACTTCATTCATTTTATACCAATGCATGTAGTAAAATGTGTGTGACTTTCTGCTTTTGGCCGAGTTCTAGATGTTAAATTTTCATTTTTTTTATTTATTAGAGTATACACGATACTTCTGTAAATGTAGTGTGTACTACTGTGGTAATTGTAGATGACAAAGTGTGATTGCTTAGCGAACTCAATGCTCCAGGAACTAAACTAAACAGATATCCTGTTCACACCATTCATTAAAACTCTCATCTCGCTCCAAAACCTCTTTCATATGTTCTGCATCTTTCCATTTCATTAACCCTCACTGTCACACAAGAAAGCAGATTAAGGAAAATTACACAAAGATGTTATTCCTAACCACAAATTATAGTAAGAAATGTTTCTATTAGTTTTATAATTAACTTGAGAACTTGCACGGTGTATACTTTTTATCTACTCATCTCTAATTACTGCTATTTAGGAAATGTAAAAATGTATTATGAGGTACACTGCCATAATTAAGATATACAAGAGCAACCTATTTTGTATTAAACACTTTTACTTATCATCCTTTGGCCACCAAAAAATACTCAAGAGTTTGGGATTACTTTGTCACCAGTGAGCAAGTTTATGGGTGTACCTTTAAATATGTAAACAAAGAATGTGGTTAAAGTTTTACTTCTAAGGTATGTCATGTTTTGCTGCTGCTAGACAGTTAATATTAACATAATATGGTGTAATCACAAATAGGAAGAAAGTTTGGGGGAAACGGTTGATGACCATTGCATTGTAGTGTGGAAATATGCACACAATTTACTTCAAAAGAACCTAACAAAAATAAATCAAGCAATAACATATAGAGTAAGCAAATTTTACGAAGTAAACAGTAAATATTGATAAAATTATTTTGCAAAATTGAAATATGGGATATTTGTGCATCCCAACAAAAATTATGGGGTCACTGGGCCAAAAAAGGAAATGGTACCATTTTTATGGTATTTCTGGTAGAAGCAGTACTGAAAGAGACTAAAGTGAAATTAGCTCATGTTTTATGTGGGGGCTTAAATATTTGGCCACACTTTTCTCATTATCAATGTAGACTGTTAATATGGGCCACATAAAGCAAGTAATTGTGTTAATATTGTTAAATATCATAATGTGAATGAATGAATAGTGTTTAATGCCCGTTTTTGCTACAGAGGCACCACAGGTAAGTTAAATATCATGACAGTATATGTTTTCTTACTTGAAAAAACTGACACAATAGATTTACTTTTCTTCCTTCTCTCGAATGTTAAAAACGATGTAAGATGCATCGCTGAGATTTCATGCTTTCTATCTTTTGTCCCACTGCCTGCCATGGTCACTAGTTAGTGCCTTAATGAACTCGGCCACCCATGGTGATCAACCAGTCTTGTACATAAGTATATACCTATATTATTATAGTACAAAAATAAAAGGAACACAAAATAATACAGCTAAAGGATAGGTACATTTGTAATTATATATTTATATCAGATGTATAACAAAATATACAACAAGGAAGCATGATGCTTGGAACTATCAAAATAGTTCTTTTAGGAATCACAGCATTAATTTTGATCACTCCATAGTAGATACTTCAGTACTCTCAAATGGAGCATACAATATGAAGGCTACCATGTGAATTTAAATTCTGGCCAGGCTAAGATTGAAGTTTCCCTCTGTAGTACATACCATGCAATATAACAAAAGATTATTTAATTTGGTTTTAAAGTGTTTCTTGCTAGCTGTTTAAATTGATTAATAAAATTATAAAATCACTGCATAAAAAACATGTAATATATGTACAATCAATGTTTTGCTTTGATACTCATCCTTGTGGAAGTACAAACTTAGAAAGTTCATATTTGAAAAAATCTTCAACCAAGTAGAAGGTTTAAGTTTAAAATATCTTGGTTTATAGAATACATGGTAAGCAGCTTGCAAACTGCTTTGCTGGTCTTAATATAGATTTGTGAAATAAAGAAGTGTTTACTAACCTTTGTAATTCTATTCGTAAGCACAAAAAATTGGTGAAGTATTTTAAATAAGTTTAAGATCTTTAGAAAAAAACAAAGACTGTTTTATCTACAGTTAAATGCAAATGTATGATTAACAGAATTTTTTCCCCGTTTAGCAGATGATTCAATAGTATATTTATACAAACAAGAACTTGATTAAGGGATCGGAATAAATATGCATCTTAACCAAATAATGAGAATTTCAAGATGCTTCTTGTCTTATTACTATTGAGAAATTCATTCAAAAAATACAGAACTTTCATAATAAAATTGAATGGTTTCAGCAGTTATTCTAAAACCAACGTAATGCTAACTGATTGACTGATTTCAGAGCATTTACAATAGCACATTAAAATTGTAATTAAATTCTCTTCCAGCCAAGTTGATGGCATCACAGATATATGTCAGGCATCCATTGCTATTGCAGAGAGATATAGGGAGGGTGAAAAGAGAGCATATCTCCTCTTAATTTCATGAAGATTGTGTTGAAGTTTATATGCAGAAAGGAGCTCTGCCAGATGACAAGTTGGAATATAGGTAACCTTGTAGGGTTCAGTGCAAGGAAATAATAAATACATAATATGACTGAGTTCATATACCATTGAGCAGAAATTAGTGACAAAGATTTGGCTTGATGAAACATCTAATTCCAAGGATACCATAAAGAAACTTCAAAAATCACTTTCATTTCATTTCATTGAAAAATCCTGTGCACAATCATAATTACATCACTATTATATACTATATTTTATTGTTAAGAGGTAAATTGGAAAGTGTGGTGAGATATTTTTGTAGATTGAAGTCATCAGGAGCCAAATATTATTTTAAGCTTTACCATTCATATGATCCATGTTTTCATACATTTTCTGAGTGAATTTCAGGGGCAATTTTTGCATTGAATACCCCAACAGTGTAATGTTTTTTCGCCATGTTATCAGTATGGAAGGATGGAAGGAGGAAGGATGGTCCTGGCTGGAGTATAACACTAGACCTTCCACTCATGAGTATGCGCCTTAATAACCTTAGCCACTTGGACAGTAATAGCAATTTGATTGTGTACAGAATTCCTCAATGAAATTAATCCTTTTGAATCGACTTCCTTATTATCCTTTTTCAGCAATATTTTTCATTTAACAGTATTTATTCTTTTTTTCAAAATTCTACAGAAAAAAATCACTGGACATCAGCTTCTGTGTAGCTAAAAAGAGCACAGTGGTATACTGAAGATTAAAAGGGATGAACAATATTATGGAACATTTTATGATGTAGACTTTCACAGCCAAAGCTTGTCATGGCAAAAGTTTTTCTGCTTATACCACATGAAACTTAATGATAATACATCATCCAACGTTGTAAGAATCTTGCAGGGCTTATAACTCTATGAGGAGGAGGACTGGTGCGTTATCAAAATGTTCGGTGCTATATTATCATTAAGTTTCTCGCAGCATGAGCCCAAAAACTTTTATCGTGATTATGGAACATTGTTTTCAAACATTGCCAGGCCAACTATAATTAGCAGAGAAGCAAAAAATATTTTCCAGAATCACAAAATCTTTATTCTGAAACAGTTGACATTATTCTAATCCAAATGAGAGTGATTGCAAGACTGACAAATCCAATTCTTCTGCCTTATGAATTCTTCCAAATTGCAATATCATAATCTACATCGGTTACAGCAGTGCTATGTCTGAAAATTCAATAAGATTTAAAGTCTTTATACACAACTTCTGTCTTCTCTATGCAAATCATATTAAATATAAAACAATTTACCCTGAAAAAAGTTTTACCCTCTGCAAGAAAAACTTTCTCTCCAGTTGTCCATTCTCTCTGCCAGTTAAACAATGGAAAGGAGTACTTTTGCTTGCAGAAAATAAAAACTTATGTATGGAAACACCACAGTACTAATTTTCATCTTTAATGAGTATTTTCATCCTAAAGAAGCTGTTGAATAATCTTCCTGAATGGCTTTTCTTTAACAATGATAGATTGCTTTCTTGAAATAATAGCGAATAGGCTTGATTGGTACCACTTTTTGTATGTGCACTTAAATCAACATTTTGCAATTTGTGATGAGTTACCATCAAATAATGATTGATCAAATAAAATAATTTTATTTTCTTTTGGGGAAAACTGCAACTAATTCTTATGCTTTAGCAAGCCTGAAGGATCAAAATTAGGTTTAGAATTTTTTTCCCTCCTTTTTACAATGATGGTAGCATGTCTGATGAAGATCAACTACAACTGGCTGGCCTTTTTTCTTACTCACAAGCACATATAAGAAAAAAGAAATAAATGCATTAATATTTGCTACTATTTGGGAGAGAAACTTCTTAATGAGACAACATTTTTTCAAAAATTGTGACAAGATGAATCTTGCTGCTATGCTAATTCTAATCCAAGTTGCAACAAACTTCAAGCCAATAGAAATATGCAATTTCACCGAGATTCAAGAAATTATAAAAGTTTGATCAAATTTTTAGCTTAACATTTTGAGAAGATTGCTTAAAGTATGCAAACAAAACAGTCAAAATTGCTGACAAGAGAAGACTGGTTGTGCATATAAGGTTCAAACATAATGCCTAAGTGCCACAGTCCTTGGCTGAAGACTATTACGCCTCACTCTCCATAATCATCCAATCTCACTCCATGCACTTTTTTCTTTTTGTTCCTGTTGACGAAGAAAACTATGAAAACTGATATACAAGTGAAGGTAAAAATAAAAGAAAATTTGCTGGACTTAAGCTCCATTCCAGAATTGCTATAAAAGTATAAAAGTAATTGCAACGATTAAAAATTCTAATCGTAGTTTTTGTTGGTTACTTTATAGTAAGCTCAACCAAAGTCAATACAATGAGCACATTTTATCACATAACCACACCATGTATGAAAAAATATAGTTACGTAAAGCTAAAACTTTGAAATACAAAGACAATTTTAGTGTCCTAATTATATATCTCTTGTAATTATACTTCACTAGCCTAAGTTAAATGGAATAACAATTCCAAGTTTTGTAATAAAATTTCTAATCGATGCAACTGATTTGCATGTAAATATGCCAACTAAAATACAGTATAACCCCACCAGTCCAAACTAATTGGGACTGGAGCCTGTCTGAATTGGCAAAAATTTGGATTAACTTGGATAATCAATGAAATTAGGCCTATATAGTCTGTATATAAAGTCTACAGGTTATTTGTACTCAGTTGTTGTAATGTGCAGTGTTATTTTTGTAATGCAAATGCTATAGTTGAAAGCGAGCTCATGAAGACCGATTAATTTGGATAATCAATGAAATTAGGCCTATATAGTCTGTATATAAAGTCTACTGGTTATTTGTACTCAGTTGTTGTAATGTGCAGTGTTATTTTTGTAATGCAAATGCTATAATTGAAAGCGAGCTCATGAAGACCATTTGTACTTGGCTGCATTTTTTTTTTTAATGATATATTTATGGACGCTCTTTAACATCTCAGGTCATCAGTGTCCCATTCAACTCAGGGCGCGAAATGGCCCACAAATTTTGCTCAGAGGCCTCTCTTTCAGGCTTGAGTTTCTTTTCCGTGCCGTAAATGTACGACACGGTACCCATGGCTTTACTTCCCTTCCGAAGGAAGCCATACTTAGGATTTTTACGCCCCGAAAAAATCCATCGGTCCTGGCCGGGTTCGAACCCGCGATCTTGGGTTTAGGAGGCAAGTATGGTAACCACTACACCACCAGGACCGACCTTGGCTGCATGACTAGGTAGTTTGTTCATCTTTCTGGTATTAGGACTTGAGCTCTTAATCCATTGTTTGTTCCGAGTTCATTTGCATTGCAGATACATTATCAATCGCAAAATGCCATGAATGCTTTTATGGATTTATTGTATTGTATTGTGCATAGATGCGCTTTTTAATCCAGTGAAGTGATTTTAATTTTTGCTCTTTGATTAAAAATGGTAGGCAAGAGAAAACATGTTTCTTGTACATTAAGAAATAAACCTGAGATTTTAAAATGCTTAGATAAATAAAAAAGTGGGGCAAAATTAGCAGCTGAATTCAGTATCAGAAAAGGAACATTAAGTGATTGGAACAAAAATCAAATCATGATACAACAATTTTGTGAAACTGTGGCCAAAAAAGTAATTGAGGGGTGCCATACATAAAAATGACAGAGATGGCCATAACTTTTTCCATGACTCTCGCTATGACCAAGCAGAGGAGATCAGGCCTGAAGTTTTACATCTCATGAAGCAAATCCCAGGCTGTGAAGAAGCAGAGGAAACAGATATGAAGGAGGAGCTGGCATAGAAGATCAAGTTATGACTAGGGAAATAGTTTCCCTCGTAAGTTAGTCAGATGAAGATGTTGCAGATGAAGCCCCACTACCTGGATTTACTTATTAGAATGCAGTAAAAACATTGGATACATCCCTGCAGTATGTAAAAGTACATCCCAATGCTACAGTGGCAAATGTGTATGAAGCGATGGTGAAGGATTGCATCATCCTCCAGATTTTCATCTTTGCAGAAGCTATTGATTTTTTGTGTAACAATGAGTGATGTAAGATACTGTATTGTTTTATCATTTTCACTGTTTGTTGAGTGAATATGTACACTAATGTATATAATTACTTAACGTATTGCATTATTTTTACAGTAAACTTGATATTCTAATGTGCAATACAAGCTCATTTTAGTCCAAAATTTTTAAATAATATTCCTTTCTCTAAATTTTGAGTTCATATTATCCAGGTTTTCAGACTGGCGGGGTTGTCTGTATTACTTTAATAAAAATTCAGAGATTATTGGTGCTACATTTTCTGGCATATCCAAATGCACATGATGACGACCTTCAACTTCAGCAAACTCATACTTCTGAGCTGACATTTTAACTCTTTCACAAAACTCTTGGTATGATTCTGGCTTATCAAACTTCAAACCTTGTTTGGCCCTAATATTAAGTACTTTACATTTAATGTTTGATGCAAATGCAAGAAGATAATCATGAGTAAAACCTGGCTCTATTGATGCTTTTAAACGAGAATCCCTTGTGAAACAATAGCGTCCATTTTGCAATTTCTGAAGACCTCGTTTCATGAGCATTTCACATGCACTTCTTGAAGCCATTTTCTTCATTCCCTCATGAACACGGTCAAGAGCTTCTTCATAGGTATAAGAAGGCTTACTGCTGTCATCTAATGAATCTAACATTAAGAATTTGTCCATGTGCTCTCTTACTCTTTTTATTCTTCGTGGTGGTTCAATTGAAACTGGTTTGAAGGCATCTAAAGATATATAACACTCAACATTATCTGGATATAATGCAGAGTAAAGAAATCCTATAATACTGCCCAAAGAATGACTTAAAAGTGATATTTTTTCATATTCGTAATGCTTTGCAATTCGATGAATGCATGCTACAGAATCCAATATATAATATGGTTGACCTCTTGGTAGATGAGATGACAGACCTTGTCCTGGTAAGTCAATAGCAAGATAACTTAGTTCCTTTGGAAGGAGAGGAATTAGAGAATCCCATGATCCTGCATTGTCCTCATAGCCATGAACACATAAAATAGGTTTTACATCATGTGCACCCCACCATTTACCTGAAACAAATGTTATATATTAATATATAATAATAATTCATTGAACTCAATAGACTCTTACAAGAGCATCTGACATTGTCATGATTCTATACAATCAGTTAAATACAATACAACTTATCCTAAACTTAGGTATTCATTTTTTTACACTAAACTCCATTTACTTACATAAAAGTAAGATGCATTTTGGAAGAATCTCTCCCATCTTCAGTTGCTCACCGAACCACCATCACTGGAAATGATGGCTGTATACCCGGATGTTTCTGTAGTGGCCTCTGTTGGTTGAAGTAGGAAATTGCTGAGTTCATCCATTGGAGGAAACTCGAAATTCATTAGGTTTTCTCTATTTTGTAATATAAACATTTTTTCCCAAGTGGATTTCTATATTAAAAAATACAGAAAACCTTATGAATTTCAAGTTTCCTCCTATGAAGGAACTCGGCAATTTCCTACTTCAACCAACAGAGGGGACCACAGAAACATCCAGGTGTCCAGCCATCATTTCGAGTAATGCGGTTTGGTGAGCAACTGAAGATGGGAGAGATTCTCCCGAAATGCGTCTTACTTTTATGTAAGTAAATGGAATTTAGTGTAAAAAAAATGAATACTTAAGTTTAGGATATATTACCACTCATTGTCAACAGCTTCGTAAGTACAATATTTACAATACAGTTATTTACACAGTAATCAAGTTATAATCATATGTACATATAAACAGTCATAAGTGTCATAAGCAATATTATACACTCATATCATTATAGTTCAGCAATATTACACAAGCATTTCTCTATTTAGGAACAATTTTAGAACATATTTAAATTTCAAGTCAGTAGTATTTTTAATTGACAATAGTAATTTATTATGTAATATAGCTTCTATTTTACATGAGTCCTTATTAATTTGAGTTTCATTTAGCTCACCCAAGGTAATTGTTTGCTCTTCCTGTATCATATGTATGGCAGTCTTAATTGAAATAACCAGATAGATCATTTAAAGCAAAACGCATGGATCAAATTCAATAAAGCTAGAGAGAGAATTAGCTTACAATTGGGGAAAAGGTAAGACAAAATGATAAATGAGAAAGAAGAGGGAAGAGATGTTTTTTCCTTCCTTCATTCAAAATGTTGTTCTACTTTCATTTTCACTACTGAGGTATCACAGTGATACATAAGATGAAATGGAAAGGGGAAGGGAACTTTATTTGGGAAGGAAGCATTCTACGCTTAAGTTAAGGTACCTCTCTGGCATTTGTCATTGATGAAGAGTAAGGAAAACCTGGATAAAATCTCAGTCAAGAAATCAAACCCAGACCTCCCATTTATTAGTCCATGTCTTAATGGCCTTGGCCATTCAACTTGGTATAGAGGAGATGGTGGTGGCGGTGATGATATTGTTCTCTAATAATTTACTTCCATCTGCATAATAAGAAAATACTCAATGCACAATATGTTGCATATCTGATTTTGCATAATTTGACAATGCAAAGAAAACAGCAAACCTGTTGGGTTTTACTTTAAACAGTTTGGAGATTATAGAATTAGATTGCATAAAAATTCCAAACATGGACAGAGTCCATATAGTTTGTGCCGAATAACTAGATTAAAAAAAGAAATGGTGATACGCTTATTTTCTTGAAAATACTGATTTCAGTTCAGGATAATTGCAGCACAGTTAGTAATGCTTAGAATTAAAGGTTGGAATATCAATGATTCCAACCAAAGTCTACAGTTCTTTCTTAACACTCTACATAATTACAAATAAAAGTGAAAATTGGAATACGCTTCCAAATACCCTCTAATTTGCCTTGGGCTATTTTACATACTAGCTCACAATAATAACTAAATTGCACTGGTCTCTATATTTGGATCATTCTCTGCAAACGTGTCACTTTGAATAAGAAATCTCAAATAAATAAAACTGCATTCTAATTAAAATAATTATTTTTCTTAGGTTTTCCAAAATATTGTAAAAGGCACAATGCCAAAATAGAACATTATTGATTAAAAATATTTTATTTGTTTATTTTAAAGTTAGGATGTGAAAGTCAAGTGAAACAGCAATTATAATATTCTTATATATTTAATAATATAATGTTAAGATAATTATAATAATTATAAAAGAGAAAGTTAGCCGTTTAGTGCTCTTAAAGAAATACATTCTGAACTGTTAAAGACAACTTTTATTGACCTCAAGTAGTCTTAATTGCTACAAATCTTATTCACTGTAATGGGGGATATGTTTAAATTGTAAAAAAAGTTTATTATATTTAAATTCATAATCTCATTCAAAGACAATTTTAACTATAGGAGGAAATTAATTTTCAAATTTGATATTTGTTTTTGTCACTGATGCAATATAGAATGCAGGTCATTTTTTTCTTTAAGAAGAGAGAGGTACACATATTAAGGATAGCTATTTTCTTACCTTCTGCTAACTCTAATTTGCAAATATTTTAAAAATGGTTCCTCATAATGACTAGCCTCCTTATAATTTCATACACATTCTAGTAAATGTTAAATGACTAAAGTAGTATGGTACAACATAATGTGAAACAATGTTTTATTATAAATGTGATACTGATTATTATTATTAACATAGGTGAAAAATGCTTAGATTTTTATATTTTTCTAGTTGAAAGGTTCGCTGGAAAAGCCCAAATGCTAAAAGTGTTTAGTTAGATACATTTACATTATTTAGATAATGTAGAGAAGGAAGAGACAGTTATGTCTAGGAAGAGACAGTTATGTCTAATGTTTTCAAATATAGTATCACAGTATGCAAAGTTGTTTGTTATTTGGAACCATTAAAATGAAATGAGAATACTTGCCATTAAAATGTTCACTGAAATTACTATGGATTACAACTTCACTTGATGCACAAATCACATAAAATTACATAACAGTGTACACAAGTCAAAATGTTTTCTCTTTCCCTCTTATAATCTCTGTGCTTCTATATCTTCCTATTTATTCAGTTTCACACCAGAGTTTTTAAATCCATATTGGCATATAGCTCTCCAGACACGAAAAAAAATTCCCTAAAAAAGTGAAATGTGTATAACATCACTTGAATAATAAATAATTGACACAGCTTTAAAATTATTGAGTTTAGATATACTGGCTTCAAAATATAAAATACAGATGTTATCTTTGTTTTCACCGATGAACACATAAGTTATACAATGTTCAGACAATAAAATGAAAAACTCATCCTTTATACAGCTATTGCCATAAATCTCTCTTAAAGAGAGCTTTCAAATTTTTCATATATATATTAGTTTATTTTCCTCCTTGGCCTTCACAAATACTTTTCTTTTAAGTGTAATGCTGAATAATCATCTCTTTCAAAAATAATTTGAATGTCCTCAATGCAAACATTGATAATAAGAACCTCTGTAGCAGAGGTTGTTACTAGAATTTATGTACAACTATCTTTTTACCATTCCTTTTTGTTGATGTAAGCTTTAACATACACATTTTCTGAAAAAAATCATTCATTAGCACCAATAAATAATATTGTGTGTCCTTTTCCCATTTATTTGTAATTATGTTTCAATTATATATTTATGATTTTACAATGAATTAACGTTTGATTTATTTCCTTTGGCACTTTAGTCCTTTTGCTTTGATGTGACAATGAACATTTATTTCTTCCCATTTTCTGCCTTTTTAACTATCTTAACATGAGCCAACAATTGCTACACTATTTTTTAATCTTCCTACACATCATAAACTTAACGTTCATCATTTATTTATCATGAACTGCTTTTTGGAAGTAAACAGTTCAAGTTACTTTCACTAAAACTAGCAGTGATGATCCAGAAGAACGGTTACAGGAAAATGCTTTTCTGTCAGGGATTGCTCTCAAACTTTTGGAAACTTTCTTTTTCTTTTGTCTATTATTTCTTGAACTTTTTTAAATTCATTTATGATACTGTATTTACTCACATAAAGGATGCAATTTTTTTTTTCCAATTTAAAGAAATAAAAACTTATGGTGCATATTTTAGAAAAGGAAAAAAAAATTAGGGAAAACAACCAGAACTTCTATATTTACATTAGATATTCCACAGTATAATCTGAGTTGGTTTCTAAATTGTGGTGATGAATCTCAACAATTGTGTAGAGTTGTAGACCATTATTTAAGAAGCCCAATATTCTTATTTTCAATGCAGAATACATATATTCTATAATGAGTTTTGTTGTTGACCATTTTGAAAAATTTAAAATACATACATAATTAGAATACTAGGCAGATCAACAAATTCATTAAAAAAATTTCAGAAGAACAGTTATTACTCTGCATTGCTAGTATATAATAGTCTTTCAACTTCCTTGAAAATACTACGTAATTCACATACACAAGAACTTTTCAATACCTTTAAATACTCGTGCCTTTTATAATACGGTTATACAGATGAATGCATTAATAGCTTAGCATAACTAATAAACTTACTGTTATTCAACTAGGATAGTATATTCTAAGTGTGGTGAACAACCTTGATGAATTCATGTGGTGGCCTGGGGAGAGAGTCTTTCCTGTCGAAATTAAACCGTCCTCCAAAACATGTATATTATCCGTTTGTAAATATATATAATATTTATAATTAAATGTCATAATTATGAATGAATTTAAATTATCATTTGATAACTGCTAACTTGTGATGTATAATAAAATTCCATTGGAAACACAATGGGACATATAGAGTAGCAAGGCTGATGTAATGTAACAGGATTTCATTCAACTTTTTGCAATAGCAGCTATTTTAACAGTTACTCAAGCATTACCGAAATATAATATCTAAACAACAAACATTATAAATCATACAATGATATCAATTATATGATTAGTTTCACTGTGCAAGTTCCAATTTATATTTTAATTAATTTAAACATTATTTTCTTTCTTTTCTAATAAAAGGCAGCATATTGTAGAAGGTTCGTCTATTGAAAGAAATGCTAGTGATTCTTTGGTTACTCTTCCTCAGTCTTGGAACATAAAGTGCACTATTTCTCACTCATGCTTAAGTTAGTTATCCAGAACAAAGCATAAAAAATTGTCGAGCACGATATTAAGTACCAGCAAAATTGGGGGTGGAAGTAAAAATTGGTTGTACTTTGACCACGATTGGGATGAGGCTTTCTGCAAATTATGGGAAATGCATTTAAAAAATTATGTTGAAGCTCTACAAAAACAGAGGGAATATTATTTTCTGAACTTTTCACTAAATTTAGAAAATACAGGAAAACTAGAACAGCATAGCAAGTCAGAAAAATATGCAAAAGTCATTGCACTTGAAAATTGTAGATTACAGGGATTAAAAGCTGCAGTTCATGTGCAGATAATTCAGCAAAATGAAACTGAAAAAGCATTGAATAGGCAAGCTGTATCTTCTTTAATTCAAGTTTCCATTTTCTTAGTAAGGAGCAAATCCCCCACATAATGAAATATGAACCTCTAACTCATAAGATAGTACTAAAAAGCAACATTAACCTTGAAATGTGGGTTAAATTTCACAGTGAAAGGTTCACATATGTTAGCTAATAAACTGCATCAGAATTATTACATTGTATCAGGGAAGTTCTACTAGACAATCAAGATGAAACAATTCTCCATGATAAATAGTTTTCCTTAATAGCAGACGAATCTACAAATGTTTGTAACCAAAGTGAACTGTCTTTGCTAGCACAATGTGTAGTGCTGTCTCTGTTTTTTGAAGTGTAGCAGAATATTTTTATGTCTGTCTGAATTGAATAGTACTGCAGCTGAATCTACATTCATAGTAATTGATAGTGAATTAAAAAAATTAAAACTCTCTTACAACAAATTAATAATAATTCTCTTTTGATGGTGCTCCTAATTTTAGTAGTTCTGTAAGTGGGGTCCATCAGAAAAAAGGGGGCATGAGTTCCATACATTCACAGCAGAACACACGTTTTGTCGATTACTATTACCAACATTAGACTAAACACACTATAATAAAATGCACATTTCACAATGTTAATTTCAGTTATAACATTTTTCATGCTTCTCCTAAACAAGAAAATATATTGCTTGAAAGTCAGTGTAATTTAGAACAATTTGTTTTAAAAATACCAGAGTCTCCTAGACATCCGCTGGTTGAGTACCTATTGAACATTTCATGCTATATTCTTGTGCTACTTATACATGTCCATTATAATGGCATATAAACATATACACGAGAATATTGCAGATTTAGCAAGTTTGGCAGGGGGAATCTTATTAGTAATGAATTACAATTTCATTTTAGTTTAGGAATTTGGGGCCAAACATTAAATACCATTTCAAAATTAAGTAAAATCCTGCAAAATCACAATACACTTGTTTCTGGAACATTTAAGAAACACTGACTGCCTTTGCAATGAACATAGTGCAGAAAATGAAACACCAAATAAATTTAAAAAACTAGAAGTGGGAGTAGCAGAAGTTAAAAGTGTGCTCATGAGACTATGAGAAATGTAAAGAAATTTGTATTATTAATGAAATGGAGCAAAGGTACAAGGCTGTGAAAGTGACAAAACTAAGCGTATATTTTGAAAGTTTAAAACATTTGAAGAGTTAAATAAAAAAGATTGTACAATACTGTGCTTGATGATGCTGTAATTGCAGACTTGCATTTTTCTAAATTTCCAGCTCGTAGTAAATAAGAAGATTTGTCTTCTGATGTTGCTCCTTTTATCTTAAGAGCCGATATCCACTATGAAGATCTATGAATGCACTCACTGAATGTGCACTGTGCATTCCCCATTTCTACTGCTGGTGTGGAAAGGTCAATCAGCAGCACCATGAATGACAAAATTAAGAAATAGAATGGGTCAGAGTATGCTTCAAGCTTTTGTGAAAGTGTCAACTGATAGGGGTGAGGAACCCACAGAAAGTTTCATTGATGATGTCATCCACAGATATGCTGTAAAAAGGCCTGGATGCATTATTTTGCTGTAAGTGTTTAGTTATTGCATGCTATAATATTTTATTCTCATAATTTTATTTTTAAAGGTAATTATATCTAATTACATCTAATTTAATTACTATCAGATATAAAGGGAAATTCAATAATATTACACTGTGTTATTTTATTAGTATTACCAAAACCTGTAAAAATCCCCTATCCATTAAGTTTTATATCATCCCCAGAGGAAAGCAGCTGGATCAAACAGGTAAATAAAATATAAAATAATAAATTATGGTTCTTTAATAATAAATGATGGTTATAAAATTGCATGGTTCGCTTATACAGTTTATAATGGAGTTTTATATCATCCCCAGATGAAAACAGCTGGATTCAACAGGTATTAAATAATAATAATAATAATAATAATAATAATAATAAATAGTGGTTCTTTTAATAATAAATTATGGTTATAAAATTGCATGGTTTGCTTATACAATTTTATAATGATGAGGTTTATTTTTATCTTGTTTTGAATGTTTCTAATATGTATAATGTATTCAATATCCTTGAGCATTGCTCTCCATGGGATCTAAGGAACAAGGCCAAAAACAAACAATAAACAAATGATGCCTACAACTTAACAGGAATGGAAAACAACTACAAAGGTATTTGAAGAACAATGGAATGTGCACTCCACTATTGTAGCAACAGGGCAAACAAATTTGCATTAATTGCCCAAAATATGGTGCTCACACTACTTTAACAAAAAATTTTACAACAGTATAATTTTGTTTGCTCTTGCAGATACTAATTACAGATTTTATATAATTAATATTATATATCAAGTTGGAGATGGTAGAGTGCATGCTACAAGTAAACTAATGTAATGCCATGTCGATATACAAATTTTAAATTTACCTCGAGGTAAAAAACTTCTTGCAACAATACCTTAACTCCTTATGTAGTTCTTGCTGTTGATGCATTTCCATTAAGCTACAATGCTGTAACCATATCCACTGATAAATTACAAAAGGAGAGAAAATGGTTAATTATACATTGCCAAATAAAAGAAGAATGATTGAGAGGATTTGGGTATTTTAGCTGGTAGATTTAGAATATTCTTAATACACATTGGTCTTTCTCCTGATGAAGTTGGAACTATAATGCTCCAGCTTTCATCTATTAATTGAAAAGATGTATAGCCACCAGGAAACTCTCATAGGGTATAGAAAATGGCTATAAATAGTTACCCAACATAGTAAAGAAACACTGAAAATGCACAATCTTACTAGTCAAATATAGGGCATGGTCACCACGGTCGAGAAATACCTTTCTTAAAACTTCTGTACTGTGTCCAAAGTGAACACAGTAATCTGCATTGGTAGGTTATACCAAAAACTGTAATTTTGGAGAACAACCAGCATCTCCATTTATTTCACTTTTCATACTTATATAAATCTGTAAAATGGCACACAAGTAAATGTTAACAAAAAGCAAAATATCAAAAAGTTAAACAAATTACTGTATATAAATAGCTACAAATAAAAACAGTAATTATTTAGATAGTGGTCACCAGCTGCAACAAGCTCCTACCAATAATCCCCCCCCCCCACCTTGAAACCATACATTAGCTTTAGCTTAAAAGTAAAAACTAATACCTAACCACAAGCTGCACTTAAAAATTAGCAAGCTTCCATAAGAATATAGAATGAAATATGTTTTAATATGAATATAAATATATTTGTCACCATAAAATAAAAGCAATAGATGGGCACTAAAAGCACATTTTAGAAGCCATAGAAAAATAACTTACTCTGCAGAAGTGCATCCCTTGGTGATACTAACAAAATACCTCAAGCACAATATTATTTCAATATTCCTACATGGAGAATTAAAAATTTAAAAGTTTTAATGTCACTGTTATTGTATTTATTAAGTCCCATGCATTAATACCATGATGTCTCCAAGTTTTCATGTAGGCCAATTCTTCAGGTAATAATGCACTTGCAAGATCTCATGCATATTAACTAAGCAACTGCACATTCTTCCTTATAAAAATGCTTTTAAACAATATTATTAAGTTTACATTCATTTAATTAATAATTATGTATGTGAAGTTACATATATACACACAGAGTAACGTCCCTCATAAAAGCAAAGGTCTAAGGAGAGGAATGGATGGTTGATGAAATGAATGCATAAATAAGCCCAGATTCCACAACATTTTAGGTTACCTGGCATTCTTCTTTACAGAGTTTTTTTTAAAAAAAAAAAAACCTCCAGAAGAAAACCATACTCAGGCAACTGACCTTACAGGATTTGAAACTGTGACCTCTGGATTTACAAGCAGACATGGTGACCTCAAGATCACTATTGAGTTATTCTATGTACATACTAGTAGTTATGGTGACATATTGCTCATAAAAATTTATATGAAGTTAAATAGAATGCATAGAGAGATTATACGGTAAAATGCACTCACATTTTCTCAGATAAATAATCCTTTCCTTTCTAATCCATTTTCTTCCTAACATTCTGAGTACTGCATTCTGAAGAGGCTCTGCTATATTTGCATATGCATTTTGGCATTTGTTTTTGTTTTTATAATCAATATATATTGTACTGATTCATTCTCTCAGATCTCAATATAGCAACAGTCCAGCTATATTTACCTTCTGCCATTTTGGTTTAAAACTAATCCAATCTTTTAGAAAAAAATAACAGATTGCATATCCATTTTATAAAAGAAAGGTTATGACAGAAACTTTTATAAATGAAAACTTGCACCGTCATATATTTTAAAACAAATTTGACAAATAATCTTTGACAATCATCCTTTGATAGTGCAATACAGCCATAAGGACCCACAAACCAAACCTATGCAGAATTATATTAATCAGAACAAATTACTATTTTCAGCACAAAGTTATTGCTATAAGTGTAGCAAAAATTAAACTAAATGAAATCTAAATAATGGAACTTGCTGTTGGTTTCTAATGCAAATAGTTCAAGTAATTGCTTCTTAAAGCATTACCCATTTAAAATAAGTAAAGAACAATTTGGCAATTAAATCAGAATTTTCAGATTTCTTAACTTTTTGATTTCTTTCAAATGAATCATATGAAGCTAGCTCAAACTCCTGATTTGACACCCCTTGTAAACAACTGAAGGGTGTAAACTGCAAGGATGTGGCAACTACATAAGACATGCAGTATAGTGTAACAATTGCTTGCAATGCAATATTTTTTTGAAATGCTAAATAATGTGCAGCAATCCCTGCATCAAAGGCTGGAAGCTTGTGTCGCAGTGAATTGTCACCATCTGATCATCTATCAGTAAGACAGATTTCCTGGAGTTAAGATAACAGCTTTAGATAATTCATTCAAAATCAAAATAAAGGTTGATAATAGATGAATAAACTTTATTTAAATTGCTGCACATTTGCTTCTAATGATCAAAACTTTATGTTAGAAACATGAGGTTATTTTAATTTTATTTACAGTTAATTTCTGCCACACTTATGGCTATTGACCCATTTAGAAAATATAACTTTGTACTGAAAATAATTTTTTTCTAGTTAGTACTAATTCTCTCTAAGCTAGATTTGTGTGCACTTGTATGCCCATAAATCTAGCAAAAAAATCTCATCTGTATCAATAATAGTTGAGATATTTGCGCTGGAAATTATAAGAGCCTTGCCATGTACAACTGCAATTTAAAATGGCTGTTTAATGCATACAAATTTTAAATCCAACTTATTTATTACAATGAATAAATTAGTATTTTGATTTAGCATGTTCAAGGAAATTTTGTGATTTATGAACAAGTAAGCTATTAACAATCTTTCCCTTACCCCAAAAATTATATCTTGTTTTTATTTAAAGCTACCCTGCTTTATAATTTTCCTTATTTATTTTGGCTATATTAGTTTTGCAATGAAGGCTCAAGTACTATGAAGATATACTAACGGGCAAATGCAATTCACTAACCTGCTATATGACCCCAGGGAACAGGAATTTTAACCTCCTGTATGTTTCTTACACATGGTTTGATTGCCAAAGTGCTGAAACGTGCACCATCTCTACAAAGACGAAATGATCTCAGAAACCTGAACATCTTCAATAAATTTGCTTCCAAATGATAACTGCAATGCAAACAAAATATATAATTTTGTAATAATTTGAACTAACCCTTCCTTGTAATTATTGTGTACTCATCGCAAATTTACGAATTGCAAAGCATACAATTACGCAATCGGAAGTTTCGCAAACGCAACTTTGTTCAAAGTACCCAAGTTCGATTGCTCCCAATCTAAGTTTGGAATATGTGCCATATTTTAGTTTTCTTTTCCCCGTCATTGTTTATCTTTCATACTTTCTAAATAAACAACACAGCATTACACTAAGTAAACAAAATGCATATAAAAATAAAATATTGAGTTAAATATAAAACTTATAAACTTGCTATACCTATATCACTGTTAGTTTATATTTTATAATAATAATGACAATTATGAACAATGAGCTGCTGCTCACTGCTATTATCTAGCGATCACTTGCACGTAGCAACAGTGACTGTAGCTTAGCATAGCGTACTATAACCGACTTCGCAATCTTGATAATTATTCTTGTCCTTACACGCTGTATGGAAATAACTCTGTCTGCTAGCGCAACACCTGCAACTGTTGCTGCCGCCGAGCGACAGCGGAGAGAGCCGACCTTGTTTAACATATTTAACATTTAACCTGAAAGGGAATGGAGTTAACTGTAAAGTAGCAATGTAGCACGTAAAGGAAACGGCAATTAAAGGGGAAAAGGCGTGCCTTTTTAACTTTTTCTTAATTTGAGGTGGGGCTAGTGTCCGTTGCATCAAGTTTTACAAGGGGAATGCGATCAGATGTTATCGCTTTTCCTTCTTGCACCAAAGAAAGCGCGATCTTATTGGCATTAGGTTTTGCAAGGCGAATGCGATGAGATTTTTTTTTAAGCAATCGTTCTTCTTTGTGGCAAAATGTTCCCCTTTTGGTACATTTCTTTAATTCTGGGCCTGAATACTTGTTCATTTTGTTTGCAAACTGCGAATGATGCTGCCTTTAAGGATGCCGCGACTTTCTTCGCTACTTCATATTCTCTCGTTGGGGAAATTCCTTTAATGGCATCGAACAAGTCACAAGTAAGTTTGTTTTTTCTGATAAGGACATAGAACAGTTGGAACTTTCTTGTTTGCTTACCTGAGCAAGTATTTCCTCCTTTTCATTGAGAACAGAAACATCTTCAGTGTCTATTATAAGGTTATTGGTACTTCAACATATCCTATAGGTGTTCATTGGGAATCTGAAAATTACATATGCTCTGTATGTGTTTACACATATTCCATTTAATGCTGGAATCAACACTGGTGCAAGAATGTCTGTGTATGCATGCATTGCATTCACTGCAGATTAATTTGCATTTACATTCCACGTCATTATCTTGCACAAAATATATCTCTGTCACTTTCGATGAGGATGGAATCTTCCAACCGCAATCTTCCCTAATAATGATGTCCTTGTTTGTTTTCAGGCTTTCTTTGTGCCTAAGACGAATGTCTTTAATTTTGCTTGTCAGATTTCCTTTCGTAAGCATAATGAGTCTGTAGAACAGTTTGCCTTTAACAAAGGACGTTATAGAAAATATTGCTTTATCTAAACGTTTCATAAGTTTTAAATGCAGATACATATATTTAAGCGTGTAATGCATTCGCTGGATATGCATATTGGTATTCAATCCAGCATGCAACCTGAGACAGTAAGCCCAGAATTGCATTACTCACGTAGTTTTCCTGAAAGTATGAAGCAAACTCAGAGGATTCAGGATCACATTTCAATTTATCTACTGCAGTAAGAAGCATCATTTCAAATTCGTGGCATCTCTCTCTTCTAGTAATGTTCTTACAATCCTGTAAATATCTGCTTGCTTTTCTTTGCCTTATATATATATATATATATATATATATATATATATATATATATATATTCCAGGCCCTGTCTATGTGCTGTGTACAATAGTGTCTCATTTTTGGCGCTTCCATTATTGAAATCCAAGCAATATAGAAGGACTGCTAAATCTTTAATAAAAACTGCGACGGAATTTATGGGGGGGGGGAGAAGCAAGAAAATTGAATGGGTTTTAATTGATCAGAATACCCATAGTATTTTGTAGGATCAATGCAGTTCTTCTTCTTCTCTCCCGTCGCTGCCTCATGCGTCGCTATACCACAGCTAGGTTCGGTAGAGTGCTGGAACTTTGTTACCTTTTCAGGTCAACGGGGAAAATAGTCGGAAACTAGGAAATGTATAAAAGCAAAGCTTGAGACTGAAGATGACACTATTTATTTACTTTTGTCACTTGTTCAATATTAAGGGTCGCCTTTCTAAGTTCTGCTGAACGTACTTAATTCTCACTTTCCCTAACCGAACTAATTGTCTATCATAACCCATTACCCGTTATTGCTATCTATAATTCAAATGACTTTATTCTAGATAGCTAAAGTTCACTCCTTTTGCTACCTGTTCATTCTGTCCGATCACTACCACCCACACTTCACTAATGGCTCGACTTTTCTCTCCTCCGATGGCTCAACTCTCTTTCCTGATCTCTCAAAAGCCTAAAATTTTATCAAAAATCTCTTCATTCGGTCGTTAGACCATCCTCCTACCATTTCGACAATTATTCCACTTAAAATTTTCTCCCTACTCGCCGAGAGGCGTGCATATACATATTCTAAGATTCCTGATTGAACCTTTCATAGACCTTAACTTTAAGCATTGCTTACATTTTCCTCCCCTTTTGTTCCAAGCAGACGGTATATCTGGTTTATTTCATCCTCATAATTTGACTCTATTGTCTACTGTATTCTAAGGTTGCCTTCGGAGTCTAACAAAACTGAATTTTACCAGAAACCATGGGTATTCTGATCTTTTAAAACAAAGGAACAAACATAAAGAAGAACCCTGGTCTACTGTTCTTTGTCCAATATGCACAAAACACATTCACTGTCTATATTGTCTGGCTTTTTTCTAAAGATTCTGTCCGCCAGATCTTTTCTTCCTTACTACCCATGAAATACCCAATAACAAATATACAATACACAAATAACTTAACTACTAACATGAATACACATAAATTGTACACACTGATTGTAATACTAATTGTAATATTTGTAAATGATTATGTTAACATTTTGTAATATTTTAACTGGGGACGGCATCTCATTAGTACTGCTCCAAAACTTTAGGGGAAATATTTTCAATTATCACCTTTATGCTCAGCAAAAATGTGGACAGCATATGAAAATCACTCCTGTTGGATATAAGAAAGGAGCATGGAAACCCTTGTCCCATGTCATCAAATTATTAGTAAAGCTAGAGTTCGAAACCATAGCTATTAAGTTTATGTGTTCCGTCAATATACACACAGTCGTTTCCAAACCTTTTTAATAGTTCGCCCTGTGCGTTGTTCATTATAATTAATACAAAATCTGTTTTTTTTTTGTTTGTTTTGTTTGTTTGTTTTTGTTTTTGTAGATGGGAGTCACTATGTATTGTGGTACATAAAACAACACGGGGCTGTCGCTCGATTTCATTTCATGTACCCATGCCTAAACACTAGTTCCATCACTTTGATGCCTGATGGATGAGGAACACAAACTATAGCATCGTTCAATATTATGTAAATACTCTATGGTTAATAGATGAATTCCGTGCAATTTAGCATCTGATACTGAATCTCTTAATTTGAAAAGGAATGAGGAGGAGTTTGGCTCTCTCCGCTATCGCTCGGGAGTAGCAGGAGGTGCACTAGCAGACAGAATTTCGGAGTTGCACAAAAACACTACATATTTCCATACAGCGTGTAAGGGCAACGTAAAATGTTACAATCTGGGGGAGGGGGGTTAAAAATAAAAAGAAAGAAGAAAAGAGAAGAGGTCACAAAAAGAGAAAGTAATTGTTATCTACCGATAGAACATGTAATTTACTGGTTGCATACTGGTATAGAAGCAAGAGATGTGTTATTTGATACTCTGTACTAATTGCAGGCATTTTATGAACGTAATTTTGACATAGTACTGTTTTATAAGATATTCAGAGTTATCTCTCTTTTGGATTTTTGGTGTCATAGTATTTTTATTTATATAGCGCGCGCATGCGCGCGTGTGTAAATATCACGTGAAAGTGTTTATTTGGTACCATGTTAATTTACTTTACAAAATTGATTATGGGATTCCATTTTGTATCAAAATGTATAATTTTGAAAGTGTATATCATATAATCTTATGTTTTTAAAATTATTGATATCATGTATAGGATAAATTTTAATTTTGTAACCATTTTATGTATCTATCTGAGAACCTTGTAAAGTCCAATGCAGTATTTATTGTTTGTTGGTTAGTGTATATTATACAAAGTTTTCTCGTTGTTATATTAGTCATGTAGGTTTTGAATATTGTCTTCTAATTGTCAATTACAACTTGATGTAGTAAATTAATCTTTTATCGGAGGAAATTGTACCAACAATCGAGGATACCGCTGTATACAGGAGAAACTACAATCGCCCTCTGAATCGCAGCGCCTTTGGCCCTGTCAAATTAAGCAACAACATTTGCTCAACTCCAGGCAAGAGGATGTCTCCATTCATCGACATTGTTCTCTTGTCGTTGTCTATAGGGTTGGGTTCGCCCTATGGCAAACAAATTCTACATTGAGTATCGCCTACGATGCTGGAAAAAGAGCAGTGTTCGCATACCGCATACTTCTATCTTTTTCTAAGCAGAGACACTAGCAAAATTAGCGTACTCCATTCACATTTTAATGAAAAATAACGTGGCGCAAAACAGTTTCCAGCAATCATACTGCATGGTCACTATCGTTTTTTTCAGGTTGTAAATGTTTTGTAATACTCATATATACTGTTTTTTTTGTTTATTTATATCTTGTACAAATTTTTACAACCGACAAGGACGTCGATTACGATGGTCCGGGGCATATGTGGAATATGGGGTTGACAATGTAGGGGAACTAGTGCGTGTATTGTAGCATGGTGACGGTTAAATTTTGAATGTGGGAAAATTATTCTCTGCATCCGCAGAAAGAAAACACGTGGTGTTTTTAAACGGTTTCTAAGGAGTCGACCAGCGCTGGAACTTGAAGAGAGCTAGCACAATTTAAAGATTTTATATTTTTATAGATTACCTCGATCGATTATTTCCTTGTTTGTATTTAATTTTCAGCGTAGGTGGGTAGGTTTCTTCTAGATAAGTAATGCAGCTACGCTCCGTTTTCGACCGAAGGATGATGAAATGAGTACAGAATATATTTATGCGGGTGGCTCTACAGTGTTCCGTGACAATATGGAAAGTTGAAACAAATAAATGGTACTAAAACACTGCATGATTGCATACTATTTTCAGAATGCGAAGCACTAGTTAAAGGTTGTTTATTGTTTCTCCAAAATAAACTTTATTTATTTGAGCTGCTTCAATAGCACACATTTCATTTCTCCAGTAGACCATTTGCATTTGAAATTGATATCCTGGAATTTTATGTTAAAATTTTGCCTAAAATATTTATTAATTTAATTATGCATATTTGTATAACATATCGACATTGTATGTACAGATGCATCCATACAGCGCAGTGCGGTCATGGAATGACACTCCTACTCAACAGACAACTATTGGCTGAGTATGTTAATTTTATTGTAAATTATACATTTATATTGGTCCAATTCTAAAGTGTTGCGCATTTGTGGGCTATAATCTGGTATGGTTTGGCTTTTTTATAATTTGAATAATGAAAGCGAACTTAATAAATATGACATTTTAATAACACTTTTTCGAAAAAGAATCACAATAATTATTATGAAATCTTAGGAAAAATATTAAAAAATTACATTTTATAAGCATTAAAACGAACCATTATTAAACTGGTTTCAATAAGAACAGAAATATATCTTTTTAATGTAAGAGTGCGCGCGCTATTAGATAGGTTTTATTTTCAGTACTGCTAAAATTATAAGGCTTTACGAAAATTAAAACACACGATTATGTTGTTTTCATTCAGCGAATGTGTTTAAAATGTTTAACAAAACATGAAGACCAAAGTCCCTGTAAATGTATTTGATTTTATGTATAATAATAATAATAATAATAATAATAATAATAATAATAATAATAATAATAATAATAATAATAATAATAATAATAATAATAATAATATTGTAACAGCTTCCTGCTAAAAAAAATTCACAAAATAATTATTCTGTGCACTCTCCTCACAAGTAATCCTGCGGGCGCACCTACTATTTATTCCAACTCTTTGGTTTCTCTTATTTATGTATGTAAAGAATATAAACTTATTATATATAATTTTTTTCAATTGTGACTTTTATCTTGGTGTATTATCCTTTTTAACTTTTATAATTACTGTTAATTTATACAATGCAAATAATAGTTTAGAAACATGATATTACAATTAACACAATAAAATGTTAAACCAAATCGCAGAAAATATTCATATAGGCACCTTATTATTCATAGCTCATAATACTTTATTGGTAGTTGTAATAATATTCTATACGTTGTTCAATATATTTTGCAAGCTGGTTAAAATAGCCGAAATGGACTGCATCACTTTCGTGACAATTTTCTCCGGTATGCAGACATCCTTTCAGACCACAGCCGGGATTTCTCGTAAGGCAAGGAGTTAAATGTTGACACGTGTTGCAGCGGCTTTTGATTGTGTCAATCGTGGACATGTGATAGATAAATTAGCTTTCTACGGAATAAAACCGCAATATTTAAAACGGATTATTTCCTACCTTGAGAAAAGCAAACAAAAAGCAGCGATAAATAGCAAAAAGCAGCGATAAATTGTCCCTGTAAAAATAAAAACAATGCATCAGAGTGGGATATGATTAACCATAGAGTGCCTCAAGGATCTGTTCTGGGCTTTGTACTTTTTCTGATATTTTATTTCAATTCAATAATGAAATACGGTCTAATACTTGTGGGAAATTAAGTTAAAAGTGAACGTGTCTTCCTATTACCTAAAAAGCCACAGGAACAATTTCTGACACACAGCAGACATTCATACAGAAACCTCTTTAGGCAATTTGAAAATTTAACTCTTCCATATGAATATATATTATCTCTTATGTACTTTTACATATGAAATAAAGAAAGGTTTGTTCAAAATCGAAATATACACGACAAGGATACTAGACAAAAAGCAAATCTACATAGTCCAGCTTCAACACTTTCATGCTATCAAAAAGGAGTTTATTATGAATGCATTTTAGTACAGAATGCTCTTCCCCCTAGCTTAAAATCCATAATAAACATGAATAAATCCATTAAATCTGCTCTTAGAAAATACCTATTTAAAATGGCCTATTATTCCGTAAAGGAATATATGAGTGACAATATACTATATTGAGTTAAAAAACATTGCTATAATTTTATATATCAATGCATATGTAAACATGCGTGTAGTAAAATTTGTGTGACTAGAGTGATTTGTCTGTTTTTGCCTCTCTGATTTTTTCCCCCGTAACTATTTATGCAGATGTACGTGATATTTTTTGTAAGTGTAGGTTATGTGCTACTGTGGTAATTGTAAATGATAAATTCTACCTATGTTCGTATTTCTCTGTGACTGCTTCGCGAACTCTCTCCAGGAACTAAATTGAACTAAACTAACTATAGATTAGTTAATTTGTTAGTTTAGTTAACTAACTGACGTTGCGAGCCAAGCACAGGGAGTACAACATTATGCACTGAGCCGAAAAAATTTCTCTCTTTAAAAAGTGTTATTGCGATTTGCGTTAGGTATTTGTTAACTGTATTGCTTTAGACCAATACACCAGAGGGCTAAGAAACAAAATGGATACGTATGAAAGTGTATTGTTAGTAAAGTCCGAAGTATTTGTGTTCAAAATTCCTCCGCGAACAACTAACAGAGGCTACAGGTAGTAACACCTTTATACCCCCCCATTAAACCATTATATTGTTTTCGTTTGCTGGCATGCTTTTAAGTATTTTTTTACATTGCTATTATTCTCCAACAGTTGCATTGTACAGAAGCATACGATAGTGAGTAATCCTAAGAGTACATTGCATAGGTTGTATCTGAACACAAGTTATTAAATACTAAATCCGTGTTTCTTATTTCCACCTAGGGCAGCAGACTGGAACTTAAATGAACCACAGTGGACTGGAAGGCTGCGATTAGTAGCTAAAGGAAAAGATTGTATTCTAAAACTTGAAGATAAAAATACAGGAGAACTCTTTGCCAAATGCCCTATTGATACGTACCCAGGAATAGCAATTGAAGCTGTCACGGATTCTTCTCGTTATTTTGTCATCAGAATCCAAGATGATAATGGTAAACTTAGAATATTGTAGATATACCACAGTTCGTTTTAAGAAATAGATAACACAAATGTTGAATAAAAACACTTTTAGCAGATAAATGCTGCCTACGCAAAGAAAGAAGTGCTTCATTAGTAGAAATGTTCTTGGTCATAAACTAAAAAGATAAAAACAAAATCTTACAATTTATGTATAAACATACAGAAACTCTATATATAAGTATATGATAAATTTTTCTTGAAAATATGGGACAATTTACCATCAACAATTTTAGTAAGGACTTGTGGTTTCTGTAAGAAATTACAAAAGTGAAGTTATTTTTATATTATTTAATACATTTTTATCATTAACACAAAGTACAGTTAATGCAAATCTAATGAATGAATGTAGATCTATAAAGAAATAATTGAAAAATCACAATTAACATTATCAAGTTAAATTGAGATATGGGAGTTAGCCAATGAAATAACACTATCATCTTTAAACAGTTTAACAGAGGTAACCTCTTATCACAGAATATCCTTAATATATTTCACAATATTTGTCGTGCATATAATTCATTTGTGCTGGTTTGAATACTTGTCACTTAAAGGATCTTTTTACAGACCATTTTGTTATCCAGCAATCAATCATACACCCCTGTACAAGAAAAATTGAAAATGCAATGTAGCCTATGAGCATTTTCATTAGTAATTCTGAAGTATTTTTTTCATATGAGCCGGTCTATTCATCTTTAAAAGATGCATTTTATTGATGTATTTAATCCTGGAAGGCAAAGGACAAATTCTACATTTAGGTAGAATTGTTACTGTAAGGTTCCTTTCCTTCAATTCTCTGAAAATTGCACCCATCTATCTTATAATTATACATTATTGGCAATCACTTATCTCTTTAAATTGCAATACCTTTGGCCAAGCAAAATTCATCAAATGTGAATTTTCAATTTCTACATTAACCTACAAATAATTGAAATGCTGGCTTCTACATCTGACCATCAAGTTCTGATTTTTAAAATAAACTAGAAAAACTTAGTGTTATGTGGAAGATGTTGTCACAATGAAACTAAATACCTAGAAAGTTCTTACAAATGAACGAATTCTGTCTTGGGCTGTTCTGTCACATTCATATAATTCAAACAACATTGATTTAAACTAAAGGCTCAAGAAATTATTTTCCCATCTATAATTTTTTTTTACCGTGGTCATAAAGATTAACAACAATCTAAAGCATCGGCAAGAGAAATGTTCTGCTTTTCAGTTCAGTCATAAAGATTAACAACAATCTAAAGCATCTGCAAGAGAAATGTTCTGCTTTTCAGTTTGTAAGATGTTCATTTCAAAGACATTTAGCTGGCTGGCTGCGTACAAATTGTGAATTGCAATTCAGATCCCTAATTACTGAAAGATGATTGCAAAGCAATAGGGCACCCCAATTTTGACATAAAGGTTTTAGATCATGAAATAATTTCACAATCCTTTCAAGCAAGTCCATCAAAGCCAACCATCATGTGCTATTATTACCTAGTATTTGCTTGTATTGAACATTTATGAATTCCTTGGGGCGTTCTACCCTGACAGTGTAAATAGGAAAATATTTATAAATTTTACACACAGTTTTTTTCTATGTCAATTAGCAACTTTTCTACTGCAGTTTCAACAATATTGTGAGTGGCAAATGCTCACAAGAGATTTTTTTAAGACATACACAATGTTTGCTGAAAACATTTTCTATGCCTCCTCTCTCAGTCTCACTAATAATACTATTCACATTATTAGTAGACAAACATATCATTTTGACTTATGAATCTGTAGATCCATTAGTTTTTGTTGGCTCTCACTTAAAACTGTTAAAATAGTGTTTCCACAACCCTGAAAAACTTAAGGTGTACTCCATTTTCTGGTATGTAATATCTGATCATGCCACAAAGGAATTCAGTTGATTTATGATTACTAGTGTCAATGCAAAGTTTACAGAATTTACTGCACCTAGATCTTCAGTAAAAACTCTTTGGGCCAAGGAATGAGTACATTATTAATGATATATTTGTTTTTGTTCTTGCACAACTGAACTTAATACCATATAGTTTTTTCAATTACTTTTGTTGCGCAGTTAATGGAACTAGCTGTAACTATTTTTTTTTTTAAGTAGTGTTTAACACCCGTTTTTACTACTGAGACACCACAGGCGGTGGACACTGATGATACATGAGATGAAATGATAAATTAGGAAAGGATTTTTTTTTCTTTTATTAAGTTTAGGTACCTCCCCGGCATTTGCCAGTTATGAAGACTGAGGAAAACCTGGAAAAAACCCCAGTCAGGGAGGACGGTCCTGGCGGGATTCGAGCCGCAGACCTCCCGCTCACAAGTCCGTGCCTTAACAACCTCGGCCACCTGTGGCAGTAGCTGTAACTATGGAATGCAGTATGATATGTGAAAGTTCCCTCTACTGCAGCCAATTTTGATTCTTCATTGCCTGAGAAAGAAGAAATTGCATTGTTGTAGGTTGCTGGCTGTGTGTGTGTGTATATATATATATATATATATATATATATATATATATATATAAATGTCATTATTATCATTATTATTTCTTTTTACAAATTGTTGTGTACTGAACATATCTGAGAATTGCTATAACATTTTCCTAATACTCTACTGAGAAAAACAAACTCATTTTTAGTAGCTGTTAAAGACAATTTATATTTCTTGGTATTCTGGTGTTGTTGCATTGCAACTTCCACATGTGTGATTGAAAATGTGGCAAATAAACTTCATAACTTAAGTAGTTCTAAATGGCTAATTCCAAGCATGACGTAATTACATACACATTTTCATGTTTATTTTTCATAATGTAGAGTAAAGTGAACTATATATGCAAATGAAACTTATACCAAATGAAAATAAATAAATACAAAAATAATAGTAACAATTTAGTTTCTCTAAGTCAATTGATAATTATGTTATTAATTATAGAATCTGCTCTGATGTAATTACACTACACGGACATTGTGCTTTGCATGATATTACATAGATTGAAAGTTCTGCAAATTATAGTGATATTTTTTCTGACTGCAATATATGAGGTTAAAGGAATATTTTGATACAAATTTGGAATTTCTGTGTCGAATTTCCTTCATGCAACAATGAATAAACTTGTGAGATGTAATTACATAACTTGTGACGTAATTACACTTCTGAATATAACATCACACTTCACTAGTAGGACACTTCCAACATTAGTCAGTTGTTTGCTGAATGTTTATTACTACTCTGCTTTTGGAATCTGTAAATCAAGCTATCACTTATTGGGAGTTAAACGTGTAACTGGTAATTTTTTAATGATTTTGTTGCACTGCAGAAAACATTCGTCTTTCTTGGGTGCTCACCAAACAGTGTACTTTCACTGTCGCATTTCTTAAATTTGGTCTCATTATAGCTGTCACTTTCATGCTCCTCAATAAGACACACATAATACTTCATGTTTCTCTTTCCAACGCATTTTCTGAGCACAAAATCACCAACCTGAATTGTTTTTTCATTGGTGTGTTCTGGTATTATAGAGGGATAGTGTAGGTGCAGAGAATGGTTCTTGCTGGACAGAATATTTTTTTGATTTTACTATGTATTCATTGACTGACTTTACAAAATATACTTCATGGGTCTGTGGCAGAGTTCTGACAAGGAAGAAGCAGTGATCTAGTAATTCTCTATTTTCTCAAATTTCAATGCTGGGAATGAACTTACTGTAGTCTTAACTGAATTTTCTTTTGCCAACGCAACCATATAATTGATATTGATGTGTGTAATTTTGTTTTGTATGCAAGGCATTGTTCAAATTATGCTTTATAGTTCCAACAACACCATCAACTGCACCCTTTCCATGATGTGAAACAAAGAAGTTCCATGTCACATTCACATCGAAGTCTTCCTTGTAGAACATGATGTTCGCGAACATAAAATGTTTGAACTGGTTAGCAGCACCATAAGAAAATATGGAGATATTATTGATGTCAGGATGTCTTTCTTTAATATCTTGGATGATATTGCTGATGAAGGTGTGAGCAGCATATTTATCATGTTCCATATGGTCTGATAGTAATGCTTAGGATAAATACAAATCCCCCTCTAACCATGTATTACCTATAAAAATGGTAACTTGTTTGTGGTACCAATGGCTGTTTTGAATTTCATTTTGTGGCAGAATGTTGGAATTCTCTGCAAAGTGAACTTGCAAAACAACTGATTTGTGCATGACTTTCTTCTTTGATTCCTCATACCACTTACACTTGCATTTGTTTGATATATGTGCGTTTTAAAAATGAAGGGTATGAATCAGCAAGTTTCTCATAACAATCTTGAATAGTTCCAGTTTCCTGAATGCCAAACACATGGTTTTCTGAATCAACCTGCTGTTTGGGACCAATCAATTTCATCACCTGCCATTTCTTCTGATGGTAAACATTTTGTCAATTCTCTTGAAACAAATTTCACAGATGCCAATCATGCATTGCTCATTGTTGTCATTACATGCTAAAACTTTTTTCAGTTCAGAAAATTTAGTTGGGATATTATTTAATGCCTCTAAAAGTCTATAATTTTCATGTTGCCAGTACACACACGTTTCGAGTGATCTTGTTTCTCAGAGAAATGTAGTTTGGCTACAGTACCACAGAAAGATGAATGGCCTATCCACACGTGGGATGTACCTCTTTTAATGATTTCATATGCTCCTGCATAGTCATGGACATGAATCATTTCTGAATTTTTGTTTTCGATCCTGAACTGTCCTTAATGGAGATGAAGTCTCTAGCCCAGGGTGACTGCCAACTTATATAATCTCAGAGGAATTCTTTGACTTCTCCTGTAGGAAGAGTGGTTTGTTTTTCACAGGGTTCCTTATTCATAATGGACATGTGCAACCCCAGCCGTTGGGTTAACACCAAAACAACTTCTTGCTGTTTTCAAGAACTGGAAGGCAACATTTTTTAAATACATCTCACTGCTTTTCTAAGTGTTTGTTTACAATTATATTCAGATGTTTTTATCACAGGAGTTACTTCAGCACTCAAAGATGGTACAGCTCCTTCAACCTATTCCACACTTTTTTCCTTCAATTCATGATGTTTTTTCACATAAGATTTATTTTCTTATGGTGTGATCTCAATTGAGACAAGCTCATTTTTTCTTTTCTTTTGTCTTTCACATTATTTTTCCTTGTAATTTTTGTCTTTATTTTTTTCTCTCCCAATATCTTGACATAATTACATGCAATGCATGAGATGCAACTTTGAGCCTACTAGAGTGTTTAAATGTTGCTATTAATCAAAATGAGCTATGTCATTTTATTGGTGAAGATTTGTTCTATTAAAGCATACAATTTCAGGGTCAGTATCTAAATAATATTAAGAGTGATATGATATGGGAAAGTGTTTTTTAAATGAACTATCTTCAGGTGCAAATAACATATTTATTTGTAAGCCTTGAAAAGGTCTGAAATTAAACATGAAAACAGTAGTACTCAAAGGTAAATGAAACTGTGACATATGAAGTATTATTTCAAAGTTAATTAATTTTTTATTTGCTAGTTTTATTTTTGGGCTGTGGTTTACTTTTTCTTGGAATTGGTCAAATAGCAAGAATTTTCACTTGAAATATATTGTAATATTTTATGAGGAAATCACTCAAATTTCATAATTTATTTTCGTGGATTCTATAAAAGGATAGTTATCCTTCAGTGCAGATCTATAAATACAAATGTGTTAATGAATTAATGAAATTTGTTAACATATTTTATATAACTGACTGGGAATATTAAACAGCACTAAGTGATATTAACCATATTGAGTACATTGGCACTGCAAACTATTTTATGATGAATTTTCATTACAAAACCCAACATTATCATAGAATTATGCAAATCAAGGCAATAATTCTTCCATTAATTTATGCCATGAAAAGAAATCACTAACTTTTAAGTTTATGATAAAAAGCTCTTTAAAATGCAGGACTTTTTATGTCTCCTGACAAAAATTATGGGGACACTGGACACTTAGGCCAAAAAGGGGATGCTCCTGTTTTTTTACAGGATGTAAGGTAAGCTTATCAATGTAGGCAGATAGCAGCTCTTGATGTTGAAGGTAGTGAGAAATTTTAAGATTGACTTACAGTGGAACTTGGATGATAACAGTGAGAGAATGGGGTAATTAGTGACTTACAAAATACATGATATGAAATGACAAATTACACTGCAGAACATTGCATCCAGTGATTTTTTTTAATATAAATTGCTAAATTATGCAATGCACATGATTTTAATAAAAGTATTAGATGTAAATTATAATTAATCATAAAGAAAAAACACTACCAGGATGGAGCCACAGGTCCTTGTAGATGTTAGTTTCTCATACCAGTCATCACGTTGGTTGAAGATGGAGAGGATGTCTCTTCGAAACCGGTCCCACCGTATTTAAAAGTAAGTGAAGCATAAGAGTGTGTTAGACGACAGATTAATTATAATTTACATTAAACAAGCTTCACTGTATAAGTTCCAACAGAATTTTTTAAAAATGTTGTATTTCTCGAAAGTTCTTAAATAAAAAGTATTAGACTTTATTTTTAAATGCTACCAAATGTTGAATGTCATTTCTACTCTTTTCATTGCAAAAATAAAAAAAATATGATTTTAAAAATTGACAACATACATACTATTCTCTAAGAGGATACGTAAAGTATGCCATATTTAAGTACAGATATTGATAAAAGGTAAAATATTAAATGACCTATCTGAAGTTTGATATTAAATCAAGATAATTGAATCAGGTTGTGTTGATCATTATAATTGTGGTAAATTAATGATTGAATGCAATCCTTTTAGCTAAACATAATAATTTGTTGGTATTCATAGTTCAGAAGGAACCAGAAATGTATCAAAATATAAAATTTTTTGCAGATAATTAAAAAATACTTTCTTTGTCAGAGTATTTGAAACTTTCACCTAAGAGTGAAGAATATGGTTTAATATATTTAACAAAATCCAATGCTCTGTGTGTGTGTCATTTTCATGTTAGTATTTATTTTAAAGCTAAAATAAGTAGGTAAATGTATTCAAATTGGTGACATTTAGTTACTTTATTGTAACATTGTTGTAAGACATGCAAAACTGTACTAAGAAATAAAATCACTACTCAACAATAGCTGTACAACTGACAACAAACAGTAACATACTATAATTCTGGTAAATAATGGGGAGCCAGTATTGAAAGGATTATTGCAGTTTTTCAATTTTAAGTATTTAGCATTCGGGAGTGAAAAAGAAAAAAATGTGTAAACCAAACAATGGGAATTTTGTGAAACTGTAGAGTCATGGGCAGAATTTAACTCCCCATTATTTCACTCATGTCAATGACAGATAAATTCTCTTTTGTTCAAAGACATATCTCTCATACTTGAACTCATACTTTTCAAATTGAAATCATAAGCACTTTATTAAATGCATGTGTAAAAAATTAAAGAATTTGTAGTATTATTTTTTAAATTCTAAACTGAATGTCAGGTAAATAAATATTGTGAAAAGGTATTGTTTTTAGTAAGATAATATTGCAGTTTGAGAATTAGTTCTTGGGTTATATGCAGTTTCAGACACAATAAGGGAAAATGATTACTTGATTGTCTCTTAAATGAACTCAAAGATTATGAACTAGATACTGACCTGTATGGATAAGAGTATAACAGAACACAAATATGTGTGGTAAGCATAATTGCTAGCAGACAAAAATTAGGTACGTAAATGCTAGAAACTTTTTGTACCATGTGCATCCTGTTGGTTACATTTAATTATAAAAATGTATGAAAGTTAACATTTGAAATATTTAATTTTTCCATCATAATCCAATAATGGTGAACATTCTTTTCTGAGTCTTTTAACAAATAGGACATAATAAAGAATTATATCACCAGTTTAATTTTGAAATTTGTATGTCATACTCAAAATGAAAGGAACGGGACTATGGCTATGAGTGGTTAGAAAATCTCACATCCCACCAAGGCATCTGGGTTCGATCCTAGCAACCACAAATGCGATTGTGGCAGACAAAGCAGCGTTTCCCCTGCCATTCATTCTGTCATTGCTCCATTATCAATCACCTCCTTCACTTTTATCATCATCTTGCATAACATAATCTGCTGGTTCTCGATCCATGAATTGTAAAGAATTATCTTTCTATCTTCTCCACCCTAGAGCAGAACGTCAATGATAAGCCAGCAAGTGAGTTGACTTTAGAAATCACAAAAGAAGGAAGAGTAGAATAAAAGCAACCTCTGAATTTAGCACATACATGAAATCATGAAAAGCGAAATGACATAATAGACAGTTACAGAGATATGAAAACAAAATATACAGCCTTATTCTTATTGGATTAGGTCATAACTTTTGAGTTCATTTGGCAAATAAAAAAATAAGTTCTGTAGGAAAAATTAAAATACCAATGAACTGTAAGAATACAATTTTTCTAGCTATATATATATATATATATATATATATATATATCTTAAAATTCCATACAAGAAAAGTTTGAAATCTAAATAAATATATTAAGATATTTCAATTTCTATGCGAATTCAGAGGAATGACTGGGAAATACTTTATGTAACATTTAGTTATTTTTGTATGGTATTTTAGCATGTTTATATTTTGAATTAAAATCTAAATGAATAATAATAATAATAATAATAATGGAATAAATTTATCATAGTATATTGTTATTGAAATATTTTTACCATTGCAAAATATAGGGATTCATCATAACACATACTACTAGACCCTCAGGACTAGATTGGGAAACCAGTAGCACATTTACTGCAGTTTTACATTGATTAAGCTAAGTTACATAGACTGACTAACTTTGGCTGTATCTAAAAGTTAAATTTCAATAATGGAGCGTATGAATGAATGAATGAATGAATGAATGAATGAATGAATGAATGAATGAATGAATGAATGAATGTAATGAATGAACAATATGAATGTAATAAAATTGTAACATTTAAATCTAAATGTCACTTCCAATTTTCTCTCTCTCTCATCCCAGGCAACTAAAATAAATAACTGACAAAAAATCTATAAAATAATATTTTTCATATGTATACATGTTACCTGCATGGTAAGTACAGCATGTAAGCTATAGAAAACAGAAAGTAGTAATTTTTCTTCTTCATATGCTTCTTTCATTTCATTGTTTTCCTGTAAAATGTTCTCATTTACCTTTACTTGCATAACTAATTTGTAATTTGAGATCATTGCATGATTAGGTCTAACTACACACTCTTATTGCTCCACTTACTTGTTTATAATATGTAGAACCGGTTCCGAAAACCTTTGTTCTCATCGTTAGCTAATTGTCAACTGCTTGATAATTTGTTATGCTGTGGGAATGTGTATTCTGCTCTGATGGAGGTCTGATGAACTTAAAGTTTATGTTTTCATCCACGGAAATATCGAAGTTCATTAAACTGTGTTTGTACTTGTAAATGTAGATTTTAGATTTTCTCCCATGTTGTTAATTCTGTAGGTCCTTGCACTGATTTTCATAATTTTGCTTTATTTACTATGATATAGTTTTCTCTCCAAAAATGATATGCTACTGCTGATTTCTCCATTTGCTAGTATTTTATGTTCCTAAAGTGTTCTTTTAACTGTGTGTCTACGTTTCTCTTTGTTTTTCCAATGTACATTTTTTAACATTCTGTACAACTTAATTTGTAAATACCTGCTTTTTTCTCCTGTGGAATACTGCCATTAACATTGTCCATCAGGAGATTTTTAACATTAAATTTGTTTACAGGTGCTACTGATACTGAAATCTTTAAGAATATTCTGAAATTTTTTCATAGCCCATAGATGATATGTGAATTTTTTAAAAATTAGCTTGTCTTTTCCTGCTGGAAGTGTTGTGGTTTCTTTGATAAGTTTTTGCTTCTTGACTTTCTGTACTGTTTTATATACTATTCTTTTTTAAAACCATTTTTATCTGCTGTTCTTTCTATTTGCTTGTATTCTTTAAAGTATTCTTCTTTGCTAATTTGTAGGTTAATTAGCCTATGTGTTAGGCTGTTCATAACTGCATGTTTGTGCATCATGGGATTAAAACTATCATCTTTGATGTGATTGTCAGTGTGTGAATTGTTTCTTTATATTCTAAGTTCCAGGTTTCCTTGGTGCTTCACTATTATGATGTTCAAGAATGGTAACATGTTATCTGTATCTGTTTCGTATGTGAATGATATGTTTTTATCTTGTATATTCAGAAGTTTATGGAATACTCAATTGAGTTTTTTGTTAACTTTGACAAATATATCATCAACATACCTGTACCATATTTTAAATACATATGGTAATGCCGAGTTGATACATGTTTCAAATCTGTTCATGAAGAGGTTAACTAAAAATGGAGATAAGGGGCTGCTCGTAGTAAGTCCTGAATTGTTGTTTATAAAATTTGCCCTTGAAAGAGGAGTAGGATTGGTTTATGCAAATTTCAGTGAGTTTAATGTATTCTTTTATTCTTTTATATATCATTAAATTCACTTGTTTTTAGCCAATCATGCAGATAAATTAGGAGTTTTTCTTTAGGTATGTTTTGAAACAGCGATTCTACATTGAATGATATTAATGTGTGAGAAGGTTGTAATTTTTAGTCCTTAATTTTTTTTTCTATTAACTGAAATGAATTGTTTATACTTCTGCTTTGAAATTTAGGTAATGTCTTGAATCTATTAGCTAGCCATTGTGCTAAATAGTATGAAGGAATATTGATATTGTTAATGATGAGTTGCATAGCATTTCCAGTCTTGTAAATTTTTGATAAATCATATACTTTTGCTATTGTAGGGTTGATCTGTTTTATTTTGTTTCCTTTGCAATAATTTTGCAAAGTTTTAGAGTCTCACTGACTGAATTAATACATCCCTTTAATGAGTCTGAATGGATCTGAGCATATTCATAACATATTTAAGTGGAGCAAGAAGAGTGTGTAGTTCGACTCAATCATGCAGTGATCTCAATTATATAATTAGCTTCACTGTACAACGTCCAATTAATGGTTTTAGTTAGTTAGTAATTGTTGAATAGTAGCAAACTTTATCCCTAAAAGAATAAATTCCATATTTATCATCTTTGAAATTATGTAAGTGCTAAAATGGAACATTTTGTGCCTTGTATATAAAAGCAAAATAAAACAGTTTAATTTTCTTACTTCTTCATTTCCATAATTAAATAAATTTATTTATGCTTTTTTCACAAGAAAAGTTTCTGGCCATCTTCACAATAACTTGACCTTTACATATTATGAAACAAAACATTGGATTGAACCATTAATTAGCATGTATATAATATCTTACAATAAATGGATGAATTGCAGATGAGTTGGGAGTCTTAGATTCCAAAATACACTGTTCTGATGAAGATCTGGCAATTTCCAGGCTAATCCTTCCACATCAAATTGAAACCATGAGAATCAAAGTGATCTAAGTAACATTTTTACAAATAATGAGATAATTGTGCCTTAATTTAAACAGTTGGAAAGTTTATTAAGTGCCATAGAGATATAAGTAACTTACATTTTCTAATGCTATCTTGTAAGTAAAGAGTTAATTATGTGAGCTAGAAATGAGCTCTTCTCTAAGGAGAAATTACTCTAAACAAACATAGAAAAAGTAAGGAACTTATTATTTAATGAAGAAGACTCCTGTAAAGCAGATAATACTTTCCAATTGATGTAATGCTACTACCAAGGAAGAAATAGAACAAGCACTCAAAAGTCTTAAAAAATATAAAATCTCCAGGAATAAATGAGTTAAATGCAGAATTGCCAAAAAAAATATAGCACAAAATTAAAAATTAAATTGCTATAATTGCTGAATGACATAAGGTGTGATGAAAATGTTTTTTGATGAATGGAAATAGCTCAGATAATTAACATCCGAATGAAGAGTGATAAACAGTTAAGCATGATTCATTTGTATGATTACTGTTTTTGTGAACCAAAATATTGAAAACACAATGGGAATCAATTATGTATTTTAATGTTTGCTAATGAAATGTATTATATTTGCACAGGTGTAATTTGAATGAAGAGGCTTCCAATATCTAATTATGCTTGAAATGCAAATACATTTTAGGAAAGTAAGAATGGTTCATTTTCTTTATATATCATTCAATTCTTTAGTTAAAACAGTTTCAATATGTATTTTATTGCCTTTAATAGCACTGTGATTTTGAATTTTGAAAGGTACAAGCATATAACCCCTTTGGAACTGTTTACTGTAAGCCAAGAACAATATTTTTTCTTTTGTTTTGAGTCTCACTTCATCCCCCATTTAGGCTATTGCACTTATTCTCACAATTTCCACTATATGTTTCACTGACATTTGTCCTAGCCACTGCTGAGTAGAAGACATAGGCCTATTACTTGTGACTCAGATAGGCCTACACCATTTGATTCTGTTATTTTACGCTTTATTATCAAAAGTTTATCCATATTAATTAGCTATTAATAACATAACATTGTATACTTAAAGACATATTTAATTGGTTACCATAGAACATCAATCACCACTGCACTCATTGTCATAATATAGCATTAAAAGAAAAGGACATAAACCGGTTATATAAACCTTAAAGAAAATAAAACATATCCATTGTCATGTTTTGGTTGCATGTCGTAATGATTGTTAAATGATTTATACTGCTGCAAGCATTGTCCAGTGACTCATTCTCAGAAAATCATTATGAAAAAATGTAAGTGATATGTATTTCCAGCAATTGCATATGAATTTTAAAACTTGTGTGTACACTTTGACATTTATGAAATGAGGGGGGAAACATTTCTCTGATGAATAGGGGAAATTCTTTAATGAGAGAGGGAACTCTGATATCCCATTTATTTGAACCCTGCATAAAAAATAGGATTGTATAAGCAGTTTAGAAAGCAGAGTTTAATTATGGTAATGCTTGATAGTGAAGATGTAAAACACTCCATGAGAGATACGGTTTATAAGTAAATGCCATTATAACCAAAGACTTAAGGTTTCTTTTTTCCTAAGTTATGTATATAATCTGTATGTTTCATACAGCTTGTAGAAAACTTTTATTTTGAATCACACAAATCCAGACCAATACGCAATAGATAATGTACCGGTTATAGTTATTTGGCAATTTATGTGTAGAGCACCTATGAAAAGTTTTGCAGTACTGAACTTAAGGTGATAAGATTTCAAATTTCTGTAGTACAGTACATTCCCTTGTTCCATATTAATGTATAAATATGGTATTTGTGGAAACATTTTAGGGATGGTAGTAGGGAGGAGGTATGTAGAATGAGTCAAATGCTAATGTACATAAAACTTGGTTTGTTGTCCAATTCCATTTACTAATTTATTCTAGGCACTCTCTTTTTTGTATTGATGTATGCACAGCATTTTGAATTTGAATACCCTAAAAATTCTTTGGCTTGTCAACATGCAAAACTTGCCTTGTTTCCCCTTTTTCTAGCAGTATGCTCATGGTAGTAATGATCACCCCCTAGTTATCTTACCCTTACATTGTCTAAAACATTTCTGCATTTGCCAAAAAACCGATCAATCCATTCATATAATGGTACAGTAAAATCTTGTAATAGCAAGGATAATAAAATATAAAAAGGGTTATAATTATCGTAGTTTACTTGTAAGTTATATTGTAAAAGAAAGGGGGGGGGGAACTTGTTAATTCATGAAGCTGTAAGAGTTATTAAAATATATACCATGAGCAAGTTAAAAGGTACTCTATTAGTAAGTATGTTGAGCTTCAGTTTGATTATAATAAATTAAAATTGGTGAAATTAATAGATTAGAATGGTTGAGATTACATGCTGATATCCCAGTATAAATATTTCTTTCTTTCATGGCATTTATATTGCATCCTCTTACTTCCTAAATTGTCTTAAATTTTCATTGCATAATATGTTTATGATATACATTTATTATTGTTGATATATGTTTATAGAATTAATAGTAATTTTTTTTTCTTTGTGTAATAACATTACAGGTAGATCAGCTTTCATTGGATTGGGATTCTCAGACAGATCAGATAGCTTTGATTTGAATGTTGCTCTGCAAGATCATTTTAAATGGTTAAAGAAATCAGAAGAAATTGAGAAGGAAAAAGAAGAGCCAAAACAGGAATTGGATCTTCGTTTTAAGGAAGGCGAAACAATAAAGATTAATATGAAAATTACAGTATGTATTATTGACAATGTATATCTATATGTATTTCATATTGTAGCAGTTTTTTTATTGCATAACAGCTCTGCAGCTTGCAAGTCAACTAAATATGACATATAATCAATACATTTATATCTATCTATATATAACTAGTTAGCTGTAATTTTTTTAAAACTCATTGCTATTATATTCTCATCAGTTCATTTGAATTGCTATCCCTTGCATGATAGGTCTTACCTTTGAGAAACCAAGGCCCCGATAACATTGGTATCTACAACCTTCAGGTTTATTTGCAGCATCATTAATTCATTTTATCATTCTTCAGGCTTTCATTTCATGAATTTAATGCCAATTTTGCACTGTTAGTGATATAGGAAAGCTCAAAATTTGACAAAATTAGTAATTCCTAAATTAACTTTATACCAGTTTAAGAAGTACACTTAAATATATGTTAGAAATAAGTTCATGGTAACCAGGTAGCATTCATGCAAATAATTCAGAAATTTTATTGAAGTGAACTCAATGTTTCACAGTTCTTCTAAAATTAGATCCTAGTGTCTAATTTTATATTTCCTATGAACAATTCTCTGTTTAACATGCCAAAGTTTAACATGCCAAAAAAGCATTGTTTAACATTTTCTTCTAAAACAAAATTTAAAAAAGGAAAACTAATAAGCCAGTGAATTTTATATTCATTGCATGTGCACCTTAATTACATGATAGAACTTGAATTGCAGTAAATTCGTGAAGTTTCGTTGACTTAGTGACTAAAGCAGAGATACATTTTGAAAGAATCAGCATTCTTAATGTTGATATTATTGTATGATTTAGTTGAACTAAACACTCTTAATGCTTCACTTAGTTGTCATAACTAAATCATACAATAATGTCAATATGATTGGCCTCACTGTGCAAGTTCCAGTTAACATTTTAATTCTTAATATCATTATTCTAGTATAAGCATGCACTAAAATTCTGTAGTTTCTGGACATCCTGTTCAGTGTTGATGATTAAATATTATCATAGAAAGGACAATGGAAGGAAGTAGAGTAAAAGGAAGTGAAGAAATGAACTATGTTGAAGCTGCGATGATGAATCCTAATGGCATGTGGGTGACTAGTGCACAATGTTCATTATTAGTCCAAGCAATGGAATACCTGTCAAGTGCACAGAGTCCTGTTTTTACAATGCAGTGCCCAAAGGGTAATGACCATGACATCTGGTCCCAGTTAGTTTGCTGACCATGCATTGGCCAACAAGGTGGGGCAGGTTGCAGGTTCTTCCTAAGGAAGAAGTGGCATTGAGATGAGCAAAAGTGTAGATGGGATATCATGTTGGGGAAGGGATATAGGTCATACAATCTGTAGTAATTCGGAACGAGCAAGAGGAGGTGTGTACAAAAGGGGAGAAAAGGAAAAAAAAAAATATATAAGGATGGACCTGGTGCCAGCACATTGGATGAAATTCAAACACTCAAACTAACAATAAAAAAAAAGAGTTATAGTAAAATTAATAATTAAGATAGTTAAGATCAGTCGACAGTAAGCTGATGATGCGGACAATGGTCTGTGAAACATGTGCTAAATTTAAACAAATGAGTGGAGCCAATAAGAGTGCGTAGTTTGACTCAATCATAAAATGATCTTAATTTTACAATTAGCTTCACTGTACAAGTTCCAATTAACATTTCAAAAATAATAGTACTACATGAAGAGTACTGCAATATTGCTATAAGAAAGCATGTATAGGCTACTGGCCAACATAGTACAAAACAAAAATTGGTAGTATTCACAAAAGACAGAATGCTGAGCAATTTGCAAATTATGATGCAAGCATAAATACCAAATTTTTACAATAAAGTTGAAAAAAAAATAATAATTTTATATTATTGATCTTAATTATCTGTCATATATATATTCATTTCTGAACTATACTGTCAACTGAAACTAACTTCACTTTTTTTGCTCTTAAATAATTCCTACAGAGGAAATCATGAATGCCCTCCTGGTATCTGTTTCTTTAGTCATACTAAAATAATTTAGAAAGGAAATATGCATTTATATAGAAAAAAGAGATTATATAGTATAGTACTATATAGTACTATTGGCCATAAACCATCAGACACATTATAAGATCTATACTGATGAGATGATATCACAAATTTAAAATTAACCATTAAACACATCATATATGTAACATAAAATTACTAAGTCAACCATCTTGGAAAAGAAATATGAAAACTAGTAAAAAGTAATACTAATTTACAATTAGTTATTACATTTTTCTTACTCAGGGTTATCCTTGAAATAAAACTATGATAAATAAGCTAACCTGTGGAAGATATTCAGTCATAGGCAGTAGAATGAGCAACTGTAACAAAGCAATAGGTCCATGGAGTACTGAAATAAACAGCAACAGTACATAGTCTTAGAGATTGTAAGACTAAATTAAATAAAAGTTCATTCCAGCAGTAATTGTAAATGGGTATCGCTTTCCCATTCAGAAGGCAGTTACATGACATTACTTAGAGCAAAACCATTAATTAAACATTAATCAATGTACTAAGGTGACTCTCCACACACACATATATGCTTGATCGATGCTGTCCTGCAAAAGATGTACATTTACTTTCTTGATGAAAGATAGTACATGTCAAGTTTGAATAAACTGTAACCATTCTTCATTTCTTCAATTTGTAATGTTTTTAAGAAGTTATTTTGTCTTATATCTTTTGGTGACAAAACAAACAAATTTTGCATGAAACAATTGATGGATATCATTGAAAACATTGTATGATTGAGTCAAACTAAACACTCTTATTGCTCCACTTATTTGTCTATAAAAATCGAACTCTTGTCCACATCATCTAAAAATGTCAACTGCTGGATACTTTGTTATGCTGTGGAAATGAGTATTCTGCTCTGGTGGAGGTGTAATGAACTTAAAAGGTTATGCTTTCATCCCTGGAAATGTTGTGAAGCTCATTAAACTGTCTTTATATTTGTAGATGTAGATTTTTCCCATGTTCTAATTCTGTAGATGCTTGTATTGATTTTAATAATTTTGCTTTATTCTATATGTTCTGGTTTTCTGTCCTGAAATGAAATGCTGCTGCTGATTTTTCCATTTGCTTGTATTTTATTTTATGAAATGTTCCTTTAATTGTGTGCCTATGTTTCTTTTTGTTTTTCCAATGTAGATTTTCTCACATTCTTTAAAAGTGATTTTGTAAATATCTGCTTTTTTCTCTCCTGTGGAATACTGTCATTAATATTGTCTATCAGGAGATTTTTAACATTAAATCTGTTTACAGATGCTAACCTAATATTAAAATCTTTAAGAATATTCTGAAATTTCTTCGAAGCCCATTGATGACTTGCAAAATTTTTAAAAATTAGTTTTTCTTTCTGAAAGTGTTGTGGATTCTTTAATTTGCCTCTTGAATTTCTGTATTTTTTGTGTACTAATTATTTTTAAATCTTATTTTTAACTGCTGTTCATTCTATTTGTTTGTATTCTTTAAAGTATTCTTCTTTGCTAATTTGTAGGTTAATTAGCTGATGTGTTAGGTTGTTGACAACTGCATGTTTGTGCATTAAAACTATCATCTTTGATGTGATTGTCAGTGTGTGAATATTTCTTTATATTCCAAGTTTCAGGTTTCCTTGTTGCTTCAATATTATGATGTTCAAGAATGGTAACATGTTATCTGTATCTGTTTCGTATGTGAATGATAGTTTTTATCTTGTATATTCAGAAGTTTATGGAATCCTCATTGAGTTTTTTGTTAACTATGGCAAATATATCATCAACATACCTGTACCATATTTTAAATATGTATGGTAATGCTGAGTTGATGTGTGTTTCAAATCTGTTCATGAAGAGATTAGCTAAAAATGGAGATAAGGGGCTGCTCATAGTAAGTTCTGAATTGTTTAAACAATGTAATACAGTTTTTTTTCACACTAACTCCATTCATACACCCAAAACGCAGGTTCGAACCCGGGCAGGATCGATGGATTTTTTCGGGCGTAAAAAATCCTAAGTATGGCTTCCTTCAGAAGGGAAGTAAAGCCGTGGGTCCCATGTTGTACATTTACGGCACGAAAAAGAACCTCAAGTCTGAAAGAAGAGGCCCCTGAGCAAAATTTTTCGGTCGTTTCACGCCCTGAGTTGAATGGGATGCTGATGACCTCAGATGTTAAATAAAAATAAATCAATCAATCAATCTATAAATAAATCAATCAAAAAAAACTACTCCATTCACTTACACAAAAATCATAAGTACATTTAATTGAGGATCCTGAATTGTTGTTTATAAAATTTGCCCTTGAAAGAGGAGTAGGATTGGTTTATGCAAATTTCAGTGAGTTGAATGTATTCTTTTATTCTTTTATGTATCATTAAATTCACTTGTTTTTAGCCAATCATGCAGATAAATTAGGAGTTTTTCTTTAGGTATGCTTTGAAACAGCGATTCTACATTGAAAGATATTAATGTCCTTAATTTTTTCTATTAACTGAAATGAATTTTTATACTCTTGCTCTGAAATGTAGGTAGTATCTTTAATCTATCAATTAGCCATTTTGCTAAGTAGTATGAAGGTGTATCGATATTGTTAATGATGGATTGCATACCATTTCCTGCCTTGTGAATTTTTGGAACAATTCACAACCCACCCAGTATTCTTATATTTGGAATTTTTCTTAAACATGCTCTTATAACACTCATAGCTGCTTTTCCACGTACTATTGACATTTTTTTCTCTTCATTCCAACTTCCATTAGAACTTACAAATCTTCTTAGAAATAGCTAATATTGAGTCTAAGTTCTGAATTTCATTTCAAAAGTTTAAGCAGGATGACATGCAATCATATTGTTTACAAGTTTTTTTACATGCAACACAAAACTTTTGCACCATTTTAAAAACTTATGATAGAAAAAGCCAGTTCTGTGTTGCATCAGCATTATTTGATTTCAAAACATATATTTATCCATTTGAAATTTCAGCTATAGTTCTAAATTGAGATTGAAGGACTTTCTTTTCAGATAATCATCATAAATATGTTTATAGCAGTACTACCATCTTCATCTTCCAAGTTGACCCAACATTTTAATGCAATGAAAATGATGCTGCTTTATTTTCCTGTCTTTTGCTATGTGTCTGAGTTAATGTAGAACAAATACCCCTGCTTCTTTCAAGCAATCCCAATCTCCCTCTTCTAGCTGGAGTTTTTGCTTATGAGGTTCTAACAGCTACAATGAACTCATCAGCAGCCTTCAGCAAAATCCTTGATCTCTTCAGCATAAAGATGCTGAACAGATAGAATATAAAAGCTGAGATGCAATTTTAGCCAGTTTCTTGCTGGCAGAAAGCTTATGGTGCACTGTCTCATATTAAAACAAAATTACTTCTGTGAATACCATCCAGTACTAAATGTACTTTGACATCAGCATTGTAAAATTAAACTAATTTAGTTTTTACAAGACAGGTTTTATTTCACCTACATCACCCAATGGGGCAACAAGAACATTCACCAACTTACAGTTTTTTCTTTATATTCTGTGTATCATCAAATACTTGATAAACAGAATTTCCATTGTGATTTAATTTCCTGAAGGTCTTCAGCACAGTTGACTAGATATTTTCTAAATGGTTTCAATGGGATCTGGCTTTATGTATGTAGCTGTTGCTATCCATTGATGAAATTGGTCATTTTAGAAGACATGAAGAGGAATACCAGCAGAAGTGAATGCTTTGACCAATTTTTTTCATATTATCCTTGGATCTTCCATAAGCTGCCATAATTGAGGTACTGGCTTCAGGAGTTCCTAAAGTTGAACATTGTCCATTGCTCTGTTTCCATGATCTATGCTCAAAACTTTCCACATGCTTTTATAAAGTAGACTTCTTTTCAAAGTTGATATACTATGATTATAGAGAGTTGGTCCGGTGATATAATAGTAGCCATACTTGCCTCCTAAACCCAAGATCGCAGCAATCCCCACCAGGATCAATGGATTTTTTCAGGTGTAAAAATCCTAGGTATGGGCTTCCTTCCAAAGGAAAGTAAAGTCGTGGGTCCCATATTGTACATTTGTGGCACTTAAAAGAACCTCAAGTCTGAAAAAAGAGGCCCATGAGCAAAATTTGTCTGTCGTTTCAATCCCTGAATTGAATGGGATGCTGATAATGTGAGATGTTAAAGAGCATTAAAAAAAATAGAGTATAAAGTACAATAAAGCCTCTCCTTTTCAGCCACAAAGTAATATGCTAAATTCATAAATCCTTTGTATTGTAATTACCAATTTTTTGGCATGCTGGTATTCAACAGGCGTGCATTGCTCTGATTCAGAGTGCACTCTGATATTAATAACTGTACATACTGTATCATTTTAATTATGGAATAATTTCTCACAACTGCAATTTCATTGTTAATTTTATTTAAATTGTTTAAACACACAATCATGTTTGTCATTGCTTGAAAAGTTGGTTTACAAAGTCCAAAGTATTGTTACAATGATTGTAAATAAATAATATATATATATGTTCCCAAGTTATCATCATCATCCATAATCTGGCATTATAGATCTTCAGATCATGGTGTTGTGATCATTAAAAAGGTATAATAAAAAAATAATATTTTTGACTAACAATTAAACAGGTAGCTCATTTTCTAAGAATAAAAATGCTTTATTTTTTTAAATAATGCTTCATTATGCTTTAAGAATTATAATTTTTTGAATGCCCAGACAGCCAAAGACACATTCTAAGGTGCTATTATGTTTTTTATGCTTTTGGATTGGATTAATGATCACTAACTAGGACAAACCAGCTTTAATGCTTTATTTTATGGAAAATTATGCTTTCAAGATCAATAATTATACTCTAATATGCTATTAATTGTATACATAAATAAAATGTGAAATTTTAAATACCAAAACAAAGTATATTTTTTCTTATAATTTGTACTTAAAGTGACACTAAATAGTTGCAAGTTTGTGTAAAATTAAATCAAAGTATTATATATAACTAATTCAATAGTAATATTTCACACAGATCTCATGGAACCATATAAAACAAAATGCAAATCAAATTCATGTAAAAAGTTCTGAACAAGGAATACAGCTTTTAAACATAAATTCCTGTGTATAGTTGTTGACCTGCATTTTGAACTGTTCAGATTAGAGGAGACAAGAGCTGACCAAATAAATGATGTTTACACAAGATAACACAAATTGAGCTACTTATGAATGGCACAAGTTTGAATTATCCTAAATTGTTGGTGTAATCCACTACATTATTAACATGACCATGTATAACTTTGTCAACTTAATTTAAATTATACCACACATTTGCAATTGTTTTATACCATCAACACATAGTAATTGCAGATTATGCTTTATTTTTTTTTTTAATATTATATGTATTATACCATCAAAATTCTGCAATTTTAGGTTCACAATATCTTTAAGGGTACTAAACTTTGGTCTAATATTTGCATTTGTTTTATATGCTTTACGGTAGCCCAAATAATTGTAATTTTTGTTGGTTCAGAAAGAATGGGATCAACTTCATCTTCCATATAATCTTCATCTTCACACTACCTACTTCTATCCCATGTCATTTGTTTATGCTGTTCAGCTAGATAACCCGTGTAGCTGTATAATGATTTTATGTAACTCACCAGCTTGGAAGACCCAATTTATATAGTACTGAGCTTATAAAATTCAAACTTTTCAGAGCACAACAGAAAAAAACATTATCTTGAAGTGTGTTTACCTTTAGCTCTAGGATTCATTATTCATTTGTTCCCAGTTAATGTTATGTTGTTTAAAATTATAGTGATGCAGGAGAAATATCGTCAGATTGTTTACCTCTCAGCATTTTTATTTTTCAATAAGTAGCTGCTAAAGTGTACATCATGGTTAAAATTAATATTATTACAAAATCAGTACAATATATCTAATGTCATTTCTAATTTAAGACAAATGCAAAAATGCAAAACATCAAAATATAATCATACAAGATGACCTATAAATCTGATTATAAACATTTCAGAAAAAAGATGGCACTGAAGTTACAAGCAAACCTAAAGCACGTCCCAATGCAGCTGGAACTGGCATATTACCTCCACCACCAGGGGGTGTGAAGATAGCACCTTCAGCAACTGGTGGAGCAAAGACAACTCCAACATCTTCTCCATCACATCATTTACCTCCAGCTGGTTCAGCAGGTGCAAGCACAGGTGGTGGAGAATCATGGGGAGACTTCGCTAGTGCAGCCCAGCCTAGGTACCTACTTGATGTCACTAAGCTTTTCATTATTTATATGCTTAACTAATTAATGTCCAGCATGACATTCAGAGGTGATGCCTTTATCATCTAGTGCTCTTTTCAGTTTTAATTAATGTAATGATATTTAGATAGCTTAATATGAATTAAATGAATGAATTTATTTCTCATATATCAACATATAAAATATTTATAAAATCAACTCCAAAAAAATCAATTAAAATTAAAATATAACAAATAGAATCAGTGCCTTTCGGTAATTCCAAAAGGTACTAATCCCAATCAAAATTTAATAAACAAATATGTAATTAGTAACATCTTTAGAATATTATGAATATATTACAATATTTTTAATTATTAATACTTCAATCCAAATATTCCAATTTGATTAGCTCAGCCCCCTAGTACGCGATTCATCAGTAGTTACCAACTGGAATATTCAGGGGATCGGGTCTGATCCAACCGAAATAAAAATACTATAAATAATTTATAAGCAACTATTTTTTAACCAATTAAATGCAATTTTTACACTAATAATTTCTATTTATAACTTACTCAATAACACCTAAACAAACACACAATGTATCTAAAAACATTTAACACTATCCAAAATAATATTAACGAAAATACTTAAAATCTTTTATACGTACTACATTATACTACTAATAACAAATTTAACATCCAGCTATACGAGGAATCATTATACACAATCCCCATGTTATCTGCATTATGAAACCTCCCACTTCTTCCATTTCCTCTTGTTAGCATTATTTTATCAATCATACCCCAATTCTCTCATCTTTCTTAACTATTCTAATTCATTTCTCCCTTACTTTTCTTAGATATTCCCCTATCATTTAGCTTAATACGGTTCCAATGGAATGTAATTTTTAGAGGAATAATGCTCCAAAATTAAATTTTCTCAGGTTTTCTTGTCTCATAAAGTAAGTGCTTGAAACATTCAGATCATTATGTGTTCAGCATTAGGGCATTATGTAAGGCAGATGTTATCAAAATGCATATTACAGCTCTCTGGGTTGCTGCAATACACAGGCTCCTAGGACACAATATCAGATTTGTTAACTGTGTAGTAAACAGCTAATAGACATTTCTGGGAAACAAGGAGGACTTTAATGGAAGCTCTTATTTCATCAAGCGTTTCTTCTGTGAACACACATAATATCTTTGGTTTGGGGGGGGGGGGGGCATTAAACCTATTTCATTAAATTTCTGTATTAACTTTAATGTTTTTCTTGTTGAAACTGCGCTGCCAGAAAATTTGCACCTAAAGTGTCTCCTTCTGTCACACAACTTTATCTGATGCATGACTTAAAGATGAATATCTGATGAGTAGTGAATATCTCATCATTATGTAACATTGCTTCACTATATAATGAAATTTTATTCTCGGCTGTATGACACAAATGATTGACTCTGTTGAAATCCTACACTCAACCAAATGAAAGAGAGAATGCTTGTGCATCAGCCGATTTAAGTTGTGAAATTTTTAAGTGATCTATGTTTCCTAATATTGTAATGATTATAGCATTGTTTTACTATAAGCACAGCTCAAGTGTAGGAGGTTCCTCACTTCCTACAAGGAGAAATTGCCTTGCATGAGATAGAACATTATCAAGCAAGTGATCATTGCATGACACAGTTGAGTTCATGTCCTTTTGTCCTTCACATTTGAGCCACATGTACATAGCTGATTTTTCAGTTTTACCACAATTAGTCATAAAATAATGCAATCAGTACTGCCCCATATAATAATATCTCTTGCTATGGAAACTCTGAAAATGGCATGTTAGTTTAAAATAAAAAAACATATTTCAACATTTTCTTCATCCTGTGAGAATTTCGTAATGCTTTAATTCACTGTAAAAGTGCTGAGACTTTCTTTTTTGCACATCCTTTTTTATTTTAAATTTATCTTCAGGGATGCAATTTTTTCTCTGACTATTTTGATGATAAGCCCAGCAAAATAGTAACTAAAAAGTCTCTTAAAGTATTTGTAGAAAAATTCATAACTGCAGGGCATCTAACGATTCTGTATATCTGAAGTATATTCTTCAAAAGTAATAAATAATATTTTTTCAAGAATGCTTCAAACATGATTTTGACCATCAGATCAGAAGACAAAATATGATTATGACCATCAGATCAGAAGGCAAATATCTAACTAATAACCCATATTTTTTCCATGAGGACAGATTTTAATGGGGAAAATCTTAATGTGCTAATCCCTCTGTTCTTTGATATTGTTTTTAATTGCATTGAACTGTGCTTAATGGCCCTTTGATCCTTGGGTATGACTCAATGCAGCAAGATTAACAATCTGGCAGAGTTGTTTCAAAACTATGCCATGAAGACTAATGAAAACTTCTCCACATACTACTTTCTCTTAAGAAAGTGCGCCTGCAGGAAGAAATTACTATATTATTTTGGTTAGACTCTCAGAATACAATGTATTGTTGGTGTGAATTACAGAAATTCACTATAAGGGCCCTTCTGCCTGGTCAATAGGGCAATTAAGTCATTGATCAAAAATTAAATGAACTCTTGCAGATTGTTAGGAAGAAACCTGATTTTTAAAATAGTGACCCACATATATTTTCTTCAAAGTACATGATGTTTCCAAATAAGTTTACTTCAAAGAGTTGTTCAAGAATATGGTTTCCATTATAAGCAGGGGCAGACTATTTCCATTTTCACATTCAACAAGATTCCATTTTATTTAGAGATAAATTATTCCTTAAACATGGTTTTCAACAGTACCAATAAATTTTTCTAAATTGATAGAATTCCAGGATACTCAGCTTCCAAAATGGGCAAATATCACTGTATAACAAGAAAATCCAAAATGTGATTATCACTGTTAAAATGTTTGTCAGGAATGAAGCGGGGATGTTCAAGAAAAACACTTTATACTTAAATGTAAATTGGAACTTGCACAGTGAAGCCAATCATATTAATTGATATCTGAAGCTTTAAGAGTGTGTAGTTCAACTGAATCATACAATGATATCAATTAACACTTTCCAGTATTTACAACATTTATATAAAATTGGTAATCACATATTACAGTGAAGTGTTAATAACTGAAAAACTAGAAAACTAATATCTCCGATTAATCATGTGGTGTCAAATCTACGTAATGCCAATAAAGCAAATGCTAACACATCAGTCCCCCAATTAAATGTGAATTGAAAAAGCTGCTGTTACTCAGTATGAAAAATAAATTAATGTTCCTATTTAACTCTTGAGAATTAAGAAATGTTTAGTTAATCTAAAAACACAGGTAAGCTTTGTATCTAAAGTTCACAATATTAAGAAAAAGATAAATATTTCCAATTGTAAAGATAATTTTATCTAGAAAGGTTAACTGGAACTTGTACAGTGAAGCCAATCATATAATTGAAATCATTGTATGATTGAGTCGAACTAAATACGCTTATTGCTCCACTTGTCTATAAATGTAGAACCGGTTTCACGAACCTATGTTCACATCATGAGCTAGAATGTTGACTACTGGATACTTGTTATGCAGTGGGAAAGTGTATTCTGCTTTGCTGGAGGTGTGATGAACTTAAAGTTTATGTTTTCATTAAACTGTCTGTGTATTTATATATGTAGCTTTTTTCTCATTCTGTAGGTCCTTGTACTGATTTTAATAATTTTGCTTTATTCATTGTCATGATTTTCTGTCCAGAAATGAAATGTTACTGCTGATTTCTCCATTTCCTTGTATTTTATGTTCCTGAAATGCTCTTTTAACCTGTGCCTATGTTTCTCTATGTTTTTCAATGCAGATTTTCTCACATTTTGCACAACTTATTTTGTAAATACCTGCTTTTTTTCTCCTGTGGAATACTGCCATTAACATTGTCTATCAGGATCTTTTTGATATTAAAATATTTAAGAATGTTCTGAAACTTTTTCGTAGTCCATGGATGATATGTGAACATTTTAAAAATTAGCTTATCTATTTTTGCTGAAAATATTGTAGTTTAATAAGTTTTTGCCTTGAATTTGTATACTTTTTTGTGTACTAGTTCTTTCTTAAAACCATGTTTAACAGCTGTTCTCTCTATTCTTTCTTTCTTTTATATTCTATTCTTGCTATTTGTATTCTTTGAAGTATTGTTCTTTGCTAATTTGTAGGTTAACTAGCCAGTGTGTTAAACTGTTGATAACTGCATATTTGCGCATCATGGGGTTAAAACTGTCAGCTTTAATGTGATTATCTCTGTGTGTATTCTTTCTATATATTCCAAATTCCAGTTTTTTTTTGATGCTTCATAATTTTGGTGTCAAGAATGCTAACATGTTATATGCTTCTGTTTCATATGTGAACAATCTGTTTCTATCTAATATATTCCTAAGTTTTATGGCATCATCAATGAGTTTTTTGTTAACTGTAGCAAATATATCATCAACATATCTGTACCATATTTTAAGTATGTATGTATGGGAATGCTGAGTTGATGTGTGTTTCAAATCTGCTCATGAAGAGGCTAGCTAGAAAATGAAATAAGGGGCTGCCCATAGTAAGTCACCAGTTCTACATTTATAGACAAGTAAGTGGAGCAATAAGAGTGTTTAGTTTGACTCAATCATACATTGATTTCAATTATAATTTAATCTATTAAAGATTTATCCTATATAAACAACAGAGATAACAGCACTATCTGCATTTGGTAGATGTCAAGAATTGATACCTGAACAGATGTGTTAAAATTATTAGCTTTAGAAACAACTAATATGTACTAGATTTTCTAGTGAAGACTGTTAGGAATTTTCCTGATGGATTGTTCCTTTTTCCAACCAAATGGAGCAGGTACTGGAGCTACAGGCCAATTTTGTCAAATTATAAATCCTTACGCTATGGCACTTCAAATTTTTTTGCAGAAATTAAAATCAGCTATATAGTACTTCAATTTCTTTTATTGTCAGAAGTCTTGTCTGCAAAATGGGCATAAACATTATCCATTACTTCTTCATCATGCTTAAATTACCTTCCTTGAAGGTCCTTCTTGAGTTTTGAGAAGAGGAAATAGTCACTGGGAGCTAGATCTAGGCTTTAGGGTGGATGGTCAATCTGCTTGAAGCCACATTTCTTCACAGCTTCCTTTGGAACAAGAGCTGTGTGCACAGGCACATTGTCATGAAGAAGACGCACACCACCACTCAGCTTTCCTTCCTTTTCTCTTTGATGGAAGCATGTAGTCAGTGCAGTAGGCCAGCATAGAACTCCCCATTTACTGTGGTGTTCCTCTCCTGGAAGTCAATGAATAATATTCCTTCACAGTCCCAAAAGATTGTGGCCAAGATCTTCTTGGCTGACTGAGTGACCTTGGTCTTTAGAGGCAGAGTTTAACAAGGTTTACGCCACTCCATTGATTCTCTTTTGGACAAGGAATCATAGTAGAGGACCATAGTTTCATCTTCTGTAACAATGGTTTGCAGAGTTCAGAAACTGCCTGACAACAGATGATTCATTGCTGCTTTTTGACTGAGGACAGTAGTCTAGGCACCCATCTTGCACTAACCTTATTCATGTTTAAATGTTCATGAATAATTTGAAGGACTGTTGTTTTAGAAAGGTCCATCCTTACTGCTATTTCTGTAACTTTGAGATGCTGGTCTTGCATAATTTTTTACTCCACAAGAGCAATGTTTTCAGGAGTGAGTACCTAAGGGCCGACCTGCCTGCTCTTCATCTTCAATGCTTTCTTGACCCATTTGAAAAAAGTTGGCCCATTCTTTTATGGTAGAATATGAGGGGGATGCTTCCCCATATATACCATCCAATTGCTGTTTAATTTCATTTGGAATAAGTCATTCTTTTGTAAAGAACTTAGTAACAGCTTATACTCCATTTTGAACATGCCACAATCTTCTTCACATAGCTTTCTAGCTGTAATTATGTACTTAACAGATAAGGTATGACACCAGATATGGGTTTTGTGAAGGTGATAATTCTTATCAGCAAGACCAGAAACTTGTGGACATACCCTTGTAGGTTGTTGGCAAAATGGTACATCACTTAAACCTAACAAAAGGATAGTTTTTATTGCCTACCATTACATCTTGCCATAATATAAAGTAACATGTACAGGAATCTGTGATAAATTTAACATTTCACACATTTAAAATATTGATTAACTATAACTTTACAGCATTTGAAAGACAATTCAAAAAATTAAAGATTGGAATGTCTTGACACAAGATAATTTGTGATTACCCTTGGAAGAATGCAGTTGTGAAATTCCAATAAATGATTTTCTGCAAAGCACTTGAATAGAACTTGAACTAATTTCTGTCCACTGTGCAAATTTAATAAAAAAAGATGAATCAGGATTTCTGCCCAGTTACCTCTGCTAAATTCTGTATTTATGAAATTTATTAGAGAAAAAAGAGCTAGCAACTTAATAATTATAAATGTTCGACCAATCTCTTTAATGCCTCTTTCTGTCGCTACCTGCTCTCCTATATGTATCCATCTTCTGGCCAATGTAAACAGAACAAACAACATAATTCACATGAAATTTTGATAAAACCACTTTTAAGTGATTAAGATTGAGCTTGAATAAGTTTTTTGCAAGGATTAAGTCACTGCATAATACATTCATGTAAATGCTATTTGCAGTAAAGATTAGGAGAATTCAACAGTACATGTCCTTGTTCAATGCAGTCATGCAGATGATTTTTTATGTATGATGCATATGAGTGGGAACTCCATCTTGTAGAAGAATTTATCATTATGCAATCGAAGGAATGGTGTCATTTTCCAGCAATGAAGATAAAACATGTCCATTGATTAATTTTAATCGCCTTTTAAAGAAATTTGGTATTATCAATTTCTGACAACAGGTTGTGATATCATATGTGCAAAGACATAACTTTTTATAAACGTCATGGACATATCCTTATTTCCCTACAATGAACAAACTTGGTCAGGTTGAATGGGAACATTTTTTGAATTTGTTGTACAGGCACTTTGTTTACTCTTACTTTTATAAGCATGTAATGCCACACTGTTACTTTGTGTAGGTACCTCTTTACTTTTATTGGATTCTCCTTTGAAATATCTCTGAAAAATTGAATTTGCCAAGATTGAAGTATTGCACTTTCAACTGCCATTTTAATTCAGCAATTAAATGAGGCTTTGTTATTGGTAATTATATCCCAGAAAGTCTGTATTTATGGCAAACATCAATATTCAAAGCTTCTGTAAAATGTTCTGGATTTTTATTTATTCATCAAAGTTGATGAAGTCCACTTTATTCTTTTAAGGTAAACAGAAATATCCCCTCTAAGATTGAATTGAATTCACTGTCATTAATTTTTCATTTCTAAAAGTTATATTGACTGTATGACATAATGCTGAAGTTAACTCAGTAAATAGAACATTATTAACCATTTCCAAAATAAGCAACCAAAAGAAACAGAAGTTCTCAAATAAACCTCCTTATGTGAAGATCACTAAATTGGAGAGACAAGTGGCTAGCCACCTTTCTTGCTATTTTTGTCCTTTGTTCTCCATTTCCCAGCAATGATTTTTCAGAATTTATAAGCCAACATTGGAAATGACTGTTAACAACACAGAGTACATTACTGAGCTTCAATGCTCTATGGCACTTACTGCAGCTCTGTATAATGCTGCACTTATAATAATATAAGTGCTATAGAAACCATAAATGTAAACAAAATAATGCGTGTACAATATGCTTATAATATAAACTTGCTATGTACTAAGAAACGCCTCTGCAACTTAATAATCCTGCCTGTTTCCTTAGTTCTACACTAAATAGTCAAAACGATGAATGTTGGCAACTAAATAGTTGTTAAAGTTAATTTGATTTGAAATTTATAGTCACAAGTGTTTTGTTCCAAAAATATAGTAAGCCAAATGCCACGTTATACTTTTATTATTTATAAAACTTGTGATAAGGAAACTATAAATTTAATTTGTTGATAGGATACTACATGTTTAAAACTCTTATATAATTGTTAATGCAAAATACACAGTGAAGCAAATCACATAATTAATATGTTGTGATGACTGTAATATTAAAAGAAGTTAGGAACAGTGAAGTTATTACATATACAAATGAGTTGGTATTAGGTAACACTAAAACTTCACTAACTGGTTAATTCTTCAGAACATGTTTCAAGAGCATTTGCTCTCATCTTCAGTCGATCCCCAGCTGAAGTTAAGAGTGAATGCTCTTGAATGCTCTTCACCGGATACTACTATAGGATAGGATGATGATGAGTCAGCAAGGATAAAATTGGCATACTCATCAGCAGTTTAATAAGGTGCAGAAGGTTGAGACAATAGCAAAAGATAAAGTCCACATGCTTGAGAGTTAATCTAAGACTTAAAAAAGTACCAAGTTAATTGATCTTGTCTTAATATCTTTCTGCTTGAGGTAATGCAAACAGAATGTAATCAGCAGTGGTTTACCAGCATTTATTTTACTATAGTTTTCTGCTTCGTCACTGTTCCTTAAATGGGTTGACTGGTTCATAAATCATAGGGGACTAATTAAACTCTATACCAAATTATGCTTTTGATTTTCAGGGTTATGCACTCAGGACACACAATTTGCTTGTTTGACATGCATTGTAACATTGCTTTCACTACATTGTTTATAAAGTGATCACAGCCCAGGCTCAAATATAATAGTAAATGTAGTTGTGAACAAAACTATGAAGTGCTTATTACAAATAACAAACATATGTGTGCTTTCCCTTTTATTGACAGTGCGCCTCCTAGCAATGCCAATTGGGTTCAATTTTGAAGATGAGTTAATGAAGAGGAAGATGTCTTAAGAGTCTGTGATACATGTTGCATTGCATGTACTGGAGCTGAAGAATCTAAATGGACTGCCGTACCTACTCCTCTTAAGCAGTATCAGCAAAACTTGTGTTAATGTCATTGTATTTACTGTTGTAATCTAGCACATTGTCAGCAGATCAAAAACAATGGTAGTCTTCCAAGCTAGACTGACCTTGTTTATTGAAGTTCAGGAATTTAAAATAATTTTGGAATATTGTGAAGATTTATATTTGTTAATGTTCTGGAAAAATATCAGCATGCATAGATGGATGATTTGAGGTACAAACCTGTAAAATGAAAAGACTTGAACATATTATTTGTGTTCGAAATGAAGTATAAACTATATATAGCATGTATCATTCATTAGATGCACTACAGACAAGTGTTTTTACCTATATCTTTTCTTTTAAATTATTGATAGCAATTAATAAAATTAATGAAAATCTGATCAGCCACTGTAATACTGATGTAGTTCTAATTTTTTTGCTTTCTGTTCCATTTGCACCTTAAATTCTTATTAATAAGTTTCTGAATAATATTGATATAACAGTCTGGTGCTGAGAAAAATATTAGGATTGCAGAATTTAAATGATCTGCATATCTGGTATGTTGGACAATCTTCCTTTCATGACAATACTCTTTCACTCCGATTAGATATATAGTAAGTAGATAATTAATGAAGAGTAAGGTGTCTTGATGAAAAGTAGGACAATTTGTTTAATGAAGCTTATTCTTATTTTTGGCAGATAATGTGCCTCAATCACATTCATTCAAATAGGGTTAAAGGAGATCAAAGCCGGTTCAGTTACTGATGATAGAAGTCGTAAGGTATCTTAATGTATTACCTCATGGTACACATTCCAGGTCATATTCTGCATTTTAAGTTATCACTTTAGTATGAAATAGAAGGTATGTTTTGGTAATACTTTTCTACAAAGGAAAAGTTAAAGACAAAATATATCAAAGCTTAATAAATCAAATTTAACAAACTGGGTTTCTGTGCATATAAAAGGGTTTCTAGCAGTCATATTGGGAAGAATACCAAGAAACTTTCCATATGACATAGTATGAGCTTAGGGTTTAATGTGACTGTTTAAGACTAAATGATGCAATCATTCTAGATTCAACTCTATGGTCATGAATCCACAACTAATACATGCTCTGTAATATTCTTTGTGGAAAGCAGCGACTATCATTCCAGAAGCATTATGAGTTATGAAACAAAGGTGTATGCAAATGTGCAATTCAGTCTGTGCTCGGAAGACAACCTAAAAGTGTCGTGTGATATATGAAATATATATATATAGAGAGAGAGAGACAATATGTTCTTGAAGTAGTTGTTGAAATACAATAAAAAGAGATATATTAAATACTGTTAAATTATATCTGATGTTTATAATACTTTTTAATAACTTATGAGTATTTGAGTTACAGAACTGTAGTATAAAATGAGCATCTGATTGTCAAATAATAACCACTGCAATTGTAATTTCTATGTATTATCAAAGTTTGTTTAGTTGAACTTGACATAATAATGTAATATAAAAACTAACAACTAAAGCAGAAACTTTTTAGCTGCAATAGCTGCTCTCAGAAATTAAGTTATGTGAAAGGAAGTTATGCTGCAATTCAAAAATAATTAAATTCAGGTATAAATGCATATATGTTTATTTCCATTTCTTGTTTTAGAGCTGTCAAAAAGCATCTAATTGAAAACATTTTTTTTTTCTCTTTCATTGTGTAATACAATATACTTGGCTTCACATTTGTTTTTTCAACACTAGGTTTAATACATGTCACAAATACAGGTGCAGTTTCAATACAGAGTGCCTTTGGCAGAATAGATTTTTAAATGTGTAAAAGATTAAAACTTTTGAACAAACAACAAAACAGTTTGATCTCAACATTTGGCTTTAACCATGTTAACTATTTCTACAATCTTCCCAAAAATTGGAGTAGATTTCATAGAACAATAATGAAAATGCACTGTTGTGTTTGAGACAGATAAGAAATGTAATAATAATACATCTTTTTTTTTTCCTAACTGAGGTTATTGTAACTGATTCTTTAAAAAATGTTACATCATAAATAAGTTTTATATAACAAATAAGATAAATTTTTTGGATTGAAGAAAGAAAAGCTAATTTTAAACATTCCAATGCTTCTGTGTTTGTATTCTTGAATACGAATTAGAAATGAAAATAATAATAAAAAAAGTAATTAATGGCAATGTTTTGTTACTAAGCTGTTAAAAGAATACATATTTTCTTCATGTGTTTACGTTTGTACTCGACCAAACACCTTTATAACATGAAGTTAATTTTTTAGTGCAATGGAATAGATTTTTTCCGCTTATTTAAAGAAAATTATTCATAATATGTTGCATTGAACTGTACATAAAGTTACATCATAGAGCAGTTCCATTTTATGTGCTGCCTTGGATACTGGTCTTACAGTAGTGTATTAAAGCTTAAGGCTTCTGTAATTTAGGGGGACTTAACAGTCTAGGGGCCTTAATCAACTGCCATTATAATGCTAAAAGTGTGCTGGAAGAAAATGGTGGTATGATAATAGGAAAACTATATCAATTCAATTGCAATAGATTGTATTGTTGCTGGTGAATTGTGTAAGTTTGTTTTCTGTATAATACAAGTGTTAATTTTAAAATTCTTGCTGCTGCAAAGAAACTGCAGCAATAGTAATTATTCACTGTAGAGGAACTGAAAGTGATAGCATTATTTTAAATCTAAATATCATGAAAAGAGAGAAAAAAATGTTCTTAAGAGATGCGAAACATCTTCTGGCAGATCTAACTGAAAGGTAATACTACTAGTGTTTATACAACAGCTGGACAAGAAATTAATTTTTCACAGACATGCCATGGATTACTATTATACATGTGAAACACAGATAATATGAAAATTAAATATAAAAAAAAGACTGCAAGTGGTGCAAATGTTTCTATGGATGACCTTACTTAAAATTTGAGCACATTGAATCTTTCTAAAAATGACAAGTGCTGTCTTGTAGCATAACATTAATGGACAAGGAGAAGAGATATTTACAGAAGACCACTTTAATTTAACAGCTTATAAAACATATCGCTAATAATGGTGAACTTTCAAAAACTGAAATGTATGAAGCATTTAATAAGTATCTGATTTGATTGGTACTGCTTTATATTTACTGTTTGGCTATAAATCCTTATAAACATTAGTTTAAAAGTACCATTTTAAAAGAAATAGCATAATTTTTGAAAAAGAAAAGATCTAAGCCACATAATTTGATAAATTATATTTATTTAAGAACAAATAGTTCATATATAATAAATTAATAAAGTAACTTGTAAAGAACAACATAGCTAAAATAACAAGAGCTAAAAAAGCAGAAATAAATGATACATTGAAAAAAATATTCTGCCTTTGAAGAAGAGCACAAGCAGTTGGAAATATTGCGTTTTCTGTGTGACTTTGTCAGCTTTATTCATTTCTGCTTCTCGAGTTCTTGTTATTTTAGCTATGCATACAATAAATACATTTGTTACTATTGGCTATAATATAACATTTTGTGTGTGATAAGTTTTTGCACCATTGATGATGAAATGAAAAACTTAAGGGAAAATATAAGTTCATTTGGGATACGAAAAAATGGTTAAGAAAACAGTGTTACTGACAACAACAATAAAGAAAGAATAATGTGTTCTAGAAAGGACAGTTAAATCACATTAACTTTACAATAAAGAAAGAACATGTTCTAGAAAGGACAGTTAAATTACATTAACTTTACAATTCTCAATATTTTATACTAATTTGGCTTAGCAAAAGACAGCTGCACTATGTTCTGCATCTTCTATCAATCTGAAAATCACCAATCTTCTCCAATGATGTTGGAAACAATGGATGTGCTAACTGCATTACCAGAGAGTGTTTATTACATGGATGCTATATCCTTTTCTGGTGAACAATAACAGTATGTGTGAAGTTTAATGTTATGGAAAGAAGAAAAAAAAATTGTAATGGCTACTTCAGTCTAAACATGGTTACATCACCCTTGAAATGAATGGATCTAACCATTGTTTATTGCCTGCTTCCTAATTGAGAATAATATGGAGTAATATGGTAAGAGCATATCTTATTTAAGGTCTGTAGCACCTGATTTTAAACATGAATTTTATTTTAAACCTAACAAAACCATTAAAGAAATGCAGTAATAATGATAGTGTTTCTGCCAGTGCACTTGTGTGATCAACATTAGAAGATTGTCACTTCTGGAGAAAATGAACTCAGATGTTGCTTCCTTTGCCATAAATTTCACATGCAGACCACATCATCTTGAAAAAAAGAACTTTCTGAACATGCAGTTGCAGAACTGCCATAAGAAAGTGTTATTTCAAGTGGCTTTAGTTTTATTTGATGTTCATTCAGAATTATGATAATTCTGACATTTCATGCATGAGTATTTTGCATTATTTTGTTCAGCATGAGGGATATCACTGGACTCAACCAAAGTACTATTAAGTGGTGCATTAGGGCTTGAAATAAAAATAAAATGACAATGTGGGTGTGTGATGAGTAATTTCTTGGATATAGCTTTTACAGGTATTCAAGAGGTTGGAGAATTTAGGATATGCACTGCTGTGCAAGCTGATTTTCTTTAATAGTTGTTACCATTAGCTGTAATAAAACTCAGCTTGGTTACTCTTAGCTTATTTTGCTTCCAGAAATACAGAAGGGATAAAAAGTGCCACTTATCATATGCTCCTATGCTCTAATGAGCCATGCAAAATTCAGCTGCAGTTGGAAGAAACTTTAGTACTCTAAGCAAATAATGCCTTAAACGTTGGAGGGCATTTTCTTTAACTTAGAGATATGTAATTCTAACTTTTTATTCTGGAGTACAATTTACAGTAGCTCATTTTACTGCAGTTGGCCAGCAGCATAATACTCGTGTATTATGCCTTTATCTAAATTTGCAGCCTATTGGGACTTCTTGTTAGTAATATTCCTTATGTTTCAGAAAATTTACATTACTTATGGTATTAAACATTAATTAGAAAACAAAAACAGAAATTCTTGATTTGAAACTGTATGCACTACTTGGGACATATATGCACAATGGTAGTTACAATAAATATGAAGTGAACAATGCCAAGTACAATAAATGGAAACATTTTAGCATTTTAATAAATAATTATAATAAAGTTTTGAGCTTAAAAAATCATCAGTAAACTTGTTTGTAAAACGTAATTAAATATAACATTTAATTTCGTGTCGGAACCAATACAGTGAAGCAACTATTATGTTCTTAATTATCTAGAAAGTCAATTTGATAATCTTATGCTCCACCTACTGTTGAATTATGCAAAACTAGTTTTGCACGCTTTTGCCTGCATCCTCAGTTGCAAGTCGACTGTTGGCTTCATTGTAGGTTGGCTGGAGGACTTGGTGTAGCTCTCGTGGACATTTTATGAACTTCTGGATTAATTTGTCTTCTGTTGGGATCTTAAAGTTCATAACTCTACCCTCATATTTTGTTATATAAATTTTTTCCCATATTCCCAGCTCAACGGGTCCATCTACAATTTTCAAAAATTTCACTCCCATTTCTATATCATGTTTATCTCCCCAAAAGTGATGTGCAACTGCTGATTTCTCTATCTGATTGTGCCTTATGTTTCTCCAGTGTTCCTTCAGCCTGATTCCAATGCTTCTTTTTGTTTTTCCAATATATACTTTGTTACATTCTGAACAGTTGATTTTGTATATTCCTGGCTGCTTCTCCTCTGGTATTCTAGCATTATCACCATATTTGAGCAGATTTTTTAGGCTAAACTTGTTCACTGGGGACAAAGTAATCCCAAACTCTCTTGAGTATTTTTTGGAATTTTTTGGTGGCCCAAGGATGATAAGTGAATTTCGTGTGAATGGTAGATTCTTTTATTGCTGTCAATGTTGTAACCTGCTTTAACCTCTTCTTTTGTTTGAAACTCTTGATTTTCTTATCTACAATTTCTTGGTCATACCCATTGAATTTTGCTGTTTGTATAATATGATGGTATTCTTTGTTGTATTCAAACTCAACCATAGATATGTTGATGAGTCTATGTGCTATGCTATTGAGAACTGCATGTTTGTGTGCTGTGGGATTGAATCCACTTGCCTTTATGTAATTCTCAGTCTGCGGGTCCTTTCTGTATATTCCAAATTCCAAATTGTTTCCTGTTCTTATAATCTTTAAGTCAAGAAAGGGAATCCTGTTGTTTTGTTCTGTTTCCGAAGTGAATTTAATTTCTTTATCTTGTAGGTTTAGCAATTTCAAAGCATCATCAAGGAGTTTCTTGTTGACCACTGCAAAGATATCATCCACATATCTGTGCCATACTTTGAAAATGTATGGAAATGGTTTGGTGATGTGCATTTCTAAACTACTAAATAAGCCAGAAAAGGCGATAATGGATTCCCCATAGCTAAACCTGCTTCTTGTTTGTAAAATTCACCATTGTACTTGAAGAAAGTATGTACTAATACATACTTCGGTTAGTTGGATGTATTCCTCAATCTCCTTGTTGCTCAGTTTCACTGCTGTAACCATTTTCGAAAAGATGTTGGAAGTTTGCATTTTGGTATGCTGGGAAAAAGTGACTTTACATCGGAAGACACTAATCGTTAAAAGCAGACAACACTCTCATTAGCAAGGATACACGGTCTACCAAAAATGCACAAACCAGGAAATCCCATGAGTCCAATTATCAATTATAGAAACACACCTTCCTACCAACTAGCAAAATGGCTCCTCCAAAGATTTCCAAAATTTCCAAAATTTGATAGCTTAAGTGTAAAGAATTCCGAAGAGCTGGTGGAGAAAATCAAAGGTTTGTCTCTCCAGAAGAATGATCTTTGTGTCTTTCGATGTAAAGTCACTTTTATCTATAATTGATAATTGGACTCATGGGATTTCCTGGTTTGTGCATTTTTGGTAGACCGTGTATCCTTGCTAATGAGAGTGTTGTCTGCTTTTAACGATTAGTGTCTTCCGATGTAAAGTCACTTTTTCCCAGCATACCAAAATGCAAACTTCCAACATCTTTTCGAAAATGGTTACAGCAGTGAAACTGAGCAACAAGGAGATTGAGGAATACATCCAACTAACCGAAGTATGTATTAGTACATACTTTCTTCAAGTACAATGGTGAATTTTACAAACAAGAAGCAGGTTTAGCTATGGGGAATCCATTATCGCCTTTTCTGGCTTATTTAGTAGTTTAGAAATGCACATCACCAAACCATTTCCATACATTTTCAAAGTATGGCACAGATATGTGGATGATATCTTTGCAGTGGTCAACAAGAAACTCCTTGATGATGCTTTGAAATTGCTAAACCTACAAGATAAAGAAATTAAATTCACTTCGGAAACAGAACAAAACAACAGGATTCCCTTTCTTGACTTAAAGATTATAAGAACAGGAAACAATTTGGAATTTGGAATATACAGAAAGGACCCGCAGACTGAGAATTACATAAAGGCAAGTGGATTCAATCCCACAGCACACAAACATGCAGTTCTCAATAGCATAGCACATAGACTCATCAACATATCTATGGTTGAGTTTGAATACAACAAAGAATACCATCATATTATACAAACAGCAAAATTCAATGGGTATGACCAAGAAATTGTAGATAAGAAAATCAAGAGTTTCAAACAAAAGAAGAGGTTAAAGCAGGTTACAACATTGACAGCAATAAAAGAATCTACCATTCACACGAAATTCACTTATCATCCTTGGGCCACCAAAAAATTCCAAAAAATACTCAAGAGAGTTTGGGATTACTTTGTCCCCAGTGAACAAGTTTAGCCTAAAAAATCTGCTCAAATATGGTGATAATGCTAGAATACCAGAGGAGAAGCAGCCAGGAATATACAAAATCAACTGTTCAGAATGTAACAAAGTATATATTGGAAAAACAAAAAGAAGCATTGGAATCAGGCTGAAGGAACACTGGAGAAACATAAGGCACAATCAGATAGAGAAATCAGCAGTTGCACATCACTTTTGGGGAGATAAACATGATATAGAAATGGGAGTGAAATTTTTGAAAATCGTAGATGGACCCGTTGAGCTGGGAATATGGGAAAAAATTTATATAACAAAATGTGAGGGTAGAGTTATGAACTTAGATCCCAACAGAATACAAATTAATCCAGAAATTCATAAAATGTCTACAAGAGCTACACCATGTCCTCCAGCGAACCTACAACGAAGCCGACAGTCGACTTGCAACTGAGGATGCAGGCAAAGGCCTGCAAAACTAGTTTTGCATAATTCAACAGTAAGTGGAGCATAAGATTATCAAATTGACTCACAAGATAATTAAGAATGTAATGTACCTTCTCATATAAAGGGCATGACTTCATTTACACTATAGTATAAAATGATAATTAAAAAATAAAGTTACTGGATAAAATATTTTACACAAAACAAGTTCTAAAAAATAAAATACTCCTGTTCTCCATAGATCAGGTAATTAAAATTAACAAAAAGGTTGTTTTACATCATATTATACAAAAATAAAATAAAAAATTTGGCATGTGAGTGTTTTGAACTAGATCTTTAAATTTGTACATTGAATGCTAATTAACTAAGTAAACATTCAGATACATATAAACATAACTCTTGATACATCTGGAAACAATGAATTCCTCAATGATACTACAGATTTGTGATATTGAGTTCACCCACAGCTTCCTCCTCCGCCACCTATGCCACCATAACGCTTGACTCTCAAAGCACGAGGTGAGATGCCCATCTTAAGGCTCCTCATGGCCATGGCACGGTTGAAATGGCGCTGAGTTTTAACTTCTGAAAACTCTGATTCTAAATTCCCATCCACAGAAGACAGTATAACTAGTAACACTCCCAGAACCTGCATATGAAAACATGTGTCATAGTATGTATATTCCTAATAACCAAATTATTTATACAGGTGAGAGCAAATTTTAGAAAGCCAGTGTATAAATATAATTAGTATTTGTGAATATCTACCTAGAAATATTTCAATTTACACGATGTAAATGGCACAGGAAAAATTCTAAGCAAAAGAAAATGACAACATAGCATGTAAAGTCTATAGACTGTGAATGATATACTGCATACCATAGTTAAGTTTTATTAAGGAGACATGGGCTTTCAAAATATGCCCAAAATTGTTAGCATAACTGTAAGAGAACTCCCATTCAAATTTTTTGCCATGTAGTAAATCTCTGTATTCAGCTATAGAAGCTGAATACACTCCATCACAGAAGATACCAAAGACAAAATGCCTAATATCACTTTCTAACTAAGTAAGCCAATATGACACTTAAATTATGTATGGTCTGCAACTGAAATAATACCACGTTACAATATACAAGAGATAGGTAAAAGGACTACCCAGCCTTTCACAGATATACTTAAGATAGTAAGTTAAATGTATTACTATAATAAGCCAGAGTCTTATATGCATTTTTTTTAACTTGTGCTTGCATTTCAGAAATAGTTTAAAATGAAAATAGCCCCCCCTCCCAAAAAAAAGATAAACAGTACAACAAATGGGAGGCATTGGAACAAACTATTACAGGTTAAAAATTTAATAAAGGCTTATATTGAACGCTATAGTTAAAGATAAATGATCCAGCACATACACAAATTATACAAACGGCTAATACCAAATGAGAATAGATATGAGAAAAGGGATCAATCCCATTTGTAATTTTATATAGGCATAACATTTTGTGAAATTATTGTACTGGCCCAAATAAAGACTATTTTTTATTATCTGAAAAGGTACTTAAAAATTGTACTTGCCTTATATGCACTGTCTAACATTTAAAAACTGATTTTCAATTAGGTTTATTTATATCATTCCCCACTTTACTGATTTGAGCAGCAGGAATCACCACACTGAATTGCAACTAGTTCAAGATAAAGCTTTTACTGAAATTTCTGAACTTGTTTGGCTTGTGCTCTATTTTAAGCTTGAAATTTTTGTTTAAAAAAGTTCTAAAGTGTAGGTTACCAGTCAGGGCAGATCATATAGAAAGGACGGCACCTTTGCCATTTCAGTTAAATAACAGAGAGGAGAAATTTAGTATGACTTTCAAAATGCACGTTTTATGCGATGCAAAATACACTAATAATTGGGGCAATGAATTTCAAAACCCTTCATCTGCATCATGAATTATTTTGAGAAAATCATTCATCTATGAAACATGCATATAATTCACATTAAAATGTACCATAATAATTGCATTATAATGGGGCACAAAGAAAGAAAATCATGTGCCTATGGGTAATGGTGAAATGCAAATGGCAGTTATGGAGATGGAGCCTTCTAAAATTCAGCATTTGTTAGAATAGGAAATGGCATAATTTTCAGTGAATCTTACAGTTCCCACATTGGTTGAATAAATATAATAGTAGTTGTGAATTCTTTAATGTTGCCTGAATAATCATTGCCATTAATGAACAATATTCATTTTCAGTTATAAACAGTAGCTTAACACTGCAATAATATGCACATCATCAGTTACTTTGTTTCAAAACATTTTTTTTTTCACACTGTAGACTGAAGTCAAATTTACAAATGTAATCTTCAAGAGGTCATTCATTATTTGTATCAAGTGTGCATTGGCCTATTGCATGAGCATGATATGCAAACTCTTCCTTCATGTTGGCACCATAACACACCAAAAAAATTGTTCTAGCAATTTCTTAACAACATTTATCTTGGAAGTATGCACAGAACTGCAGTTTAACCATAAGAGGAGTGGTTGTATGGCAATGGATTTCGCTAATGGAATATATGTTTTAAAGGCATGTTCACTTAACAAATGAACAGCGATGTTTCCCCTTAGAATGATATGCTTGCAAACAGACATCTTGAAATGAAAGTTGGACATGTTCTTCAGGAATGTTGTAGTTGATGTTTTCCATTTTCTCTGCTATCCCATGTTTTGCTTGATTTGAAAATACTTGTCCGATGAGAAGATAGCATCCAATTTTCTAACATCTTTCTCAATCAGCATGAATATCTTATTGTCAGGCATCAGATAGTGCAAATGTACAAAAAACCACAACTAGATTGTGCTTATGTTGTCAGGGGCTTCAAGGAGCAATATTTGCCCAACCTTTAAATCATAGTGGAATTTTTTGTAAAAATAATAATGGTTAGATCTATAGACAATGAAAAGTCGTACATTACCATCATGTCAAGAATTACTGCCGATAGTAGAACACATACACCACATGTTATTCTGAAGAAAGACACGAAAGGAAGTCACCAACTGGAGCTATTATTTGAGCACAGAAAGAGAATGCATGACTAGAATCGATGGCACATTGACTTAAGGCTGTTTGGGGACCAGTGCTTTAATATAGCAATGGAACATTAATTCTGTATGCATTTCATGGATACAATACAAAAAACAAAGAGATAGGTTGCAGAAATGAACTCTGATCTTGTTATAGGAATTATTTCATAGATTCAGGTTTTGATGTTGTCAATAAACATTTAAAGATCATCTTTGGAACAAATATAATGAAAGTTAACATATTTGTTTAATTTTGAAGCTGTTTACAGTGAAGATATTACATACATTAATTTATATAATGTGGGTAAATTTCTTACACACTTCACTTACTGCATTTAAGTTAGGACATGTTTCAGGAACCATGGTTCTCATCCTCAGCTGTTGATCCACAGTTTTTTGTGCTCATGTTGGTCCTGTGGAAGCTACTGTGTTGTATGTGGTGACCTCTGGTGCATATGAAATGAATTTGGAAATGTAATCTCAAGAAGGGAGGTCAAAATACATTGCAGTTTTTCGGTTTTTTAGAATGAAGATATTCTCACAGGCAGCCAATTCATATGGGTTGTTTAATTTTTTAAGAAGTTTTATCTCTGGGTTGATTTCATGGTTTTGGCTCCAATAATGGTGAGCTACTGTGTTTTAATTTGATATTTCTAAAATGTTCTTTCTTCCAAATTGTTAAACTTATTTTAGTTTTTCCTATGTATTTCAATTGACAGTCTAAGCATTCCATGACATATACTCCTGATTTCCTTTATGTGGTAACTTGTCTTTTAATACTAATCCTAGGAGGTGTTTGATATTGTATTGTTGATTGGGACTAACTTTATATTGAACTTTTTGAAAATATTTTCAAATTTGTAGTGTAATTGTGGGTTATAAAAGAGCCCTCCACCCTCGAAGTAATCAAAGACACTCAAAGATGTTGCAAATTCACTTATAACTTCAGCCAAGCAGGAATCAAACTCCAGACCTCCCACTCATGAGTTTCTGCACTTAATAACCTTGGCCACTGTTGGTGTAAAGTGATGTTTAGAAAGATAGCTCTGATATGCCACTGCAGTTCTAAAATAATCACAGGTAGAGGGAGGAACCTTATCCTTGAAATAATCCCACAGAGGAGAAACAAGTAAAAAAAAATTTAATGGTGGTAAGATATGTTGCTGCTTTTTTCTTTACGCAAAATTGTGGACACTATCTGCAAATGGAATTGTCAAAGAGTAGATCCTTTCCAAATTATACACTGAAACCATGGTAACAGACCCACTTTGATTCTCTATTAGCTGCCATTTTACTGGTGCCAAAAGTATAACTACTGGATGGTTTTACTATCCACTTGAGCTTTCATAATAATCCTATGCTTAAACAGAAAAATTCACAATATCTGATAACATTAACTTGCATAAAACTGCTTTGGACTCTTTAACAAGGTATGCAGCAGTGAGAATTTGATAGTGCACTGCACAATTTTCCTTTGTTATTTAAGACTTTAAAAGGTAGGAAGTAAAAATTTTAAATCTTATGTACAATACACTTACCAAACATATTATAATAAGCAGAGTATAAATGTGTATTGTGGTATCTGGGATGGATTCCATATCTTTCAGTGCTGCCATAGCAGGTTCAAACTCTGGCTTCAGTTCTAATGCATGCCGAAGATGGAGTGATGCTTCCTGGTAGTGGCCATATGCCTGAAATAAAGTCAAAGTGAGCATAAAATCATATTTAGGTTAACAACAAGATATATCATTGTTCCTCAACAATAATAAAACATTCAAACTAAGTGATTTCTGAATGAGTTTAATTATACCTAGAGGTTCATATTGATCCTATTGATTATTTCCACAAAATATTTTAGAGTTTTGATGTGGTGATCCAATTTATTATCATTGGACGTAACACTAATGCCATATGCTGAGCTAATTTGTATGGGTTTTTTTTAATGGTGTTTAATGCCCATTTTTACTACTGAGGCACCACAGGTGGTGGACACTGATGATATATGAAATGAAAATGATATATTGGGATAGGATTTTAAGGAAGAAAACATTCCAGGCCTATATTTAGGGTACCTCCCTAGCATTTGCCATTTATGAGAACTGAGGAAAACCTGGAAAAAACCTGTCCTCATAAAGGGACGGAACAGTCCTGGCAGGATTTGAACCCCAGACGAGTCTGCACCTTAACGACATCCACTACCCATGGCAGTATGTACATTGGTGAGCCAATGGTGTTAATAATAGGTCTTAAGGGAATATGTAGTTTTATGTATTCTTCAGGAGTCCATACAGTCTAGGAGACCGACTATTAGTGGGTTATGGCTGTTTTATTTTTTCAGATTTCCATTTGATCTTTAGAAGAGCAACAGTTCTTTCAACACTTGTAGTTGGATCCTTGGCTATCTGTGTGTAGGTGTGTGGTGTTAATATGGGTCTAATTTTCTCCTCATATTCGGCTGTATCCATCATCACCATAGCAATGCCTTTATCAGCTGGCAGGATGACAATATTCTCATTCTCACATAAGATTTTAAATTGTGATCTTTCCTTCATATTAAGATTATTCTTAGGAGACTTTGCTTTCTTTAAAATCCTGCATGCTTCTGAGCATACCTCTTCTACATCAGCTGTGGGAAGATCACAAATGGCATTTTCCACCTGTGTGATATGGTTTCCATTGGAATCTTAGGCGCTGAGGCAAAATTATGTCCTTTAGCTAGGAGTGAAACTGCATCTGGAGACAGCTGATGGCTAGATAAATTAATGATAGTTTGTTAACGTCCAAAGATTGGTTAGTTTCTTTGTGGTTAAAAAAAAAAAGCATACAATCTATCTTCACACCAACTGATAAACTAGGGCAAATGCTTGGTAATGCAAAAGACTCTAGGCACCCTCTTGACACAATGGCAATTTATAAAATACCATGTGAGTGTTGCAAAATGTACATGGGCATGACTGGAAGATATTTAAAAACGATTGGAAGAACTTTAAGGATACCTTTGCCTCAATCAACCTGAACTATCTGCAGTAGCAGAACATACCATAAATGTCATGGCATATACTTTAATAAAACAGAGGTCATTGCAAAAACACAAAACTTTTTCAATCTAGCCAGGAGGGAGGCATTGGAAATGCAACAATATCCAAATAACTTTAACAAAGACAGCAAATAAGAGACTAAGTAGCACAAGGAAACCAATTCTTAAAAAGAAACAACCAAAACCCCTCCTCTTTCCCTTCCACTATGTACATCTAAAACCAGACAGACAGAGACAGATCAATACTGTTGTCTTTTAGCAATCAGGTCTTGTTCATCATCCACTGATGATGCAAACCCTAGTTGTTGGTGAAAGCTAAAGTAGTATATTGAACCATAGATCATGGCAAAACAGCCCGGAAGATTTTAACTGTTTTAATTATAACACTGGTCATGAAAGTCTAAGAAGTATCAATATTGTGTTAAAAATACCAGAAGAGAATGTTTTAAATTATGCAGAAAAATAATTAGTATGGTTTTATTAATGCAGAAGCTCAAATATAATAGAGATTAATGTTGTATACAGTCATATACTTGCTAGATGATCTCATTTGATTGAAGAACTATTAATTAAAAATAAATATATGAGACATTTTCTAAACTTCAGTAAAAAGAAACTGGGATAAAAAGAGTGTACAGGGAATTTGATAACTGTTGGTATACAACATGAATAAACATAATGCTAGTTATGTAAGTCAGTGAAGCATGCTGAAATTAATATAATAGATAAATATAAACCCTTCCAAAGGGCATCACCTTTTCGTGGTGGAGGATCTCATTACCTTATACTATATGACCAGGATGCAGGAGATGAGCTTTACTAACTTACCAACCTGTAAGATGTAATTAGAGCAAAGTGTCTGAACCCAGAATTAGTGTTTTTTTGAAGAATTTCCCATGAAGAGTCATTGGTGTGCAGAGATGGGTAAGAAAGAAAAAGTCCTTCAAAGTCTACAATATTAAAGCAAAACAAGCAAGCAGTCTTTAGGGATTGTAAAAATTATAGCAATAATGGACAGGCCTAAAATAACAGCCTGATTTTCATCTTACTTCATGATGTAATGGTAATACATGTGGAACATTTTATATTGCTGAAAAACTTCGCAGGAATACATTAGAAAGAAAACTGTTGACAACCTTGCACAAAAAAACCTAAGATTTTGTAATATAAAAATTAACTCTAGGGAACTTGAATGGTACAGCTAATGCTGCAGTTCCTTTTGAGAAATCCAGATAATTTCTTAAAAGTTCTTGTATGGTATGCTGGTTCATCTTGTAAATGGCATTTTTTAATTTACCCCAGAGATAATAATCACAGGCTGTTAAATCAGGGGACTGAGGGGGCCACAAATCCTTACTAATAACTCCAGGTGGAAACACATTGTGAATTACTATCATGGAATTATTTGCAGTGTCAGAGTCCTGTTGAAAAAATGCATGATCACATTCCCTGTAGGTTAATGCTTGGAAAAAAGGGGTTAGTATGATTTTCACATTAGTAGCAGAATCAACTATATGCTCAAAAAAAAATTAGTCCTGTAATTCTTTCACCAATGAGTTAACATACATGAATCGTAAATCAAGACATGCTGTGCTGTTGTAAACACATGAGGCATAATACACTTTATGTATGTTGTGAATTTAAGAATGAACAACTCACTACAACTGCCACAGTCAGCTAGGTCAACAACTCCACGGTGCAACAAATGAGCAGAGGCCTTGCTCACAGGAAAAATCCTGCACTTGGGGGGAAAGCATCACTGATTACACAGTATAAAATTTCAGTAGATTTGCTAACCTGGCTTTCACAAAAAGAATCAGATGAACAGTTGGTTTGTAAGCATTGGTGGAAATACTATCTATAGAAATAGCTTCCAATGTGTGGCAGAATTTTCAGATTCAATGCTTTCTTTATTCACTTTCTGTTTTCTGCTAAAATAATCCAGTAATGCTTTTTTTCTGCAGCTTTCTTCATTTTTCTCACTCACAATGCTGACAACTGAACGAGCAGTCCAAAACACTTTCACACTCACAACTACATCAATAATCATACAGTTCTTTAAACTTTGTAGGATTAGAGAATGTATGATATCGCAAGAAAAATCGCTCACACTGACTGGAGTGATGCGCATTTCCTTAAATAAGCAATCTTTGCTTCTAGAAGCTTCATTATGAGAGTATTCAAGAAGATTGAAACTGTAAATGACATTATACAGGATAAGCTTAGAAACTCTAATGGGAGCATGGAGACTTCCAGATGAAAGGCATGTTAATAGTTTGTGTAGAGGTAGAGGTTATCTGGCAGAAGTAGATTGTCTAATCAAGTCAGTGGGTAGAGTCATTCATGGTTGGTAGATGAACTATAATGAAAGAATCCTGCAGAACTGTGATGATGCTGTATACTAATTCCCACAAAACAAATTAGTAAGGGTTTATTATAATCAATAATATTATCATTTCATTTTATGAATGATTCAATGAAATTTAATAAAAGATGTGTAAGAATAGTTTATATGTTATCTAATTTTAAAAGTGCTTAAAGTTTAGGAGATAAATAAAAAGTATGTCTGCCCCTCAAATTGCTGCTACTGTGTATAATAGTTTAGTTTATAAGAACCAGGTATTTCTACTTTAGAAGAAGGCAGAGAAGACAATATGTTCAATGATGAATTGAAGAAATATTACACTAATATAACAATAAAGATTACATTGGTACATACTGAAATTGAATGCCAAATTGAGTAAATTAATAAAAAATGCAAAGTGGTGATTCAGAGAAGGTAAAATAATTAATAATACAATCTTTTAAAATTATCTGCAATATATACTAAAAAGATTACCAATATCTTTTTCAGCAAAAAAAGGCACCTGTAAATATGGCACATAGGAAATACATTTTGAGTAGTGTTTAATTTTTACTACTGAGGCACCACAGGCTGTAGGAAATAAATTATAGGCCATTAATGATTATGTTACTGTAAGCAAAATAAGAGTAATATTTACTCAGATTATTTAGTCATGCCACATAAATATTTCTTCAAGTAAGGAATTATTGTACATTTGACTGCATATAAAATAAACATAGTTTTAAAATGTACAATTTGAGTAAGAGCACTTTATAAAAAGAGTGTCAATTTATTTACAAAATATCCCAGTACGTAAATGTGTAAGCAAAGAGTAGTAGAAAATAAAAGAGACTGTTAGCAAATTAGCTTATGCAGTTTTTGTTAGTAAAAAGAAACAATACCACAGGAATTAGGTATCAGATATGTATAATGAAATTGAGTAGGGGAAAAGCATTCACAAAGTTATTACAGAAGAACATGGATGAGCATGAGAGAAGTAGCTTGATGTACATATAATAAATGCAAAAATAGCAAAACTAATACAAACAGCAATGGTACAGTGAAGAGAAAGCATAAGAGGGGGAAGATCTAATAAACAGAATTATTAGATATGTATTATAAGAAATGATTAACAGAAAAATAATAGTTTTGAAAACTGGAAAAATGCACAGTTTTTACAACATGAGGGCAGTTACTAAATGAAAGACTTTTGAATTTAATTAAGATGTGTGGTAAGTATCAAGTTCATGTTCCAACTTGATAAAGTTTTATTTTTGAAAATAGATAGATATATAATGTAGAAAAATGAATAATCTGTGAATTATGTGCAACATTTTTAAACATAAGTTCGAGAAATATCTATTGCACTAATGAGAGGGCAGAACTTTTTCAGAAATAAATGCATATATATACTTGATTAGATGACATTTTTATAATAAAACAACTAATGGGTAAGTCAAATCAACCAAAGAGGAATTAATTTTCGAACATGATATGCCTTATGTTACAGTGTGACAAGTTCTTCACACCCACACATGCCCGAGAATGAATGTATTTATATAATTTAAATAGTAATAATTATTAAATATTCTATAGCCTGTAGTAACAAACAGGAACATTTCATGTATCACAAAAGTGTATCCATGGCTTCCTGGACGTATAACTCTTTGAAAAAAGGGAAAAGGCTGCCTATTGTAATCTTTTGTGCTCCCATTTACTGATAATGGCTCAAGCAATGCATCTCTCTATTGTGACGGAGCTAAGTGCATGCAGGTGTTCAGCATGAGCTGAACAATATGTATTTTGGAACTTTAGTTGCTGGAGATGCTCCAAAATTCATTAAAGTTAGAAAGGAAATAAGCGTTGGCGATGATGTCATTACATCGAATGACCATGAGCTCTAGACTCCATGGGCAACCTGAGGGGTGCTGGCATGCTGATCATATGCCCCCCTGCCATACTGCCCTCTATCAATGAAGTTGTAAGATGGAGGTAGAGGAAGTAGGTGTTGCTGTGACAGAATAAGGCTCACTCTGGGCTCTTGCGCCAAAGGAGAATAAGAAGAATCAAAGAAAAGTGCATGTGATGAGTTATGCAGGTATCTATTGAGTGAAGTGGCAACAGAAACTGTGCTGGTGAATAAGCCATAACTAAGCCTAGGCCAGGTGGGCAAGGTAACACAAGAGTCAGTGGTGTGACAGTCTAATAAATTCTATTGCACTCACGCATGTCACACAAGAAAATGCCTGCTTTCATTTTCAACAAATTTCTGGCTTCTGCTTATGAAAATACCCATTACCCTTCCTAATTCCCTTATATAAATTAAACTGATCTCTTGATAGATGTTACACTTCAGTTCATCTAAAACATGTCAATAGTACTAATTTACGAACAGTATTATAACTTGGAATTTGATCTGGGAATTTCTTTTAAAAAATTTCTGACAGAGAAGCAGTAATGGTACAAACATACAAATCATAAATAAACATTCTGTGCAGAAGAGAATTAAATTAGTAGGCTGACTGCCTTTAGTATCTTTATAAGGCTTTACTTTAGGGTTAGACATGCACAGTTTCTTTCACTGTTCAAATGGCATTGGTTGAGCGGCATAAGACTCAAGGCCAATATAACATTTTGGTAAACCTTGTCAATTTGCCCTGACTTATGTAGCTTAGCTGATATAGAGTGATGGCTTATATGCTGATGCAGCCCTCTGCTGCTGTGTTGGTCATGAGATAATTCAATGATTGAATATAATCTGTATTACGTAAAGTGGTACATCCACTTTAGTACTGGACTTCAAAGCGGTGCTTCAAAGATATCATAATTTTTTTCCTTTAATTTAACCCCTATATATTACAATAAATTGAGTAAAGAGAAAAAATATGCTAAAAACAAGAAGATTAATATTCAATGTAAATAATGCATACAGATTTTAATTCATGCCAAATCACAAAGCTGTGTACCTTAAATATTTCTCCAAGTGTGAAATATTGCTGCCATGCATTTTTATCTGGAGGCTGAACTTCAAGAGACCTCCTGGTAAGATAAATAGCATCATCCAAATATTGTAAATTGAACAGCACTCGAGCTAAATTCAGAAGAACCTGAAAATAACACAACAGTTGCAGTTTTAATTCACTCTATGAAAAATTTATGTTAAAACTCCATGGAAAGGAATTAATCTGGGATATTTTATTACATTATAAGCCAAATACAAAGATGCAGATGAGAAAACATAAAAGAAATATATACTATTTTTAGATCTTACAAAGTTAACGTAAATACTTTCAACATTCTGGCTAAAAATAAAAGCACATCTTTTACGCAGGAAAATCAGGTAGAATATGTTAGTATTAATTTACTTTTCAGCTCTGTGCTCCTTTCTCTCTCACAGACTCATGCATGCACACACATTATTTATATCTACTTACTGCTTGAAGTGCAACACTTTATACTGTCATGAAAATTATAGTAATCCACTCACAAAACTTATGGAAATAGCACCATATTTTGATGAAATGAAATTTCTGTGGGTTCTTTACCTTGAATGTAGGTTCTGGTGGATTAAAGGTAACCATACTTGCCTTGTAGATCCAATATCACAGGCTCAATCCCGGCCAGGGTGATGGATTTTTTTGGGCATAAAAATCCTAATATGGCTTCCTTTAGAAGGAAAGTAAAGCTGTAGGTTCTGCGTCATAGATTTATGGCTCATAAAGAACCTTAAGCCTGTAAAAGAGGCCTATGAGCAAAATTTATCGGCATTTCATCGTTAATTGAATGGAATGCTGGTGATCTGAGATGTTAAAACAGCATACATAAATAAACCAAAATAAACAAATAAAATTTACCATGAATTTAGTCTGTTGCAGTCAATTCTGGCTCTTAGTGAAAAAGGTAATCGCATTGAATTAAAAGAGTCAAAACCATAGTCAACAGATTTTTTTAACTGCAAACCACTTCAGAGAAATGCCTTTCAAGAGTAGACCTCTAATGACCGCAAGCTTCCCTCACAACAAAGTTTTTGTTTGCATTATTTTAGAGTGTGGCAAAGGCATTATTCATTACAATAAAACCCCTTTTATATATGAAAGAAGATGCCACTATTAATTACATCCATTCAATCAATTATGCTAATGTTTCAGCAATTACTTTTTTTCCTTTATTTCCTTATGGTGATCAAATTTCTTAAAACTGTTCACTACAGTGAAGTGTTTATTTTTGAGAGTACAGAATAGCTCAATTTTTTCACCACTAAATAAAACTAATTTTTCTTTTTGTAGCCACAATATTTTGTTCAGCACTTCTTACTCTTTAAAAATAAAAACCTTGCAGATATGTTGTTTACTATGAGTTGAAGTTGTATGAAATTGATGATTATTTTTTCTCTATTTAAAGGCTTGGAGATGTGTAATCTTTGAATATTTTATGAGGGATTATACATCTCAAGTGACCTTTGTAACATCTTTCTTACAAGCAATAACACACTTATTTCTAAAGGACCCGTTTATTGATGTAAGTTATTTTGGATTGCTGGTATGGGAGTAGTTTTATTGCTTCTAAAACAAACAATACACAGTGAACTATGATAGATAAAGCAAATGCAGATAACACACTAATCTGCGATGACGGCTCTAAAATTTGGAATATTTTAGGGTATATATATAGATGCTAAAATCAAATTCAAAGCCAGAAAAGTTCCTATAATGCATCTTTTTTTCCCTTTTTCTTTTCTTTTTTCTTTCTTTTTCTTTTTGGTTATTTCAATTTTCTTATATCACATTTTGAAAATCATAATTATTAAAACTGTTATATTTTAACATATCTATATTTTTAGTATGTATGAAAACCAAATTTATTTTATGTATTTTTAAGATGTTTATTGTAAAAACAGAGGATGTTTCTTATCAGATGAGGGGTGCAAGTGAATCAGGAAGTTAGAGCAACTACGTGTCCCATGAGCAGGGTGTACCAATCCCTGTGCCACCAGAATATCTTGAACAATTTTCACCTGAGTCTGATGTAGAAGTGAGGGAAATTTTGACAGTGACTGCTGTCTACCAGAATCATCTCCTGCAGACATGGGAGTTTTAGCCAGAGTGAATTAAATTACTTAGTGAGGGTTCTTGCCCTCTCTAAAAAGTTAACCAGTTGTTAGGATCTAGACTCCAAGGAAAAAAATCTGCCATGACCAGAAGCATTTCTATTGGTACATACTGTGAAACAGATTTTAAATCCTTATTCTCCGAAGAGGGCCACCTTATAATTGTAGTAATATGAAAGATCTTTTGCTAAAACTTGGACTTACAAACTATGACCCACATGAATGGAGACTGTTCCTGGATGCTTCCAAGTGAAGTTTAAACAGTGTCCTGCTTTGTAACGGAAATGTTTTTGATTCAGTGCCTGTTACCTATTCAATGATCTTCAAAGAATCATATGAAAATTTGGAACTGCTGTTGTTGGGACTAAACTACAGTGATCACAACTATCAAGTTTGTGGTGATTTTAAAATTCTTATTACGCTCCTGGGTCAAAAATCCAGTTTTACCAAATTTCCATGCTTTCTATGTTTGTGGGATAGCAGGGCCAATTGATCACTTTACCAGAAAAACTGGCTTCCTCAAGAAAATTTGGAAATAGGTTCTAAGAATGTTGTGCACCAAAGCCTTGTGAGTCCTTCTAAAAGTCCTGCTGCCACCTTCCCACATTAAGCTTGACTTAATGAAATAGTTTGTAAAGGCTTTGTTGAATAAGGAAGGAGACTGTTTCAAGTAGATAGGTGAGAAATTTTCACTGCTATCTGAAGCAAAATTAAAAGAATGCATATTTAATGGTACTCATATAAGAAAACTGATGTCTGATACAGCATTTAAAAACTCCATGAATTAAAAGGAAAAAGCATTATGGGTATCTTTCTGTGAAGTTGTTTTAAAATTTCTTGGTAACAATAAGAATCCCATCTACTGAAACATTGTGGCTAACATGCTTGAAGCACACACGGAATTCATAATTCATTTTCCATTCTCTCACCTGGATTATTTCCCCAAAAATCTGAGATTTATGACCGAAGAGCAAGACGAACGATTTCACAAAGATATGCAGGAGTTTGATAGGAGATACCAGGGATGCTGGAGCATGAATATGCTTGCTGACTATTGTTGGATGTTAAAGCATGAAATGCCCAATGACAAACATAAAAGGCAGAGGAGCAGAAGGACTTCCTCAACTAAAAAGCAACGACTGTAATGTTTATGTGATAAATTGTGCAAATTTATACATCCAATAGTGAAGTAAACATTTTAGTGACATCTATGGGCAACCATATACATAATTTCAGCAAATTGTGTTTTTTACATATTTTTTGCATTTGAAATAAAAAGCTTAAATGAAAAATTTTGTGATGAAATTCACATAATTATACAATACATTTAAAAGTGACTTTCCAAAAAATCCTAATATAGAAGTAAATTAATTGAAAATTCGGATTCAGCACATCGAGATTATATAAGTTCACTTTATTTACTGTAGGAAACAATCACAAAATAAATTTGCAGGCCAGCGTAATTATTCATGCTTTCATCTTTCAAAATGCTAAACTTCCAATTGGAAGCAATGACATGCTTAGAGACTTGCAATCTTATTTATTTGTTTGTTTGTTTATTTATCATGCCCAAAAATTCTTAAAGAAACCTACATTTGCACTTGATATGTGGTTCTATAATTCAAATAATATTTACAATAATAAAAACAAAAAATAAAAATTAATATATAAATGTTCACTTATGTATGCTTTGCATTTACAATAGAGTCACATTTCAAGATAAATTTGCTTTTTTTATGATCACTAATTTTAACATTTAACTTTTCATTGTCTTTATGTACTCAAAACATTTGAAATATGCAAATAATAGTATAAGCACATTATTTTTCAAGAGCTGTTCAAATATAGCTATGGGCAATTAAATTAATTTAAACAACACCATAGCAAAATAGCCCAGTAATGATCAATTTCAATAATTATTTGCCATTTTTCAAAGTTGGCTTTGTTTATAAATACACCCCCCTCCCCATTCGTTATTATTGGCACCTATTTTGGCAATTTTCATTGCTAAGATTCATTCATGTTGCTCTGCCATAACTGAAATTTTGTTCACACAAGTGCTATTATTGCCATTCAAAGCTTAATTGCGTCATTAACTAATGGTTTCTGCCACTTTACCACAAATTATTCATATTATACAAATAAATAAAGATATATATATGTGAGAGAGAGAGAGAGAGAGAGAGAGAGAGAGAGAGAGAGAGAAGACAATATGAGTTCACTGATGATATATGGAATTCTGACATGTCAAGCACTGACATTCACCATTGCAACTTTATGTACACCACTTTCTATAATATCTAATCTATAAATGAACACAAAAAATAATTTAAATGTTTTCTATTTTATCTTTACTTATACTGTGTACTCATTCTGCTAGTAATCAGAGTTTGTATATAATACTGGAAAAACCAATTTATTTTCAGTGGATGCACTATTCCTGATAAGACTGGAGTTAAAGCTCAGATGATGCAGGCAGCTGAACTTGCTTAGTTGTATTCTACACTAATGTATTAAACATGCTCACACTAACTCCACTTACATAACACTAGGACATATTTCAGAAGCAATTGCTAGCATCATCAGCCGTTGACTGACTACTCGATTTGGTGGCTGGATCCAAAGGCAGTCTGTGGTGGCAGTCTCTGATGGCTCTAATGCTGAGTTAATCCATGGGTGAAACACCAAAATTCATTAAATGTTTCTTATTTTTTAGAATGAAAAATTTTCCCAGGTGGGATAGCTCTACTGGATTGTGAAGTTCATTCAGTAGCTTAGCTTCTTTAATTTCATGATTTTTGGTCCAAAAATGAGCTACCACTGCTGATTAATCAATTAATTTAAAATGAATATTCCTAAAGTATTCTTTTCTCCAAATTTCTCTTTGTTTTTCCATTGTATCTCTGATCACAATCTGCACATTTGATTTCATAAATTCCTGATATCTGTTCTGTTGGCATGTTTTTTACTGTGCAACCTAATAAATTTTTGATATTATACTTATTCTTTGGGGCTAACATTATGCCATGATGGGAGCAATTGCTTCAGAAACATGTCCTAGTGTTACTTAAGTAAGTGGAGTTAGTGTGAACAGTTTAGAGTGGGATACATTACACTCCATTGTCTACAGCTTCATAAGTACAATTTAATTGCTTAGTTGTATTTATCATGCCAATTGTTTCAGTTGCATTTCTTTTGGAAGTGCATGTTAAGACTTTCTACTGTGTATTGTGGAGATGCCAATAGATATATACATCAGAGCAAAGAATGTTTACTTATCATCGTTATATGCAAAAGAAATTATGCAGGTACTGTAGGAGAGAATTTCATGCTATATTTCCATGGGCAATATCTCCAATTAGGAAGTGCAATTTTCAGATCAGTTAACAAAGTTTCAGCACAAGGTATTTTCATTGACAAGAAGCAGAGACAAAAAAAAAGTTACAACAGAGGAGAAGCTTGCTGAAATAGACTATTGATTAAAAAGTTCTCCTTGAAAGTCATTAAAATGATTAGTCCAACAAGTTGGTGTATCTATCTGCAGTGCATACAAAGCCACTCAGCTGCTTCATTTTCATCCATATAACATGAGTGGTCTACTTAAAATAAAATGCATGGAGGTGCTGAAACAAAATATCCAGGAGGCAATTTACTATATTTGGGATGAATTATGGCATGTATCTCAAAATCTTTTCAAAAGGATTCAGGCATGCCTCGCAGAAGAAGAAAGACACTTTGAGCAACTACAATTGTTTTTAATAATGTTTAATGACCATTTTTACTGATGAGGCATATGAGACATATCACCAGTAGTGGACACTGGTGATTCATGAAATAAAATGATTAATTGGGAAAGGATATTTTAAAGAAAGGAAAAATTCCAGGCCTAAATATACCTATTACTATGATATTAATTATTATTTACAACTAATAAATAACGAAACAAAAAATGTGAATCTCCACAACATGATTTCTGGGTAGGTGACAATGCTATTAAGCAGTAACTTCCCATCGGCAAAATAAACTGCTTAGGTAGCAGAATGAGGATCCTGTATATAATCCTATGTGAATTAATAGGAACATGGCAATAACGTGCATATTTTATTAAGTTCATGATCATAAAACCACACCTTAACTAGAGATACTATCATGCCTATTTTTGTGGATCAGTCAAGTTTTGTGAGTTTCCTTTTGCAAAAAGCCCACAAGATTTCTATTGGATGTCAAGGGAGTTCTCTGGCTACTCTAACACATGAATATGTTATCGCTGAAGAATTGCTTCACTTTCTTTGAAATATGACAAGGAGCCAAATCACACTGGAAAATTCCATCACCATCTGGAAATCTCTTTTGCAGATCTCCAACAACTCTCCTTTCCAGTATTTGGATACACTGGTAAGATTTCATCATCCCGTTGAGTGGTACTAAGGGTCCCAGTCATTCATGCGTGAAAAGCCCCAAATAATCTTCATAGGTGTTTTATGATCTGATGTAAATGAGTTGAAGTTGTTGCCTCATTATTTGCTTGGAGCACATATTAAACTCTCTCCCTTGCACTTCAAAGTGACTCTCATAAGAGAAAAGAATTTCTTCCAGTGTTCCATTGTCCAATCCTGATGACTACATGTGCACAAGAGACATTTCTTGTGCATTTATCCTGTTAGAAGGTGTTTCTTTACAGGTTTGCATGCTTTCCCGCCAACTGCCAGAAGTCTATGATGAATATTAGAAACCTGCACATTCACTCCCTTTTTCCCAAATTTATGAGTTAAGTCCACAGCAGTGATCCCGGAGTTTGTTTTGCTTCCTCTGAGGAGAAAAAGGTCATCATTTGGCTTCATTTTCTTTTTCCTGCTAGAATTTCACTTTTACTTTGGTGATATTGAGCCAGTCTGTTTGTGCCTCTGAATAATTCTATTTATAGTGCCTACACCGGCATCAAATTTAGTGTCTCTTTGTGTCATGAAAGTATTCTGATATAATCCTACAATTGCACTATTCTTCCGGGAGTTGTATCCAATGAAGACAAAAGTATTACTAATTGCACAAGAAAACCTCAAAATTCTTCAAAAGTCACACACATTGAAATAAATACACTTTTATCATAAAACAATCATCACACAGATCAATTAACAGTGAATAACAGTGTAAAGAATGCATAGAGAGTGCACAATTTAAGAATAAGCACAATGTTGCCACCCAATGGGAAAACTATGAAAAAAATTATCTTGTTCAATTCACTTCGGACTGTAGTATCATCTGAAGCATACAATCTTTTTTTCTGTTCTAATGCTTGCATACATAAATACTGATACAAGTTTTTATTTTGGATTGTACAACCTATCCTCCTTTATGTAGAAGTACAAAGATATCTGCTTTGACCTCACTACTACTTACTGGTTGCTATGTTTCTTATGATTCTGTTATGCTAACCCTTCCACTCACTTGACTATCTGATCTTTCCCCTTTTTGGTTGATTCCTTCCATGGAGTGAGTTTGAGTGGATGAGTGGCTTTGAGTAGTGGGCAATTACCATTTGGCTTCAAAAGTAATATGTAATATAGTAAAGAGTAAGTAAGAGGATTCTCACCTCTTGTTTATTACAGTTTGATGTACTTCACAAGAATAAAGATCTAAAAAGATTATGAATAATGTTGATGAAATGAGTCTGTAAATAAGCCCAGAGCCCATAATGCTTAAAGTTACCCGGCATTCACCTTTTCAGGGAGAAGGAGAAGAAGAAGAAAAAAATTAAAAATATTACCCAGGTGGTTGAGCTTATGGGACCTCCAGATTCTCAGACAGACATATGATATCCCTTCTCATTAAAGGTTCGCCAAGCGGTACAGATACTTAATTATATTGTTTATAAAATTTTCTAAAACATTAAATTCCTTTCATAAAGTTGTGCAATGATGCAATTTTTGAAAAGTTGTTAAATGCACTGGGGTATTTAATACTAAAAACTTTTCCTTAATTAATGCTGTGATGTTACAAATTTGGTTAAAAAATGGCAACCTATAGTTGCTTGTATAAATCTTAATGTTAATAAATGCTTTGCTATAATTTAGTATGGAATGTTAAGTTTACTAGCTTCCTCTTGTTATAATTAAAAAATTTACAATTAGAACTTTTCTATAATTAATGGTGTAATGCTACCTGATGATTTTAGTACTCCAGTTTTGAAATTAAAATATAATATTAAACTTTTTCCTTGGAATAATTTCCTAGGCACATATCTGATGGGCCCCTTCCTAGGATACTTTCTGTGTAACCTCCTCCCTTGGAAAAATTTGTTTGGGTTACCAACGAAGGGGTACCTGCATACAAATAATTATTTGAAAAGATTTGGACAAGGAATTTAAATTGGCAGCACAGTCAGTGTGGACACTCCATTTTGAGCTAGAGAATAAAAATTATGAATTAGCTTATATTGGGAGGCAATTGATATTTACAAGCACAGAAAATTGCACTCAGCATGATAACTGACCTTACAAAATACCAAGACAAAGAAATTACAAAAAACCAATCAGGAACTAATACCCTGCTGGAAAAGCCCAGGAGCTCCAGGTTAGATCCAACCCCCTTAACCAAGTGAACCAATAAGAGCTCAGATCCACAGACATGCCAACTATATATATTGCCAATTCCAGCGACGAGTCAGCCACTGCCTCATCTCCAGATCATATTGAGCACACCATTGATGATGTCCATCCAGTTGAGGATAAAACTTCTGGGAATGGGAGAAGAATCCCATTGGACCATGGCCTTACAGCCTGGAAGACTCAGTTCACATAATCTTCTGTTCCTTTCATCCATCTGTGAATAGTTAACTAGAGCATCGCATTTCGAATACTAGCATGACAAATATTAATTTAAAAATGCATACTATTGCTTCAGACAATTAGTATATCTCTCTGTTTCAGGTTACCATATACCTTGCCCTGCTCTCTTGGATTCAGGTGGCAAATTATCTTTGATAAATACTAAACTAGTGCAGAGAACAAGTATCCATGTTATTCAAAATTTTATAGTGTGTATGGTGGTATGTGTCATGGGTAAAGTTATTACGTTTATTTGATTAGGCTTTTTTTTCTTGGAAAGTTGATTTGTGCATTTTTCTGAATTTAGATGTCCATTAGTTTTAGGTGTGGATTTTATAGCATGTTCTGGCATGGTAATGAATCTACACAATGCGATATTTCTCCTTTGTTCCAAAATAAAAATTTTAGTTAAAGTTAGGCCAAATAACGTTATCATTAACTCCAATAATAAATTTTAAATTGCAACAAAACAGAAAGCTAACAACCTGTACTAAACAACAGCAAAGTATTGAATAACATCAAGATTTACACAAACAACTAGGTATTGCTATTTTTTTTAAACCAAATTGGAAACATCACATCGTTTGTTATGGAAAAACTTCCAGTACTAAATTTTGAATTATAATAAGGCAAAAATGTAGCAAATGTAATTATCAATACTAAAACAATGACAAAGAATTTACTATTATATATTAACATCAATACAAGCAAATGAGTTCATCCATCTTAACTATAAATACTGGCAGGCATCATCATTTTTAAATTTTCCAAAGGTAATTCTAAAGTATCAATGTAGCCATAATAAGCGTTTCAGAGGAACAACCATGAAATATACCCCCATAAAATCAATGAGTGCCCAATTTGTATCCTTTACAATTTAAGAACAATTCGGTAGCCAGCCCAGGCATGAAATTCTGTGGAGACCTACTTCGTGAATGTTGTTATTACTCATAAAATGTCTCTCCACACAATTTCATGAAAGGAATTTAATGTTTTAGAAAATTTTATGAACACCACCACCAAGTGTGTATGTACTGCTTGGCAAATTTTTAATAAGGGGAATTTCCATTGGTCTTACTGTCTCCCCAAGACATGGCAAGAGTCCTCCTACTATCGAAGCCAAATAGTAACAAAGATTTTCATAAAGAAATATGGACAAAAACTCATGATTTCAACATTCCGGAAGCAGACAATATTTTGTACAAGTTCATCAACAGACTACCAGATTCACCACAATCGCCTACCTATTCAAACCTAATATGATCCACTGTGCACCATCGTTTAATAGTTGACAATGTGAGCAAAGGCCTCACAAAACATGTCCTGAATTTTTTAATTTTGAGAGTGAAATGTTAAGAGTGTTTTATCATTGTATCATTATTTTAAATGTTTTTAACTCGGACTGCTTCCATATTCATTGGAAATGAAGCTAAAATAATGTTTTTAGCATTTTAAAATACTTTACCTACTGGAGTCTTATATTTGTTTTCACTGTGTTGATTCCTAAATATATTAAAATTAAAATTATAATAACTGCCTTCTACTCAAAGCAATAGCTGAGTGTGTACTTCTAAGGTTGGGAGCTGGCCGATTGCCCAAACTATATTTTTTGATTCATCTATTCAAAAACCAAGGAATTACATGACAAATGCGAAAGGGAAAATCATGCTTGAGCCTCAACTGATGAGCATTAAATCAGGTAAAAGAAATCAGGTAAATATAGGCATAAAATATGTAGCAACCACCCTGTGTAATAAGAGGCGTCAAAGCAGAAAATCTTTGTACCACTATAAACTCATCCTTCACCATTATGAACATAGCTGTGAAAGAGAAAGAATGAATTTCCTCTTAGCATGAAAAGAGTAGCATCATTCTACATAGGGTTAAAAAAATCAGCTATTGAGATTTTCCACACCCTGAACTTTGAAAACAAGCAAATGTCTAATATACTATACAACCCTGCAATTCACTGAAACTGGTAGCATTAAAGATCATTACTACAGTTGGTCTCCCTCACACTGTATATACAACAGTGATTATTAAAGTATTGACTGTTCAGGCCAAACAAATTCTAGTTTAGAAGCAGTTGATAACGGCAAATGGCAAAAGACCTAAACATTTAAAAATGATTCATATCCAGGGTACTTACTGAAGACCTTGGACTTACAAGTTTACTGGCAGAGTACTAACCATTTCCTGAAGCTGCTGCTTAAGAAGCAGATGAAGCTGAAACCAAGACTGCTTCTACAGCAGTGTAACAACAATGAACATTGAAGGATGCTCTTCAGGTGAGAAAATGTTCAGCAAGAACTTGATTGTCTAAATGACTGGGTATGTGTTTCAAGTTCTCAAGATGCTTGCAAGAGTTCCAAAAGTTTAGAGGAACCACTGCCTTCCTTGATTATGATTTAACGCAGGGTGTGTTACGAAGCTTCAACCAGGCCTCATTTTTGTGAAAACCAATGCCAAAACATTGTAGAAGCTACCTTGAACTCTTATGTGTTGAGTTGATGTTCAACCAAAATATGTTAAAAAATAAACCTGGAGCTTCAGGTTCTGCCCCAGTTAATAAGGTGTAGCCATGGTTGGAGGTTAATGTAGCTGATTTCATTTTCACTGTTGATTGGCCATCTGCTAGCCTTAATTTCAAAGATTACACAGTGTGGTCAGTGCAAAAGAGAATATCTGCAAAGAAAGGAAGCCCTAAGGACTCCCTGGTGGCAACAATGACAGATTTTCTGATTTAGACATTTTGTGCTAAAACAGATGAATAGCCAGATACTAAAAATGGACATTTTGAAACTAATTGGTGTCATCTGCATGTAATATGTATATATGTAATTAACCCTCTTCCAAAACAAAAAAGTTAAAAATCCCTACCAATTATCCACTTATTACAAAATTCTGTGTCAGTATTAATGGCTATACTACTTGTGTAATCATTAAAACTCAAAGGCAATTATTATTTTTGTGTAAATAAAAGATATTAACATTTAATCTGCCCAGAGCCCAATTCTCTTTACACTGACAGCGTTAAATTATTATTCATTCAGTTCTCTCTTTGACTTTCTTGGTACTTCTAGATGTAGCGCCCTTAGGCATCAATGTTTATGCATGTCTATGAATTAGATGGAGCATGAAATTACATGAGCCAAATAGCAAATTTGGCTCTTGTGATTTCATTGCCAATCAGATTTATTTGCTTTTTATTTAAGGTAACAGAATAAATTATGTTTAGTCAACCAGTTTAGTTAACATAGACATGACTTACTGATTTCATTTTATATAATCACTGAAACAGCAAATGTGAAAAAAAGAATGCAGGTACAGGTATAGTGTAGGTTTAGGATGTCTCACAATACAAATAACTGGCCTAACCAATGAAAACTGAAGTTTAGATGAGCAGAAAACAGATACTAAATTATTCCATACATTTACTTCAGCGGCACAAAATTTATTTCAAGACTTACCTCTGCATTGTGCGGTGATACTGCTAGTGCTCTTCTGAAACACTCAATGGACTTTTGTGCATCTCCTTTAATGCGCCAAAAATTTCCTATTTGATTGTAAAGTTGTACTGACTTTGGTTTCTAAAAGGAGAACAAAACAAAAGGTTGTATGCATGTCATTGTAACATCACTTTATATGTTCACTTGTATAGAACTAACCTCTCGTTTAGCCTTCTTTAATTTTCGTTCCAGTGCATTGACATCAAAATCCAGATTCTTTGAACCTTTCTTTTTAAATATCATTGCTACTTGAGGTTCTGGTACATGGGGGTGGTTGTGCCTGTTTGCTACACCAACGAGGTTGTCGTAGTATGTGAAATTAACAGATTTTCCACAGTCTAAATATTCTTCGCTCTCCCTGGAAGCTTCTTGTGCTATAGGTTTTGAATTCCAACCATTTGAAATCAAGTTTGTTTTATTGTTTCCATTCTCCAAGGATGAACTTCCCATTCTGAAATGTATTAGTATATATAAGTGACTTACTACCTTACCAATAAAACTTAAAGATTACTTTTAGAAGTTTGAAAATTACAGCATCACTCACCTATCATTTGTACTGAAATGCAGGGACTGACAATCAGTACAATAATATTCTATATCTTGCTTGGTCCACGTTTTGCCATAATGTATGGTAGACGTTATTATGTTGAATATCTGATCATTATCCGTAACATGCTCCTTATTTACTCCTGGCAAACTGACAATCTTGGGAAAGGGACTAGCTTCTACAATTTTGCCTTCTTCAATGTTCAGTTTCCATAATGTTGATGTTCTTGAATTACTCTGAAGGATATGAAATGAAAAAATGTATAGTGCCATATAGGTTAAGCATGGCACCTCATTCATTATTTATCCCGTGAGTTCCAAATCTCTCTTCACTGTATGCACTACTACCTAATGTTTTGATTCCATCACAACAGAAGCGACAGCCGCATCTACGGATTGAATGGCGGAAATTTAAATGAACCGGACACAGCTGATCTTATTCCTTCAGTTAATAATGAACCAATCCTAGATGGCCAACGTGTTGTGAGTGAATGTGAGGGAAACCAAGGGAAACAGGCAAACGAGGTGCAAACATGGCAACGAATAAAATGTGGGTTCCAATCATGATATTTTCAGGATTGATTGCAATAGTAAATGCAGGAGGTGAAACTCTGGTTCTTCTGGACAACTTAGCTATTAAAGAAACACATTCAATGTTCTTTAAGTCGCTTCAAGGTATGCAACACAATTTGAAAGTAAACAAAGTAGAAAGTACAAACTTTCAAACCGGCATGAGAGATTTGCGTACTGCTTATGAGTTTTTCACTTTAAAGTAACTGGTTAATGGCTAAATAGTTATTAAGCAATATGATTGTTCAGTAATATTTTTAAATATTTATGTAAGAATAGGAACAAGATTGTGCATGAGTGTAGGTATTAAATAGTTCTTAACCTAGACAACGTCATACTTTATAAATAATAATTAAAAACTCACATTTTAATAACATCTTAGAAATCAAAGCCGTAAAATATCAGTAAGAGTTGGAGATATCAGTTTTTGTCATGTTTAGGCAATGAAAATTATTTTTTCCTTACTCATATTAAGATGAAACATATGATTTTGGTCATAGCTGGGTTCAGTGTAACATTTTCTTTCTCTCTTCCATCATCCTCTCTTATTTTCTTACTATGTTCTTAATTGAATGTATTTGTGATGAAGTATTAACCGATTGTCTTTTATAAATGTTATTCGACATTAATTTAAATGCTTAACACATCTTTTACAGAAAGAGGCTATGTGCTAACATTCAAATCAGCTGATGATGCAAGCCTTGTACTCTCAAAATATGGTGAATTTATATATGAACATTTGATTATTTTTGCACCATCAGTTGAAGAATTTGGAGGAGCCCTCAGTGTGGAAACCATTACAGAATTCATTGATGGTGGAGGTAAGAAATTGTTTAAACTAATATAAAAAGAAAACATATGCATCTTATAGGTATATCACGAAGGTAGATTTTTGGCAGTAATGTAATGGGATTTATCTAATAATGTTTAATGCCCATTTTAACTACTGTAATCACAGGCAGTGGACACTGATTATGATACATGAGATGAAATGATAATTTTTTTTAAAGGAAGGAAGAATTCTAGGCCTAAGTTTAGAGTATATCCCCAGCATTTGAGTCGGTCCTGATGGTGTACTTGCCTTCTAAACCCAAGGTCGCGAGTTCAAACCGGCCAGGATCGATGGATTTTTTCGGGCGTAAAAATCGCCCTTCGGAAGGGAAGTAAAGCAAAGCCGTGGGTCCCGTGTCGTACTTTTACGGCACGATAAAGAACCTCTAGCGTGAAAGAAAAGGCCTCTGAGCAAAATTTGTCGGCTGTTTCACGTCCTGAATAGAATGGGACGCTGATGACCTGTGATGTTAAAGAGCATCCTTAAATAATCAAATCAACACAGCATTTGCCCATTTATGAGGACTGAGGAAATCTGAGGGAAAAAAATTGCAACCAGGGAAAACAGTCCTGGAGAAATCGAACCCCACACCTCCCACTACAAGTCTGCATCTTAATGACCATGGCCACCCATGGCAGTTTATAAGTGGGATGAAACAAAAATGTGAGCATTATGAAAGAAATGGATATTTATATTATGACAAATAGCAATTACAAGAAAAATTTAAACAATTGCATAAAGATAAACTATCGCTTCAAATAAAAGTAGTTCATAATCATATTGTATACATTCTACAGGCTCCATCCTCCAGTCAGAATACTAGGGTGGGCAACATAAATGAGGGAATGGCAAAATTTTAGATGATTTTGTATCACTCAGGTAACTTACAGCATTTGTGAATGTGTTATGTACTGTATATAATCAGCAACACTGGCATACCCAAATAAGGTATACCTTGCAGAATATTGATATGAGGCAAACTTTCCGCAGGAGGAGCAATTACTTTGTTCCTTCATGCAGCATAGCTTTATCCCCAGGTTAGGTTTAAGTTAACAAGTTGCATTATTGGACTTAATGGTACTTTTATCTGCCTATGGTATCACTGTGAACATAAGTCTCTTGTATGAAGGTTGCAACTGTATTCTTATCCTGTAGGTTGGACATATGTTGGTTGTTGTTGATTTGGTTTATTTACAGATGCTCTTTAACATCTCAGATCAAGATCATCAGCATCCCATTCAATTCACGGCATCAAATGGCCCATAAATTTTGCTCAAAGGCCTCTTCTTTCAGGCTTGAGGTTCTTTTACATCCGTAAATCTACGACATGGTACCCATGGCTGTGCTTTTCTTCCAAATGAAGCCATATGCAAGAATTTTACACCAAAAAGTCCATTAATCCTGACTGCAATTGAACTTGCAATTTTGGGTCTATGGGGCAACTATGGTTACCATAGGACTACCAGGACCAATACATATATTGGTAAAACCCTATTTTTACATATAGGTCTGTGCAAATTCAGATAAAGTGCTTGGGGGCTCTGTAGAACTCATCTAAGCAACAAATGCTGTATTGTGCAGTTTCTTTCTTATTTTATAGCAAAACACAAGAGGATTCCAAAAAATAAATGAAAATTAACAAATTTACAAAAATTATAACTTTATTACTGTCCAGGCTTCATATACTTCAATATAATATTGCCTCTTATACAGAGATAGCAGGGCTAATCCATTTGAAGTTGTCAAGAAAATAATTAAATGATTCTATTAGAATTTAAAAGTAGTCATCAACAGTTGATGAAGTTTCGTTTAGTTCCTGAAGCATTCATTGAGTTTGCGAAGCAGTCACAGAGACCTACGAACAAAGAATTTGTCATTTACAATTACCACAGCAGCATGCTCTACATTTATAAAAATATTGTGTACATCTGCATAAGTAGTTACAATGTCATAGATTTAAGACCATAAAAGAACCTCAAGCCTGAAAAAAAAGAGATCTTTGAACAAAATTTATCAGCCATTTCACACCCTGAATTGAATGGAATGCGGATGACCTGAGATGTTAAAGAACATCTGTAAATAAACCAAAGATTGTGCTACACAGCTAACTCCTGTTATTGGTTGATTAATTTATTTCATGTCACTGTCTAATTTGACATGATTAGATTCATTAAGTTTCCAGGCTCTGTTAAAATGGTTATGTATGAGCTGTATATCATGAATTCCTAGGCTGCATTAGCAACTTTTATTGCAAAGCACTCAACAGCTTGGGGTTGCCAATTTATTTTTACTGTGTGAATTGCATCTATTGCAAGTTGCTTGTAGTAGATTCTCTTCATAAGAGAAACAATGTGCTGAACACAACTTCTTGTCACTGTTACAAACGCCCACCATATTTAACTAACGTCTACCATATTTAACAATTTGTCACATTAAACCTTTAGGTATAAGTTGGGATCACATTATGTATTTTGTGATTTATACACCTGTTCATGTCCGAAGAATATTTTCATTTTTCAACGCTCATTCAACAATTGAAACAAGGTGAAATTAAAAGCTGTTGATCCTAGCTTTTATAGGTTGATAGTAAATGCAAGGAAGATTACTCTAAGTTGAATGTTTCGAATGTTAACAAAACTTCCCTTACAGCATTTAATTAGGACAAGTTTCGGGAACTATCATTCCCATCTTCAGTGTTGACTGACTGCCTTGCTGCTTGGTAAATTTGGGTTGCTTGATGTGGTGGTGGCTGGATCTGAGCTGCTACTATGTCGACATCTGTTGGTTGGAATAGAAAACAGCAAGGCAGTCAGACAACAGATGAAGATGGGAATGATGGTTTCCAAAACATGTTCCTATCAAAAACTCTGTAAGTAAAGTATGTGTCATCATTCAGAAACAACTTACAGAATTTCAGTTGCTTCATTGACAATAGCTTCTAAACACATTAAATATAGATTATTACTCTCTTATTTTTTTAATGCAGCAGAGGTTCTCAGACTTGGAATTTCTGAATAGAGTTTTTCACTATCATCTGCATTCAAGGATAACAGTAAGATGTTTACTGAGAGCTTCAACATCATTTTGTCATATTTTATTTCCAATGTGGGGCATGGGAAGATATTGTAAAATATTCCTGTTTCATCCATATTGAACACATCACACGTAGCATACATTTTTTTCACTCTGTCAGAAACCTGTAGGAGTTTTTTTTCCCTAAATGTTTTGGCAATCTCATTTGCTTTTTACTGAATTATAGGTCAACTGAAGGCATTGGAAGCATGCATATGGTTGAAGTATTCTAAAAGTAAGGCTTTAATGTCTTCATACTTTGCCATATACAATCTTAACATTTTGCCAAACCTGATGCAGCAGAATAATTCATCATTATTGTATATAGATAATGAATAAAACCTTTTCAGGAATTGTCATCCAGTGCAACACAGTCTTTTCCTCCATTTTCTATAGTTTAGTCTGGAGATCTATGGTCTTGTGTCGTATCTTATTGCTAAGTAGATCTTTATGTTACTGACAATAAAATGGCATTGATTTCTGAATCATAACAAACAAAAATAAGTGTTGGTCTTAAATGTGCTATTTCCTAAAATATTTCACATTTATGAAGTGTTTTTGCCACTTAAAATGTACATACAAGATGATTCTTGAGATGCACATTTATGGTTTTCAAACTATCTGCATCATATAAATATATTGTTAGCATACTGACTCATAGATCAGCAGCCACATATACTTTGATTAGACAATGTTTTACTTTTAGCCACATTTAATGCACATTTAAGATGCACAACAAAAACCATGATATAATAAGTATAGAAGATTGAATAAAAAGATGCCTAATGGTTAAAGTAGGGGAAGTATGTACTTTGTACTAATTGAAATTAGTACATATTATTATATTAGCATTAGCTGATATATATTTATAAGCGTAAGAAACAAGATATTTGTGCAAGCATTAAAATTTTGTACACGTTTGGGTATTTTTTTTCCAGCCAAGTTCATACTAATAAGATATATGGCATTTTACATTACTTGATTTCTGGCAAAAGATATCCATTATCATCATTATTATAGAATGATCTCTTTAATTTAAAATTAATTTTGCTTTTCTTCCATAATCATTTTAAAATTTAATAATTTATAATTACAATTGAATATATAATACCATAAAACAAAGAAAATAATTTAGTAGCCACCATGTGCTTACAGAATGGAAAATACATATACATAACAGTATAGCATTAAGAGAAAAGAGAAGGCAGTGTAAATAGAGCTCAAAATCACATTTGGTAGCTGCAAATATGCAATAAATAATGAACAGGGTAAGATATTCTCTAGAAAGTTCAATTAAATCTATGCACAGTGATTAGAATCAGTAAAATTATGTATTGCTCTTAACATGCAAAATTCGAGATTTTGGAAATTTTTCAGTCGTCCTGAAAAGAGTAATATTTTATCATTAAAATCAGGACATTATTGTTTTTGTATATGTATGACAATACTGGTTATATATGAAAGTAAATAATATATTGTATAAATATGTATGAACATTTTCTTATTTTGGGAAATATGAGTCTTATCGAAAATATTAAATGCCTTATGTTTTTCTGCTGTATATCTATTAAGATTATCGTTTACATTAAAATTGTATATAATAAAAACACAACAAACTTTCTTATCAATGCCACAATACTATTTTAATTATATAAATTGTCTAAATATTTCTTTAGGTTTCAGATACATGTAATTGTCAGCATCATTCTGAACGGTGACAGTTCTGAGATCCTTGGTCTTACCTTGGAGTGCAAGCAATATGTTATGTACCATTCACTACTCTGACCCATGGTGAAAACATATTCCTTCCAAAGCATTTCAGAGCATTTCCATACACCTGTTGTTCCTTTGCTCTCTCTCTCTCTCTCTCTCTCTCTCTTAATGATAGTCAGTCCTAGTGGTGTAGTGGTAACCATACTTGCCTCCTAAACCCAAGATCGCGGGTTCAAACCCAGTCAGGATATTTCTTTTTTTTTTTTAAATGATAGTCCTAGTGGTGTAGTGGTAACCATACTTGCCTCCTAAACCCAAGATCACGGGTTCAAACCCAGTCAGGATCAATGGATTTTTTTGGGCGTAAAAATCCCAAGTATGGCTTCCTTTGGAAGGAAAGTAAAGCCGTAGGTTCGATGTTGTACATTTACAGCACGAAAAAGAACCTCAAGCCTGGAAGAAGAGGCCTCTGAGCAAAATTTGTTGACCGTTTTACGGCCAGAATTGATTGGGACGCTGATGTCCCAAGATGTTAAAAAGCATCCTTTAAAAAAAAAAACACGAAATGAATCTTTTTAATGATGAAATGATCGGTGCTGATAGTATTTGTCTGACTTAAGTTTATTGTTCTTACTAGAGCTAGAAAGTTTATGCAACGTTCTAAGCCTGAAATATGCATTTAAATGTGCATAAAAATACAGAAATATGCAACATATGCTAATAGAAAAAAACAAGTTATCTCTAATAGCAAACATTTTTATTGCAGAGAAACAGAAGGTAGACAGTTTTAAAAGAGAGAAAAAGATAATCTTTTCTTAATTTGTCTTCACATTTTATTTTATATTCCAAAAATCTAATAGCGGAGAAGGTAATGGTGACAGGGCTATAGTATGCCATCAATGAAATTAGTAGATATTGTACAGAATGGGGTTTGAAAATAAATAGTAAAAAATCAAAGATATTAGTATTCAAAAAAGGATCAAAAGAAAGATGAGAGATGGTTTATAAATGGAAATCAAATAGAAGTAGTGAAAGAATTTGAATATTTGGGTGTGAGATTTGCGAGAAATGGAGGATGGGAATCACAGTTAGAAAAAAAGGTGAATCAGCTATGAAGGCAGTTAGGATAAGTTTGTATAAAATTCCTACATTACCAATGAAATGGTTTTATAGATTATATGAGGCGATGGGTGAAGCTAAGATGATGTATGCAGTAGAAGTTTTGCGGGTGTCAAAGGACTGAGTGAAGATTGGCATGGTTCATGGAATGTTTTGTAGAAAAGTATTGGAGTTACCAAGGGGGGTGAGTCTGGTAGAATTGGGAAGATTAGGAAGGAAAGTTATGATAGTTGAGAGAATTTTGAAATATTGGTATAGATGTCTAAGTTAGATAATAATAGTATACATAAGTATGTCTTATGTAATTAATTAGATGAAAATGTAAAAATTAAATATACTTTATATGTATTAGTAGCAGAAATTTTATATAAAATATTAGGCTTTGATATTGTTCTGAAGAATGTAGTAGAAAATAATATTTGTATGTAGATCTGCATGCAACTGGAAAATTAAAAGAATTAAATTCATATTCCTATTCCAAAAGAATTCTATTCACATTATCAGATCTCAATTAATGCCTCAATAATTTTATATGTTAAAATGGCCTTTCTACATCACCTGTGATAGATGTGTATTTATATTTTTAGGCATTTATGTAATTTATATCCTCTGGATGAGGAACATCCTTCCCAAACCAGAGCTTTCCAGTGTATGTAAAAGATTCAGTCCCACATTTTTGTAGAACACCTTATTTATCTTTTAAATTATTTCCTCCATTTCCCCTGTCAATTTCTTCAACATGGGCTAGTTTTCTATCACATTTGCACCAGAAGTCTCCAGTTACTTGATAATTTCCAGAAGAAAATTTAAGCATGTCTTGATGACAATGAGCTCCTGCTGCAATTCTTGTCCGCTTGGAACACTTTTAGCTTTTTTTATAGGAACTTGTTCTAATAAATCAATACTTGAAAATCATTATTTAGGTACATGTTAGTGAAGAAATAGAACTATCAGTTATTCTATCTAGCAGGCTTACATGCATATATATTTGCTATAATAACAGTTTTTTGCTTCCCACTTAAATAACACTGAGCAGCACTATAATGATATTTGCAGATTAGAGTAAGGTTTGAGTAGATAAATGATCAGATATTATATTCTATAATGAGGGGGAAGAGGTTACTAATGTTCTATCTGGAGGAAGGGGATGTCAAAAGAGATAGATACATTAGTAAGTTTAATAAGCAGGAGAGAGGGGGGATGGCATGGTTTTAGATTAGGAGCCTAAGGGGTTTTAGAAGTAATTGTGAGCATGGAATTTACCCTATATTTTGAAATTTGGAAAATGCACAATATATTTTGCTCAAATGCTCAGGAACAAGTGAATGGAGGCAACAAGCAATATATGGTAAATGGTTGAAGTTAAATAAGCAAATTGCATCAAAGAAAATGTTTGGTGACCAAAGACAAATTAGGAATTTTGGGGAATATTTTATAGAGCTAAGAACAAGTGGTTAGAGAGAGGGTGTATGAGTTGGATTATGTTTGCTTTGTTTAGGTAATTGTGGTAATAAGTGTAGCAGATCAAAAGTTTAAATGTGTACGCATATAAGCTAGTTAAGGGCAGGGGTTCTACAAATGAGAATGGATTCATTGTTAATTTTGGGTGATTATTGTATTGTATAAAATGTTTTAGTATATTATTATAGTGTTTCTCTGTTTAGTAGAAGGGACTGTGCCAAAGTCTTCTGGATAATTGAGGACTGGAGCTTAACAAACACTGTTAAATATAGTTAATGGTGAAAATTAGCATGTTAATTAAATTTTTGTATTGGAATGATTTAAAATATTGGCCTGGAATAAATCCAGACCATATTACAATATTTGTAGATTTAGTGCATTTTAAATAAAATAAATATTATAAAATTTGTTTGGATTTTAGATACTGGAACTCTCCTGACTTTTTAATATTCTGGACATATTTCAAATGCTGTTACTTTCTCCAACTGTTTTTGCATAATTGCTATCTCCCTCTCTCAATTTAACTTCCTGATTAGGTCACTTTCAGATAGGATTCATAATTCATCAATGTTTGTGTGACCACCTGTGGTTCCTCAGTAGTAAAAACAGATGTTAAACAAAAAAAAGAAGTTCTTGTGTGTAACATTTCTCTAAATGACTAGTGCTGTGGTTTCTTGCTGTTTAAATAATTTCATGGCTTTTTGACCAAAAATACATTGTCATAGAGGTACAAACATCAGATTACTTACCGTTAATAGATTTAAAAATAATTATAAAATGCAATAGACTATAGTTTGAACTCTACAATAAACTGACACATACAGAAAATTACTTAAAAAAAGGACAGCTTCAACCCTAGTCCAGAACAACATGCAGTTTTTTATAGCCTGACACATACATGAGTTAAATATAGACCAACAAGGGAAGTACCAATAAGAATGACAACACAATCAAGATTACTATAAACAATGATTTCGAAAACAAATTAATAGTCCATCTAATAAATAATACCAAAGCCAGGAAGAAATAAAACTCTAGCACTTTGGAAAAAGTGAAGGAGAATAAAAAGTTTTCAAAATATTCACATACTATTTAATGGTAGTTAATAAATTCAGAAAAATATTCAGTAATACAGCATAGTCCTAGCTCCCTGGAACAGATTTGGTCTAAGTCAGTCATTTAAAACATCACAAAAAATAAAATATATCAAATTGCAAAAAATATAACCAGATATATTGGCCAGACAAAATGAAATTTAGGCATAAGGACAAAAGAGTATATCATACAAGGCAACTTAAAAGTCTGCAGAATTGCACACTTTTGTTCGAAAAAACTATGAATTTAGAAACAGAGAAAAAATTATTTAAAATAGCAAAAAAATTATGTAGATGAAAAAATAAATTATATACAAAAATAAATAACATGCAATTAACTAGAGATGCTAATTGGAACTTGTACAGTGAAGCTAATCATATAATTTAGATCATTGTATGATTGAGACAAATTACACACTCTTATTGGCTCCGCTTGTTTATATGTAGTACATGTTTCAAGAGCCCTTGCTGCTGCTTGACAAGTAGCTGAATATATGAGCAAGTGTTCGTGAAATATGTATTACATATACACCAGTGGAGCCAATAAGAGTATAGTTCGACTCAGTCATACAATAATCGTAATTAATTGATCTTAATAACATACAATTAATTTTTAAATCCCACTTTAGGATGATTTAATCAGGAAATTCATCAGACAACCGAAGGGATAGGGAGATAGTAATAAGGCAACAACATTTGGAGAAAATAGCTGAGGATGAATGCAGGTGCATATCCAGAGTATAAAAAAGTTTGTGAAGTTCCCATGTAAAAAATACAACCAATATTGAAATTAAAAATAACTTCACTGTTAAAAGTCTTCCTGAATTACATACAGAGCAACACTCGTTTGCCATTTAACTCTCTTCCCCCCCCCCCCCCCATCAAAAATTACCTGCCTTAAAGCCTTTACATTCTGATCGTGGTTAAATGCAGATATAAAACATGCATTTTTAGGAAATCTGTAATAGAACATTAACAGTATTTTAATTGTTTATAATATAAGTGATATTTCTAAAAGCATTCTGCTATTAACTGTGTTAAATGTATTAACCCTTCATCAGGTAATGTACTGGTAGCTGGCAGCTCAAATTCTGGTGATGTTCTACGTGAATTGGCTTCAGAAGTTGGCTTTGAAGTTGATGAAGAAGGTGCATCTGTCATTGATCATCTTAACTATGATGTCAATGACCTGGGCAAGGTAATATCAGTTAAAAATATTCCCTGAAAATTAAGTTTGGATTTCTTTCTGATTTATAAATGTGTACCCAAAGATATTAGCAAAGCTAAAATGGCCGTATTTTTTAAACTTATATACTCTACAGATAAACGACATGAGAAATTTTCATGGACCAAAAAGTAGCAAGATATATTTCATAATTTTATGTATATGGTATATGATTAAATTATTATTGTAGGTTAAGATACTTTTATTAAAGTATGAAATGTAATATAATAGAATACAGGTATCTTGTATATTTTCATATAGTCACATAGTTTCAGCTAACATCTGTCTGAAAGTCTTGCTGAACATTCAGTTCCCTGATATAAATCTGCTCCTTGATAATGTTAACTGTCATAGAACCACTTCTTTTATCTTAGATCATCAGCAACTTGCAAAAAAGATGAAAATTGCAAGGTGCAAGATCAAAATTATTTCACATACTGCCATATCTGTCAGTTAAAGCTTTGGAAGAAATATTTTATGGTGCTGCATTGGCATGAGTGAGAGGGAACTCCTTTGCTTAATTTTCCATGCCTCCTGTTTTTCACAGCTTTGCATGCTTGGCAGTAGCATGCAGCATTAATTTACATTCCTGTTTCCATAAACTCCATGTATACAACTCCAAAGTGGAAGTTAATAGGTTTTGACTCATTTTCAAGATAGGTTAAGAAAAAGACAGGTACACCCATTTATAACTATTGCCAACAAATTTCATTAAAATATATAATGATATATGATATAAAGATTTGTGCTTGAGTGTGTAGAAGTTCTGTTCGGTCTTGGAGTGCAGTTGAAGTAAGAAGTTCAAATGTAATAGATGGAGCAAATTGGATAATTTGGTGAGGTATCTTGCTAATTATAATAATAATGATATCTCTTTGATGAAAAAGTGATCTCATCAATAAATGTTGTAGATCATGATTTGGACATGTAGAAAACTGGTAAAATAAATTTTGCATTAGAATAATTGAAGCTTTCTTATGCAAATCAAATTACATATTCAGCAGAGCTCTTGGTGGGCTGCAACTTTTTCTTTCACATATATAAGGTAAATTGTATTTTGCATGAAATTTTCTTTTCCAGTATTTTGGTTAAAAAATTTTGTTGTACTTGTAGAGAGCACTGTATTTAGATATAAACAGTTAACCATTTTATATTTGTATGCCTTTACAAAATCCAAAAGTCAAATCTGTATATAGATGCATGTGTGTTCAAATGATCCATTAATTTTGCACTGCAGTAAATTTGCTTAGCATAATTTTTATGCATGTTACACTAATGTGTGTAACTTATTCTTATTTATGGATAATGTTGGTGTTATAATTATTGTTCTTATATTATTTCATTACTTATTGTACTGCAGTAAATGCTAATGAACAGTAGTTGATTGACCATTTTTGCACGGAATGATTTTATGTAAGCCAAATTCATATTATTTTATTTTGTTTACATATGACAAATGTTTGTAAACAATTGTAAATCGTTAAAAATCATCAAAATATTTTCTTATGATAAAATGTATCATCTTGTAAACATAATACTGCTTAAATTTTTTGTGTTTGATATCTGCAGTAATATGGCAATGGCAGCTGGCATTTTTTTCACCATTGGGGCCTATGTAGCGGGGTCAGTCTTGTTTCAGGCATGATAAATTCTAGTTTAATTGCTTATGATGATGCAACTTGAATCATATCTTTTGCAGGATAACAATGAAGGAAGTTAGAAAAGGAAAAAGATGTTTTTTGTATTTGAATGTCGGTGAAATTAGGAATCCATGTTGAACAGTTTATGATATCAAAATTATCATTTAGATCTAATTCTTGCACTTTCTGTAACCACTTTGCAGTTATTGGGACTCCCGTATGAACTTGTGTCACAGTGTCTTATGTAATTGATAAAGATAGCCTTCCTGACAACCAAAAACAAACACACAAACAAAAACAAACTTGGCAATAGCATGATCAATACTCTCCTTCACACTAATATCCATCTTGTCAATAAAAGCCTCTGATATTTGACTTATGGGAACATAATGAAATCAGATCCCATATTTTTCATGACACACCTGCAGATGCAAATGAAGCTGCAATATTAATAGTCTGGCAGTCTTTATCTGGGTAAATGTTTGCTTCAGAAATATTGAATTTTTGTAGAACTACAAGGTCATCGACATCAAATGAAATATTTAAATTATCATCATTAAACAATGCTATTGAACCTGCATTCAAAGTTGAGTTTTATTTCTTCCAAACTCTTTCATGTGGATTCTTCCATCCATTGCTTTGGTTCCTGGCCAATGCAGCAGCATCTCCCCATCCATTCCTCCTCATCTGGCTATGTCAGCATGGTACTCCAAGCAGGCCTTGTTGCCATTGGTGCAAGTTGATTAAATCTTCTGGAATTGCCATCCAGCATTAGTCATGTTGGATGGCATGCTCTCGACTTTTTCCTTGAAATGCAGAAAAAAGACACCAGAAGGGTGGGATATACAGACATTTCTGCTCTTCATTCTAAATTGTTAAGTCTGGAACCTTCTCCATCATGTACATCCAGTAACCTAGATAAAATGTTGTTTTGGAATTTTAATGGTAAATTTGTTAATTGTATTGAATTATATAGGTTTTTAGTTTTTTTGTAATAAGTTTAGTTCATCCTAAATTTAGTTATTCATTTTTACACTAAACTACATTTACTTACATAAAAGTAAGATGCATTTCGGGAGAATCTCTCCCATCTTCAGTTACTCCTTTTATGTAAGTAAATGGAGTTTAGTGTTAAAAAAAATGAATACCTAAGTTTAGCATATATTACATCTCCATTGTCAACAGCTTCGTAAGTACAATATTTAAGTTTAGTTTAGTTTAGGATTGTCAAAGTGGAACATTTTATATTATGCTTGTGCTTTAGTATTTATTTACCAGAATTTGATTAATTATGGTACAGTAAATGTGGCATAGATTTAAAGATCCATACTTCAAAGCTCCAAGTTTAGTATTTCAAGCATTTTATAACTATATAAATTATGTATTTCTGAGCTATACTTATAAAGTTTACATGTTTAAAGCAGATTTATATTTAACGCAGTTTTGTTGCTATTAAAATCTGAACTCTGTTTTACACACACTTTATATACCTATTATTATTGCTCAATAAATAACACTAATTTTACCATTGCAAGAAACTGTAAACCATTCTCCTCCCTCTCTTTCTTCTTCTACTTCTTTTGTATTGCAAAGTTACCTAGTTTGTTTATATGGCCATATCCTGGGGTTTTCCTTCCAGCATACTTCCAAGGTTAAAACTTGTCTAGGAGGGTGTCAAATTCAGGTTATTAAATTATATAACCCCTACACGTTACAGTGCTTGAAGGCATGCTGCTGTATTTTTTAATTACTGAACCACAAAAAGTACACTTTGCATAGTTTTTATGTTCAATTTTTATTGGAATTAAATAAAATAAAGTTCTTCATACTTGTTATGCAACAGTCTTCCATCAAATGATTTTGATATCCCTGTATGTCATTCCACTGACTCCAGCAGCCGAAACAACACCAAACAATTATAGAGTGAAATCTGTTCAAGACAAAAGTGACATGATCCTAAATTTTTTCCGTTTTGGCTAGGTTTCCATGTTATTCAGATATTCCGCATTTTTTCTATGCATAGTTTTAAGATTAATTGCAAATAGCAAAAATTTCAATATCATGCATGTTATTAAAAAGCACTCAGTCACCTTAGTGTGTACATGCATAGTTTTATATCCACTGCATAATTCAGTACATACATATTATGTTTGTTACATACATTATTTCAATCTCTTTGTCCTTTCACCAACACACTTATCATAATACTAATTAAAAAAATTGCACTATACATTTGAGTTTATTTGTCATTTAATGCATGCATCACAACACTAAACTAGAAATCTTAATTTGTACATATTTGAGTCTCTTGTCCTTTCACATGTTATTTTTCATGGAGCTCCATAAGTCTGTCAGCCTCAACTGCTTTGTGTTGCGCTGAATAGCACATTCCTTCACAACACACTTCATAAAGTTCATTAAGACTTTTGTTGACAGCAATTATTTGTAGATTGCTTACACTCTTAAAAGCTTCAGAAAAGGTGTATATGACTGGAATATTATTAGTTTCTTCCTCTTCATTGTTTTTGTCATCTTTTTGAGTTTCTCTCTCTTCAAAATTTTCATCATTTTTGTTTTGTTACATTCCATTTACCATGATTTCTGCTGCGGAGGTAGGTAGTGACATCATTGTCTTCTAAGATGTACTCTTTAGCATCCATGTCAAATTTCCCTTTCAAGCATAGAGTAGACATGGCTTCCAAATTAGCTTCTGCTTTCTTCTAATCTTCAGTTTCTTAAAGAAGGAAGAGAACTACCTTTTCAGAAGCATTTCGTAATGATCTCCAGTTTTATTTTCTGTGCTGCTATGTGAATCCAATTCACAACATCTAACACAGAAATTGATTTTGCAATTTCATTAACACTGGTTGCAATTTCCATCTTGGCAATTATTGTCTGCAGAACAAATTTTCTGTAATGGCTTTTCAATGTGTAGATCACACCTTGATCCGTGGTTGAGTTGTACTGGTAGTGTTTGGTGTAAGCCATGCCAGCTTCACATTGGGCAGCTTAATGTTGGATGACAAGTAGCATTTTCCAGGAAAAGCAGCACTTGGCAGTTTCCTCTCTTCATTCTGGCATTAAAGTTATTGAGCCATTCCTGCATTAATGCTGCAGTTATCCAACTTTTAATTAGATTTTCAAATTACCAGCAATTTGTGAGTATCCAGGTGTCTGAAGCAATGGGGTTTAGCTGATTGCCTATATCCAGCAGTTTTTCAAATTTGTCAGCCATGTTAGCGCAAAGAAAAGCAGTAAGCCGTTCTTTGGACATTTTCCCAAGTACTCATTTTTCTGTGCGAAGAGAAAGCAACTTTTTAGGAAGTGCTCTGAAAAACAAGCTGGTTTCATCACCATTGTATACATCATTCAGCTGGTATCCATCCAACAATGATTTAAATTTTTCCTGCTACTCAGAAACAGTAGAGCAATTTACGTCATTGGTTTCCCCACATATATGATTCCAAATCATTTTGTGTCTGTTTTTTAAGCTTTCCAACCAACCATCCATTTGAAGCTTTGAATTCTGCTTTATTAAGTTTTTGTGCGATTTCTGTAGTACAGGACCAGAAATAGGCATACTCTTTGATCGAGTACTAATGAACCAATCCCATAGCATTTCATTGATTTCTTCATATCCTGTTGTTTTCCCTTTCCTTTCCATGTCATCATTGTTACCTATAAACCATTCACTCATTATGCATTCTTTATTTTTTAAACTTTCCAAGATTTGCATTTTGCCACATTTGAACTGTAGCATTAGTTCTTTCACAGTGCATTTCTCTTTTACCTTTAATTTGGTCATTTTTACTTTATCCTTTAATGAAAGCTCTACATTCTTACGGGACATCCCTAATCAACAAATGCACAACTTTTCTTACAACACATACACCAAAGACAGACAGTACTGAAGGAAAAATACATTGCAACTATAATCTTTCTTTCATCCTTGATGTGATCTCCGCTCGGGTATGTACGTTTACAAAGGAAACTTATTTGCCTTAATGACTTGCATTTGCAGTTTCCTAAGTACAGTATGTCCCAAAATAAAATAAAATAAAACATTTTCAATTTCCTTGGAAGCATAGTATATCCCAAAACAAATGCATATTTACATGTTTCCGTTTTAAGCAGTTGCAGATGGTTTCAATTTCCATGTTGAGCAGTTTCCATATTATTCTGGAAAAATTACACCTAAAGTATACGATATCTAATAGAGCCGAAACTTTTTTCCAAAATAGACAGGATTTTGGCTTATTCTGGGTTCAATTTCAGCAGGTTTCATTGTAATATTGTTTCTTTGCAAGTAAACAACTGGAAGATAAAGTTCATTCACACAATCACACCCTGTGCAAATAATTTTCAGCCTGGATATTATAGTAACCATTTCATTTGTTGAATTTAAAACATGTTTTGAATAAATAATTAAACTAATTAATATATTTTATACTCTTCAGCTTCACTCATCAATAACACTTCAGAACATGTTTCAGGGGCAATTGTCTTCACCATGAGCTGTAAGCTGACTGACAGCTGATACTGAAATTTTATTAATAAGCTGAGCTTAAGGGTATAAAATTGACACAATGATTTTATTATTAATTTTTATTATTATTATTTTTTTTTTGGCTCCACAGTAACACTTAATAAAAAAAATGATATAAAATTTATTTTAAATTTCTTACATTTGTTACATAAGTTACGCATTTTTTGCACATGTTTTATGCATAAAGTAGAAATTAAATTTTTTTTTAGTTATAAATTCCCAACAGTGATTGTGCAAAAAAAAGTTTAAATGGACAGGAAAATAATCTTAAGTATAGAAAGCCAGAAGAACCACATATATAAATGCAGTTAGATACATTATGATCATATTAGTAAGAAAAATGTTTAGTCACGAAATTACAAATCATTTTGAAAGATACTGTTCATTACTGTCAATTTCTATCTGCTCAAGCATCAAATTCAGTATTGGCAATATCCATTAAAACAGGATATCAAAGCGTATCAGTTCTAGTGGCCAAGAATTGAAGAAAAAAACCTTGTGGCTTCTTCTGGGAATGTACAGCCAACGATGAATCTGTTGGTATCTACTGTGATATTCAGTGACAATAGAATGTGACTCTTCTATCTACCTTTTTAGTTTTTAGGAGAGATGTCTAAATCTCAAATGAAACAATTTGATAGAAAGTATAAAGACCATGACCAAATCAACTACAGCTACATTGTCTATATAACTATATGAACAATGTAAATTTAATAAACATAAATACTGAAATATTTCACATAAGAATGAGATCAAAGAAATACTACTTTAGAATTTTCTTATATTTACTATGTCCTTATTCAATTTCTGGATACTGTAAAGAAAGTATATGAAAAACAAGAATGCACCTCACTAAATCAGAAGGCATTTAGATTATAACTGTTGGAAGTCTTTGCACATTAGGCCTTCAAAGCTAGAAGATAGGAAGGCCAAGAACATCTGACTGAATGAAAGAAGCAAGGAAAAGATTTCATTGCTCTTCTCTAGTTACTAGTGTGAGCACAGATGGAAATGATCTTTGGGTACAGTGAAAAGAAAAAGAAAAGTATAAAAAAAAAAACAGGATGCAAAAGGCTTACATATGTAATAATATAATATGAAATATATGGAATGAATCTTTGCGGAAATATAGATAAAATAATTTCTCAGGGTTTCACCAAATATAAATGATATTAAGTGCTGATAGGAAAGTAACTGTCTTGCAACATAATTTTTGAAAATGTTCGTAATCTCCTAACCAGTCTATCTTTATTGCATCCCTCTGCATAGCTGCACATTTAAAACTGTCCACTTTCAAGCCGCAGCTTACTGGAATGCCTGCCGACCAATTGCTGGCATATGGTGTGTTGGACTCACGATACCGCAATACTTCATCTGTTTAAAACTTGGGTACTGCATATAGCGTTCTCTATTTCTATGACACACAATCTACATATTCTTACCATTTACAACTAGTTCTTCTGCACTAATAGATATAATTCGGTCCATTCTTCTTCCAACTTTTTATGTAAGAAGGGTGAGCACATACCCAAGTTTTAAAAAAGTCAAGTGTTGTGGTAGTATGAGTTCACAGCACCAGATGTCAGCAATAGCATATGAGGAAGGTGTTGTGCCAGTAAGTGAATGGACAATTTTAATTCTGCATCACTGTATTTAAATTATTGTATAGATATGTGAATAATACCAATAAGATATTAACTATTTTTAAAGGTATCGTCATTTTAAATGTATCATCAATTCAAATAAAAATCAAGAAACAACTATTGCATTGAAGGGTTAACATTAAATTAGTAATATTTATAGTGTCCAGTGAAATATTTTGTGAAGATGGCATATTTGGTATAGCTACTACATAATACAAATATCTTTGTCAAGGTTGAAAGCATTTTTCTGGAAGTATATCTGGACTGCTGAAAAGAAAAGTTTTGTGAAATCATGTAAAAAGCAAAGAAGTTTGCAAAAGAGAAGTATAACATTGATGTATATTGGACATTGTTGACAAAATAAATAATTTGGTCATAACACCCTGTATGCAATTGACATTTCACACAAGTATCTTTATTTATTTGATCTGTAGCTATTACAGCCTTACTTCTCCTATCTCTTCCTGTTTTAGCAAGGGCTATCAAAATACTCTTAACAGACTGAAATCTTACTTTTTTTTTGACCCTACAGGAGAGGGATATGGGCAATATTCTTGCAAAATACCTTAATACGCAAGGGAATAGCATACTGCATAAATGGTATATTAAAAGTGTTCAAGCATCCTAACCTCCACCAAGATCTATTGGAATATTGGTAGTAAAACTCAACAGAGTTGAGCAGAGTCCTGCACCACAGAATGCTGTTGGTGCAGATAAACAGTGAAATCTGACCTTCTCCATGGTACAATCATATGCGTACACAAAAAATGAACATGCTGCATGTGAGTCAACAAGCATTATTATTATGAAATGTGTTTGCACTATATGATAAATATTTGTCATATAGTTTTATATTTTTTAGGTGGTAAGCAGTTGATTACCTTCCTAAATATTTTCAAATATATGACATTTAAATTATTCCTTAACTAAAACTTACCGTTACTCTGTGACGTCTCCCTCACTTGTTGTATCAGCCTCCAAATTAGCCGACATGTTTCTCCTTACTTATCACTGCTCTCTAGGCCTGGATTAATTATTAAGCATTCAATTTCTTCTTCCAAAAGAGCATCTCATTTCCATTACATTCCTGAAAGACTTTCACTTTCTGAACTACAATTTTCCAGTCATCCACTCTTATTGAACTGTTTTCATTGTTGCTGTGGCCATTATTTATATCAGCAACTTTTATTTTTAATATGCTCTGCCACGGGTGGCCGAGGTCGTTAAGGCACGGACTCGTGAGCGGGAGGTCTGGGTTCGAATATCGCCAGGACTGTCCTCCCTGACAGGTTTTTTCCAGGTTTTCCTCAGTCCTCATAAATGGCAAATGCCATGGAGGTACCCTAAACTTAGGCCTGGAACGATTCCTTCCTTAAAAAAAATAAATTCTTTCCAAATATATCATTTCATTTCATGTATCATCAGTGTCCATCGCCTGTAATGCCTCTGTAGCAAAAACGGGCGTTAAACACTAGTCATTCATATGCTCCAATGAGATTTAAGTCCAGATTATAGAATTGTAATCTTAAGAGGTGTGAAGCCAGTATCTTCTAATATTTTGTTAATATAATAACTTTAATTTGGTGAATGAATTTAAAGTTTTGCCTTTGGCATTTGTAAGTCAAATGATTTATTGTCATGCAGTCATGATTGTATATCTGACTTTGTATTGGCTGAAAGCATTTTGTTCTCTTGCTTGTTGTGATATGGAGCATTGTTATTCTTTGCAGCATTCTTGGTATTAGTTAACATTTCACCAAATTAGAATAATTTTCATAGTTCATTTCATGGTAATTGGATGTCTTAGATTTAAAATCATAAATGAGGCGGCACCTGGAATAAATCCCATCTTCCAAATCAGAATGGATAATGGTGCTATCTGGGACTTTCCTTTAATACACATTTGGAACTTTGGAACATTGTCATGCTGCCAACACATGAAAACTATGTAATGGATATGAATTCATGTTTTATTTGTGTTTACCCTTGGTTTATTTCAATCCATTTCATTTTAAGTGTTCTGAGAAACAATGCTCTTTGAGTCACTATGTAAGACCATTCACATAACAAAATCCTCTTATTTTTACAATATTTGAAATGAAATTCAATAGTCCTCACTATATTTATAAGGATTTCTCTGCTCTTGAAGAAATTAATCACTTTCCAGCAGTTTTTTATTATAGTTTTTGCAATATTGGAATTTTTTTAACCTCAAATATTTCTAAAATTTTCTTCAAATTATGCATGTATCCATATAAATAACACAATATGATCTTATTTGCAGGCAGTTTCCCAACTTTACAAGGCAGTCTAATTTTGCTCATTCCCCTATCTTTCAGATGATCCTCTTTTCTAATTTTACATGTATTAGCGATAGTATATTCAGTGGCATTTATAACAGGTATTTTCAGGCCTTCTTTCCTCACTTGGTAAAAATTTACAACATTATAAAATAAATGCCAAGCTTGCTTGTGAATAACTTTATTACCTTTATGTTCTATCATTACTAGCATTGTGAATACTAAGCAAATCAACTAGTACATAAACTAAATCTGACTTTACTATGTTTACTAACTTTTCTTCCCTTCATATTGCTTCAGTGTACTAGTTCACATTCCTTCTGCAGATCCACTCACCTTGGCTGAGTAATATATTTCAGTTAGTTGCAGATAAATGATGTTGCTCCAAAGAAATGTGTTCTTATCATTAAAAAATATGATTGCAATGAGAAAGGTTTTAGCAAGAGATGAAAAGGATAAGATACCATCCACTGTAAAGCTCTGCTGTATGACAACTTCTTTTGCCAGGTTTATGATACTGTTTAGCTACTAAATCCTGTAAATGAGTTGATAAGCTATTATCAGAAAAAAAATGAAACATTACGATGCAGTAGAATTGTAGTTAGGTATGAAACATGCACCAACCTCTTATCACTCAAACTATTGAAACAGATTCTTTCTGGCTTCATAATAAGTATGAAAAACTTTGTTTTATTTAATTCCAATAAGAATTTAAAACTATGTTATGAAGAGGCAAAGAAATTTGAGCTCTGGCTTATACCGGAACAATATGCATATTCATAGTAAATGATCTATATTCCTTTCCCTGTTTCTTTCCTGAACTCTACTGCTTATGTTTTTATTATCCCCCCCCCAATTATTATCTCTTGAGTATTTGTACAAAGAAAATTTGTTAAGATATTAACTGTACTATCCATAGCATTTGTATATCTGTTGCAGCATACATTAATAGTGGCAGAACCTTCTAACCTTATAGATGCTCCAGTAATTACTGGCTCACGCAACATTTCTCCACTGCTTTATCAGGGAACCGGACTGGTTGCAGACAGAGATAATCCTTTGGTGTTGCAGATACTGTGTGCTCACAGCTCTGCATATTCCTATGTACCTGATGAACCTATCAAAGAGGTAGTGACATTTAAACTTTTATAACTTAAATGCTTGTGTAAAGTGTAAAGGCAAGATTTATATGCATAAATTTAATAATATTCAAACATTTCTACCAAGTTTATTTAAGACATAAAAATGTGTTAGGTAGTTTCTCTCTTACATAGCTAAAGAATACAAACATATGCATTAAAATGTATTTTTAAAGTCACAATACTCTGATTTAATACCAGAGTTTTGAGTTTAATTTTGTTTTTAAAATATCGTTTAATCATGTGCATATTTTCTTTGTACTTAAAATATTTAAGTACTTAGCTTTTTTGACTATCATTGGAGACCAGATTCACATGTAATTACATATTTTTCCCTTTTTATAGTTTCATTTAAAGCATAAGTATTTATATCAATAAGACCATTATATATTTACCTATGCTCTTGTTTCTTTGGTTATTACATATATTTACACAAATGTGTTTTCACATTAAAATCTAAAAGTTTGGGCTACAGAACAGTTAACAGCACAATGATCATGTGATATCCACCTTTTATCAAGTAAATTCCCATTTGATTCTTTCCTTAACTATTAAAAAATAATCCACATTGACTGGTGTGAATTTATAGTGGAAAAACTTAATAGATATAAAGCTCTAGATATTACTAATGTTGTTACAGGTTACCACAAATGTATCATTATGATTCAGAAACTAAATAATAGTAGATAATCTGTTATTTGTATTTGTATCACTGACTTGAATCACTGTCAACAAAAGTAAGAAGGGGAATGTTAGAAAAAAGATGCTTAGATCTTTTTATTTAAAAAGGGTCACAATGAAACTGTTCCACCTTGAACACCAATATATTAGTACTGCTGATGCAAAGACCTGCCTTTCAAATTTCTTCAAGCAATGGAAGAAGCATCATCCTATCAAAGATGGGATATCTACTGTTACAAAACACAGTGCTTCTGCCCACATTGCTACAAGGATACTTTACGAGTATAAAATGATATAATTCAAATTCTGATACGTTAAGTCCATTTTTTGAAAATAAGAGCAGTCATGTGCTTTAGGGAATAAACAGAGATGTATAAAATAAAATGCTACACATGAAATGGGAGAGCAGATTATTAAACTAACAGCATCAATTTTTTATCTTTTAATAATCTTCTGCTTATTTTATAAATGTACTTTATTTAATGAATAACCATTTTGTTGCTATATTGGTTTTAGTATCCTCATGCTGTTGGCCGAAACACATTACTGATTGCTGCTCTGCAAGCAAGGAACAATGCTCGAATTGTTTTCTCTGGCTCCTTATATTTCTTCTCAGATGAAGCCTTCACATCAGCTGTTCAGAAAGCTCTGGTTGGTATATTTTTTAACATAATCTATATAATGTTATTAGCATTTTCAACTGTGGTGAATAGCATTTTTGTGCCCAAATCCATGTTTTACAGAGTTATGTAGGGTGACAAAGTCTGTGTATACTGTGCTCAAAATATTCTTCCACTAATAGGAAAGAAGTGCAATTATAAAACTCAAGTTTATTTCAAAATATTAAATACTTTAAAAATATTGCTCAGTAACAAACATAACTCTTAACATTTTAAAAAGAGTAAATTTTTGCCTTGACAATATCTCTGTTTCTTGATTTGATGTCCTATGGGGAATTTGCTAGTGCAGCCTAAAGTATTTAATTTAAATTATCAGAGGTATATATATTTTCAAACACAGGCTGTAAACTGCAGTCCAAGGGTTGAGACTATTAATGGATCATTCCTTAGGAAAAAGAAGTCTGGCACATAGGTGTTAAACGCTATGCATACACGCAAGACTTAATTCTATTGTTAATTTTGCTGGAAACTACATTTACTGCCTAAATACTTAACAGATTGCCCCAAAGTGGTCTTCATATGAGGTATGTTTAAAAAAATCACCAAACTTTTTAATTTTTTAAAATTTGAGTGTACCTGCATTTTTAGGAACCTAAGACAGTGTACATTCAATCCTGTTTCACCACAATTCTGCCCACACTGCACTAGCAACAACTCGATTTCTGCAGCAGTAGGTGTCATTGCCTCCCTACAGTCCAGATTTAGCCCCAAGCTATTCTCCAAAATAAAAGAAAATAAAAAAATTGTGATCAACAATTTGAATCACCTAAAGCCACAGTGGTTGCATGTGAAGATTACATGTGCACCTTATCCAGAAAAGCATGGCATTCAGCAACAAAATGGTTTGAATGAACAAGATGTTTCATGGAATGGTAATGGAGAATACTTTAAAAAGATACAATGATCATTTTAAAATTGTATTTCTTTCATTCTCAAAACTTTAAAATTAACCCTCATACAAGAGTCACTAGAGAAGTATTGAGACAACAGATAATGAATACTCATAGAAACATTTTGTTTATCCCAGTTTCTCAAAGTATTCCCTCTGGCACTGTATGCTGTATTGCATCCTCTGGAACCACTTCTGGGAGCATCCATGCCACTCAGTATCCTACACTGCAGATAACTCCTCGTATGCTGCAACCATTTTTTCAGAGCTAGAAAATTGATGACCCCGAAGTTGCTTCTTCACAATAGAAAACAGAAAGAAATCGCATGGTGCCAAGCCAGAACTATAGGATGGATGAGTCATTAGTTTTGCCTCAGTTCCTTGTAGAAACTCCATTTTTTACATTAACAGTGTAAGTTGATGCATTGTCTTGGTGCAACAATTTGTCCCTCAATTTGTCTATGGACACCGTTCTTGGATTTTCTGAAACCCTTTCGAAAACCAAAGTTCTGTGTGCCATTTATCAGTAACAGTTCTCTGATTTTCAGGCTCAATGGTTGCCACATGAGCACTTGTGGAGAAGAAAGAAGCAACCACTTTCTTTCTCACACTCCTTGGTCTCTTGACTTTGATGGCTGGTTGGTCATCAGGAATAACCCAAACGGAGGACTGGCATTTTGTTTTTGGGTCAAACTGATATATCCATGTATCATCACCCATAATAATATCTGAAATATGGCAATACTTTCCGCAGTTCAATCTGCTTCAGACAAATTATTTGCACCCATCTTGAATTTTTTTTCACATTAACGTGTTCACGAAGGATGGTTGAAACACTCAGGAAACTCATTGTTTCCACAGAGGCGATGTTCTTCTAAGTCACTAAATTTGTTGGTCTTCAACTCTTCTCTTTATCTTTAAGAGATTGTGGCCTCTATTTCATCCATTAAATCAAAATATCTTTCTAGATGTTTACCAGAATTAACAACCACACTTATAAGGAAAATCACCATATTCATTGTGACATTTGTCTAGATATTCTTTAAAATGGCAAACTTTTCTTTCTTTTGAACAAATAAACATTGTTTCGATGATGACTCTCATGACATTAAGTTTCATAGTTTTAGTAAATGAATTCTCATCTACTGCACTGAAATGCATATTCTCCATCTTTAAATGTTCCAAGTAGTCTCATTATTACCCATATTTAAAACTGAGACAAATAACCTATTTACTAATATTGTGTTTTTGCCCATATTCATTCAAAGTATTTTTTCAGCTACTCTTATCACTACTCTCTCCATTCATGTATGTTTTTCATATTCATATTCATTACTATACTATTCATAATACTTATGTAAATTAAACTTCTTAATTGTGTTAACCTAGCCATACACTAAATACTTTGCTGAATCACACTGGTCTACATATAAAAATACTTCTTCCCAAATAGAAAAAGACAAAGAGAAGACAGATGAACCTTAGAATACAAAAAGAATGATTTTCAGAAGTAGATACTTTAAACTGTCCATTATTGTGATCTGATACTGCACTGTACAGCTAGTAAGACTCCCCATTCCTTCAGCTGCAATGTAAGGACCACTTGCTGTAGTGCCCAGTCATGCTAAGGTCACTCATTGCCCAAATTTGCACAAGTTGACAGTAACTGCTCTAGAGAGATGTATTACAGGAAGTAGGCATTTCTAAAAGCTTACTCCTATAGAGCTATTAAATTACTAAAATTCAAACTTTTCAGAGTGTTTGTGGTTAAAGTTTTACAATTTATAATTTTCTGCATTTCTCTGTTTTATTTACATTGTAATATTTGTTCACAAGCTATAGATACTGGAGCACAGAAAACTCTGCAATTTATTCACAAGCTCTTTTGCAAGATGCAAAAAATTAAGTATGTGGTGTGCTGTAACTGCAAGGGGAATAACAGGCTATTATTTTTTCAGTATATTGTAAGTTCAAAGAGGTGTTGCATGCAAATACTCACTCAGTTTATACAGTTATTTGGTTTTAAGAAATAACATTTATATTTTCAACAAGGTTCTGCTATGCCCCACACTATCTTTGATTCTTTTGAGGCTCTATGGAAGATTTTTGATAACAGAATAATTTTAAAGATTATGACCCTCACATTCCCGCTGATCTTATCACAAGTAATTATTGTTATAAATCATAAAAGATATAGATTTAATCTGAAGAAATAACCCTCAACACTATAGGTGAACTAAAATATAAGAACAGTAATTCAAAGAATTTTAGAAGCAGAACACATGCATGTGAATGTTAATTTTTCAGAGATGTCATGAATGTGCCTGAATGCAGATGAACACTCTTTCAACATCTGCTACATTGCAGGTTGATATTATATATAACATAAAAATAGGATTATGTGCTTGCTTTTACTAATTAAAGTTTTATAAGTATCTAATATAAAGGAAGGTTATGGATATATAATGATCGGATATAATTAGTTTGCAGGCAGAGGCTTGGTATTAGGCATCACAAAAAAAAACTGTGTGCTATTTTAATTTATAAAAGGATAAAAAAGTTCATGTTGCCTTTAATATATTACATTCTCCCATAAAGCGTAGTTCTTTAATAAGAATTTATTTTTGAGTGAACATTCATTTGAGCAGGAACACCAAAAATTGTGAAATTTTTCTACCAGATATACAGAGTGTCCCTAAAGTTTGGTAACACTTTTCTTAAGTGATCAAATGATACAGCTTTCATATATATATCATATTAAAGAGGAACTCAAATGGTTTTGTTTTTGATGTTTGATTTCACAATTATTTGATAAGGAAACCATATGTAACTTGGCATATCTCAAAATGGCAATCAAATCCTTGCCACACTCTTTGGAGCATATCCTCAGATACAGAGATGGCATCTTCTTCAGTCCTATAATTGAGTTCTTCTAGATTTTATGGTAAGAGTGGCACATAAACAAAATCTTTTATATATCACCATAGGAAGCATTCACATGGAGTTAGATCCAGGGATTTGGGAGGCCAATTTATGAAACAAGTTATCATTATTCTCTGATCATCTGATCCAATATTGAGGTAGCTAGTTGTTCAGAAAATGACGAATGTCATTATGGTAATGGGGTAGGGTCTCGTTCTGCTGGAACAGGAAATTGCCATAATCTTCTTGCATTTGTGTGAACAACTTTTGCTGTATCATAACCAGGAATGTATGTCCAGTTACAGTGTTTTCGGTGAAGAAGAATGATTCATAAAGTTTTGGCCATGACATTGCTCAGAAAGCATTCACTTTAGGAGAATTGTGTTCATAGTCCATGAATTCATGAGGATACCCCACACTGGATAGTTATGTCTGTTGACTTTGCCATTGCAATGGAATGTTGCTTTGTACTAAGAATTATGCAATTTCTTCCATCCATTGTTACACTCAGATACAAAATTCATAACACTGTTTTCATTTCGTTTCAACTGTTGCAAGAGCTGCAACTTATATGGCTTCATACACAGCCTCTTACATAATGTCTTCCAAACTGTTGTATGTGGCACTTGTAGTTCACGGAATGTTCTACAAACTGATTTTTTCGGACTTCTTATGAATGTCTCTCTCACACAGTTAATGGTCTCTCCATTCTCTGTCTGATGGCCACTTCTTTTCCTAGAATACAAGCAAGCAGTACTCACAAATTTGTCATGCCAGGTGTAAATATACTTTCTGCTTGGCACTTCTTTAGAGTTCCTTTTAATATGACAATATATACAAAAGCTGCTTCATTCTTAATTTTTGTGTAGTAAATTAGGAAAGGGTTACCATACTGTAGGAACACTCTGTATAATGGATGCTGAATATCAAATATTTCTCATATTTAACTGCAGCCCCTGATATTAGTGTTACCTCTATTCTAGTCAAACACAAATTATTAAATTTGTTTTTATTTCTCATTGGTTGAGTTTCTAGTATGAAGATACATTTTAATTCCAGGGTGGAAAGAAATATGATATATCAGGAAATCAGCAAGTTGCTACAGCCTTGAGCCAGTGGGTGTTTAAAGAACATGGAGTTCTGAGAGTGAAATCTGTCTCTCATCATCGAGAGGGGGAGAAGACTCCACCACAGGCATATACAATCATGGATAATGTGGTAAGACCCCAATTTTATGTATTTTTATTAAGATTTATTGGAATAAAGACAACTAAATGATATCAAAATATTCAGTATTCTTTGGTTAATAAGAAGCACTTAAACTATCAAAAAGCTCATCAATTTTCTCTATAATTAACAATATATTTTTCTATCATACCATAAAATTTAGAGTGATGTCATTTGTTCTCGTGCTCTATAACATAATTTATAAATGTTCAGGAGGAGGATGAAAGAAGGGTAATTTTATATGGTTGTGCAAGGTATAAGTCATGGCAACTATTTTTTCTTTTTTCCTTATGGAAAGGAACAACTCAAAAAAATCTAAGATATATAATTGAAAGTATACAGGTGTACTTTCAAATGAAGTCACCAGTGGTAGTATTGCCCCACATTGTATAATAGGCATTTGCATCAGCACCAATGATGATCTGCAGGTTAAATTGCCTGCAGAAATTTTCCAGTTCCACCAATTCTTCAGAAGGTGGTGGATCCGGTGAGTTATACAGCAGGCAAACAGGGATGATTACAACATCCTTCATGGCTCCTGTTTTTTGATATGTTTATCTCACCACAATTAGGTCTCTCTTACAGAATTCCTGCAGGATAAAAGATTTTAAGTCCTGTTTACCATATATACGAGGGTTGGAACTAAATAGTGGCAACACTGCTGTGGAGACGCTATGCAATGGAATCTATGTTGTTTACATACCTATCTTTTCTCAGAGCAAATGGACTCTCCCTTCCCACATCATCTGCGTGCGCACCATCGAGAGAAACACAGTCACTTGTGAACTAGCGGTCTAACATACTGTTGTCACTATGTTTTCGAAACAAGAACAATGGGTTGGATCAAAATTGAATGTACCAGAGGTCGTACAGCACAACAGTGTCATAAAGGTCTTCAAGAGGCTTGCGGGGAATCTGCATTTCCTTACAGAACAGTGGCACATTGGGTAAAAGCCTTCAAAGATGGTCGGCAAACTGTGGCAGACATTCATCGGGCAGGTCGTCCTACGAGCGTCAGTGAAGAAGAAGTGCATGTTCTTGCCGCGTTACTGGACAGTGATCGACGCCAACGATTCGTGAGCTCGCCCAAGAAACCGAATTGCGCATACAACTGTGCTTCACATCCTGAAGGAACGCCTGGGCATGCGAAAAATTGCATCACGATGGGTTCCGCATGATTTGACGGAAATGGAGAAATGGTTGCGTTACGACGTTGCTAAGACGTACTTGGAGTGCTATGAGCGCGAAGGAGAGACTTTCGTACGCCTGGGTGAGACATGAGCCAAAACTGAAACGCCAATCGAACGAATGGCGTCAGTATGGGTCACCACGAAAGTCGAAAGTTCGTCAGAGCCCCAATACGGTGAAAATTATGGTGATTCTCGTGTACGACTGTTATGGTGTTATCCTAACGCATTACATTCCTCCACGGCAGACCGTCAATGCTGAGTATTACCGTTCGTTTTTGGAGTACCACCTGCGACCAGCTTTGAGAAAGAGGCGGCAACACTTTCTGCAGAATCCACCCATCATTTTGCACGACAATGCTCGGGCGCATACAGAGCGCAAACTGTGCCTGATTTGTCCGGTCGATGGGGCTGGGAAGTACACCATACTCCCTGGACCTAAGTCCTTGTGACTTTGATTTGATTCCGAAGATGAATGAACACTTCATGGCATTCACTTCAGAAGTGTTCCAGAGATTCGACAGGCAGTAGACCACTCCATCTGCACCATCAAGAGAACAGGCTCTGCTAAAGGTATACTATGACTTCCACATCACTGGCAACGGGTTATACACCTCGCTGGTGACTACATTGAAGGACAGTAAAGGTTGCTAACATGTAACTTTTGTATCGGTTTAAATAAATAGTTGCCACTATTTAAGTTCCAACCCTCGTACAAGTCCTTATGTTTTCAGAGTGAAAGTCACAAATTAGCTTACCTCTGAGATTAGCTTGTCCTGATATCCTTCCTTTCATATGTCAGAGTTCTTTATCAGGGCTATGTCAATGGTCTCCATTACTAGGAGTTTCTGAAGAGAGGCTCCTCTACTATGCTTAGGCTTATTTGTATTGCCTTCAGCATTTATAGGTTTTGCTTTTGGCCCTAGTACTCTGAAGGTAAGCTGACTAAATCCCAAAAAGGATTTAAATTTCATTTCAATCAGCACCTTTAGAGAAGGTTCATCAATAGTTAATACCAGATCATGCCAGTTGACTCCACTTTACTAATGATGATTATCCATTCTTATATCTTAAGCCTATAATTCTTGGGTTTCCAGGAGCATAAGTATTCTTTTTGGCTCTTTGACTTTAAGGAGTTAAGTAGGGAGCCATGCAACTACCTTGATATTTCTGGTTATTTCCTTAGTGGTACCAATCTATAGGTTAACCGTTTCCTAGGGTTTGATGTATAGCACCTTCTCCATCAGCCATGACAGGACATTATTATTATTCCTTTCTGAATATAGCAATTCTTAAACTTAGGACCTGTTTCTCAATGCCAGATTACATATATTGTTCCTTTCTCAATATAGCAATTCCTAAACTTGGGCTCTGTCCCTGTTTCATAATTCCAGACTTCCTCCAATATAGCCTACTAGATTATTGCTCATGTTCTTCTATTTCTCTTCTTGATACTTATCCAGAACTACTGCCATTTTTAAAGTGGTCAGCGCTTGACTGTAAGTTATACCAGAAATACTGGATCTTGTTTCAGCTCACTCTCCACCCTTTGGCTTTTTCTGAATAGGTCTTTGATATCTCATGCATAGATAAACTGAAAGCGAATAGATAGGAAACTTAAATAAGTGTACTTACGAAGCTGTTGACAATGGAGTGGTATATATATAAACAATGTATACAGTTTTTATATAGATAGGAAACTTGTTAAAAATCGGGTCTTGCATTTCTCTTTCAGCAATCACTGTGCCCTCTGCCTGTCACAATGGCTTTGAGGATAATAGATGCATGCTTCGGTGGCTCATCCACAACAACATTCTTTCTAACGTTCTGTCCTGCACTTCTTTTAAGGTGAGATTGTAAGGATATATTATATTTCCTATATCTGCCATGTTACTTTTCTGAAATAAAATATCTTTTCTAAACTAGGGGAATGAAACGTTGCTCACATTTAGGTTTAGTAGTTATTTGTAATTGTTGAATTTTGACCAAGGTATTTTTAAAAACAAACTTTTTAATTACTTGATTTTTGCACATTTTTGAACTTAAAATGTCTTCTAAACATGCTACTTTTTAAGATAGAACTATAAAAAAATCCAAGGATTGTCTAGGCAATGATCTAAGTTAGAATTAAAATGTTATATTATTAATAGTTTTGAGGAACATTTGAATTTAAAAAATATGCAAACTTAAGAGACTGATTGGAAAAATTAAAAAAAAAGTGCATTTAAAAATTCCATGGTCAAAAATCTAACAATTACAAACACCTATATCTAAATGTGTGTAAAGCTTCATTCTCCTAGCTTATATACTTCCAGGGGAAAAGGACATAATTTTCAGAAAATAGAGATGGAGAGATAGAAAATATAAATCCTTACAGTTTTCCCTTAAAGTTGCTGATTGCAAGCTTTTAGCCAGATCAAAAATATTATAGCATTAAAAACTTTATTTGTAAAGCCCACACTTATAAGATTTTGAACCAGAAAGCAGTTAACACCTTGCTGCATAAAACTTTAAAGATATTTTCCATAGAAATTTTACCTTTCTGCAGGGCTGTCAAATGCTGGTTGAAAAATTGGTTATTGAGCTTTTTACAGTTCTTTTAGGTCATAAATGAAAATTGGCTATCCAACATTAATTTATCTTTATGGTTAATATGTTGACTACTGCAGAACTTCAACAATACATATTCTAGCTACACATCTACCTAAATCACAAAAAACAATTTCCTCCATGGCAATATAGAAATTAGTTTAAATTTTATTTCTTTGTCAGTGTCTTCTCATACTGTTCTCAAAAAGGTGCATAAGGGAATAGATGATACTGGAAGGATAACTAAAACACTGAAATAAACGTGTGTCAATTGCCAAATTTAAAACAGTGCTGTTTCAAAAGTAGCTTATTCTTCTTCTTATTTGGCACTATAGTCCAGGGTAAGTCTTGCCTGCTGCAGCGACCTCTGCATCCTCTACCTCTGTCTTATAACTTCATTGATAGAGGATAGTATTGCAGGGGGACGTGTGATCAGCATGATCACCCTGCAGGCCACCTATCACGCAGCTTTCGTAATTGAAGGAATGCCACCTCTCCATCAGGCAGCTTTCCAAAACTCCTCCCAAGGCTGATTGGAACCCATTCCAGACCTCCCTAACTTAGAAAAATTCCTAAGTAGATACCTGGAATCAAACCCAAGCCTCTCAGCCAGAAGTCAACAATGCTAACCACTAGACCAAGAAGGTGGTCAAAGTAGTTTATTAGCCATATCTAAACTGGAGGAAATGAACCATTAACATGCAAACAGTGCACTGCTGCTTTTACATACAACAATTTTCTATATTGTATCTCTTTCTGTTATATAAAATGGTACTTAGCACCGTTAATAATTCATTGTTTAGCATTAGCATTATTGTATGATTTAGTTGAACTACACACTCTTAATGCTTCACTTACTTGTCATAATATATAGAACCAGCTTCAGAACAAAATGTTCTTGAAGTCGGTTCTATATATTATGACAGCTTCCAGAACAAAATGTTCTTGAAGTCAGTTCTATATATTATGACAAGTAAGTGGAGCATTAAGAGTGTGTAGTTCAACTAAATCAACAATAATATTAATTATGCAATTATTATGTTTATATCTTAGCTGTATTTTTAAGTATTAGTTAATGTGAACTAAAATCACAACCATTCCTTGGTCTTTCTCCTAAATATTGTTGTACCTGAATGAAAATAACACCAAAATTAAATATCTCCCTCTTAATTTGTACTAACATTGTCTATGTTCAAACTAAAAGATTAGTAGATCTTTTATTCATATCTGTGACTATTAATGATGGCCCATACAAAGGAAAGTTTAATAGATTTCTAAACAAATGTTGCTGTATCACTGATTTGTGTTACTGTTTTCTGAACTCATTTCTAATCTCTCCTCCACATCATACACAAACGTTGGTTAATGAAAAATAATAAAAGTATACATTTGTACATTGCAAATTTTAGTGATAGAGCTTGGGTTATTTTCTGCATGAGCAATATATTGTTTAATACAACATTGGAAATTGCAGTACTTCTTGTCCTTTTTGTTTTTGTTCAGAGAAAAGGATACTATGGGTGTTACATTCTGAAATAATAACCTCTTCTGAGTCAGAATATTTAGAACGCTCTTTACGGTTTCACTTATTGGAGATTTGTTAAAGAGTGTTCTAAATATTTCAACTCAGAAGAGATTATTAATGCATGTTTCACTGTGTTGATTTCAAATTGAATTAGTATTGAAATGCTGGTCAAGTCCCAACCTATGCTATAAAACATAGATTTCATGTTATTGTTTGTAATGTGGCCATGTTGAAAATATTTTGGACATTTACAGTACGTCTGAATATAATAGAATGTCTAAAAACCGACAATATTTTCATGAAATTGTTGATACAATCTACCTTACCTAGATACAGTATACTAGAAGAGAAAGATAAACTAAGGTCACAGAGACAAAAAGTGCACATCTATATTTTTTATGCTGTTACTTGCAAAGGAATTAAACAGCATTCTAGGTTTTAAGTTTGTATTGCATATCCTTAACATTATATAGTGAACACACATGAAGTATTTTGAAAATACTAAGTGGATGGGTTTAACTTCAATTTTCATCAAAACTGGAGAGAAAATAAAAATAAACTGGCTTGTTGCATAGCTAAGTTAAGAAATTATGCTGCACTGAAAAGAAAGAAGAAAAAAAAAAGATAGCAATGATTGGTGACATTTTTACCCACCAACCCAGAAGAATGTGTGTTTAAATAATGTCTCAAAAATCCAATTTCCTTAGTTTAAAGCAAAATTTATTTTGTAAGGAGATTATATTGAAAAATAATAATGTGTAGCCAAAGAATTGAGAAACAATCCAGTCTATTTGAAACTGAAGTAAAGCAAAACCTGAAAGAGAAAAAAAGTATTGTATTTCAATTTACATTTTAATTTTAATAAGTATTGTAATACTTATTGAATACTCCTCATACAACCATTGATATTTTTCTGGCCCCATAAGGGATGAATCAGTTGTCCACAAGCAAGAATTTTCTGATTAGGGCTATATTTTTAATTTTGTATACAAATATTTGCATATATTTTTGAAGATTTATTTTTTTATTTGCTTATTGTTTTTATTCAGGTGTACACTATTGAAATAGACAAGCTTCAGAAGGGCAAATGGGTACCATATGATGCAAATGATGTACAGCTGGAATTTGTGCGAATAGATCCATTTGTTCGCACAACTTTAAAATGCAAAGAGGGTGGAAAGTATGAAGCAACTTTCAAGATTCCAGATGTGTATGGAGTGTATCAGTTTAAAGTCGACTATAACCGCATTGGCTATACACATCTGTATAGCACAACACAGGTGAGTTATTTGTAGCCATTCCAGTTTATTCAAAGCATAAAGTGAAATTTTAATTTAATGTTTTTTAAAATATATCTTTCATGCTTTTATCTAAAAATTAATATGATCCTTACCAGTGTTTCATATGAAATTTCAACTTTCTGTTTCTACAAATATTAGGATCAAACAAGCAACATCCTTCAGGTTTTGGAAGTTATGGATTTCACATTTTTATACAATAGCATTGATGCAGTATCATTGGTTACGCAGTAGAGTATGACAGATTGTTAGCATATGCCAAAATGCTACCGGCCTCCATATCAGTTATCTCAGACAAATGGCTTAATGTTGTCACATTATATCTGAATACCTTATACTTGAATTGCCATTAACCAGAAATAATTTTTATATGGTTTTGTATTATTGTAGTTTAATATAAAATGAAAGGGTGTGATAGAGAAATGAAGTTGGACATGACTTGCACTTTGCCATGCCATGCTGAACTTGAAACACATGCATAGTAATATGTCAGAAATGGAAAGACTTATATATACAGGATAGTTTGTTTGCATTAAGAAAAAATTTAAGAAATTGTCATGTTAAAAGAAATTTACTCAAGCATTATAGATAGAAAATCTGAAAGAAAGGAAATTACATTTTGCAGCTTGTCTTAACTTTGGGTATGGAATGGCACCTGGAAAATGTGAGGTAATGAATTTTATAATTGTTGCAAAGAAATAAAAAGTGGTTTCTTGAAGAAGTTTCAGAGATACAACAGGTAAAATTACAGTTAACAGCAAAGCAAGGTACTGGCTTTCAGTATTTTATGCATTTATAAAGTAAATACCAATTCATGAATGATAGAAAACATTTTTAAAGCTATCTTTAACAGCTCAATAAGATGAGTTCTTGTAATCATGTAATTGGATTTTTTATTGATAAATACATTGCCGAATATAAGAATATAACACCTTAAAAAATATCAAAGTAATATTTCCTCTGAATTTCACAAACAAGCTGCAAGTGTTAAATTTGGGTACAAAAAATAGTTTAAGCACAGCATAGGTCATGATAATTTCAGTCTTATTTTTTCTTTATCACCTTTAACATCCCAATATTAAATTATATTAAATTTAATTTAATATGGAGGTGTATTTGTCTACAAATTATATTCTAAGGAGACAAAAAATTAATTGGTCTAACTATTAATATAAATGTTTATAATTAAAATATGCACTTTATTTTTAAAAATTATCTCTGCAATATTGTACAATTTATTTATATACATAATTAGAAAAGCAGAAAAGGATAAAATACTAAGAAAAAGTCACAGATTATTAATCGCTATATTTCCAACTGCTTCAATTCTTCAATGGCAATAACAATAACAACTCAATCAAGCAGTTCGAAATATAGCGATTACTAATCTGTTATTTTTTCTTAGTGTTTTATCTTTTTGTGCTTTTCTAATTATTGTTATTTTAGTTACATTGTTAATAGCATTATATTATTTTTCACAGTGCGTGTGTGTGCACATACACATAATATAACCATATTATTTATTTATTTGATTTATAGGCGATCTTTAATGCAGGTCATCATCTGTTCCATTCAGGACATGATGCAGCTTATAAATTTTGCTCAGCAGCCTCCTTTTTCGTTTTTGAGGTTATTTTACATTCTGTAAATTTGAGACGGGACCCACAGCTTTACTTCCCTTCCAAAGGAAGCCATATTTAGTATTCAGTTCACCGTGATAATGGTTTTTGTAGCACACTACACACTATTTTGCGGTTTCATTGCAAATAACTAATAAATATATAAAAAGTAAGTTATTGACCATGCTTTAGTTCCACACAAATCACATAGTTAACTTTATTAAATACACCGGTAACCACTCTATACATACTTTTCACACACTGAACGAAAGTGACCAAAAGTGATGTTAAAAGGACAAAAAACATTCCAATAGGGTCCCATCTCATAAATTTACAAAACATAAAATAACCTCAAGCATGGAAGAAGAGGCCGCTGAAAAATTTATAGTCTGTTTCATATCCTGAATTGAATGGACAATGACCTGAGATGTTAAAGAGCATCTATAAATAAACCAAATTAATAAATAATAATAATAATAAATACGGTGAACTGGCAGCGATAAAATTAAGGTGTTAACAGGGAAACCAACACCAATTCTCTAAAATGGAAAGCAAAGGTGTGAAATGCTTCAACAGACATTTTAAAAGTTCAAAGTATAGTGAATATGAGTGCTTGAGCTGTACTGTTTTGTTGGCTTTGGCTATTAATAAAAAAGAGAGTATGGAATTCTAATCAGACGAAAAATACAGAGAAGGGGTGGTGTGCAAGGTTTGAAAAAGATTTTAAGTGTCAATGAACCACTGAATAGCCCCTACAAGGGACATACTTCCCCCCAAAATTTACTATAACTTCACCGTAGCCTCGATCAGGTAGTATAGCAACACTCGTACAGCCCAAGCTTTATTTGGTTGTCATGACAACCAGGCATAAACTTGCAGTTAACATTAGAGAGCAGAAAAGAGCTGGCTGCATCAATCTTATGCTTGCATTTGGACAAGAGGCTTTATACTTCTTGAAAGAAAAGAAACTTTTTGCTCACTAACCATCCCTTTCTTGACAGAGGAAAGTTCTGTCTTTCTCTATTTCTGTCACAATAACTTAAGGACTAGCAACTTTCGCTATCAACATAGTGATTAAAAAAATATTCCTGCATGAATATGGAGTACTAGGATATTTGAAAATAAAAAGGTTAAAATAAAAAACAAAATTGTCTTCAAATGTATCTAGTTAGAAAACAGATGAAGTGGCCTTTCACTAGCTTCACCTGCATAGCCGCCCCTGGAACTACATCTTTTGACAGAAGCATGATTGTTCAGGTTCATTTTAGATCACAGTACTGATGAATGCTCAGAAGATTCTTCTGCTTTTTACTGATACTGCCTTTATTGATCTACTAATGACTTGCAACTTGTGATTGCATTTTAATTTAAGTCATTGTTGAAGCTACATATTATGGTATTCCTATTGGCTATGGTAATTTTATTTTCAACTGCATGTGAGGCTATTGTTTCATAAGCGATCTTTTCCCCAGCTGGCAGCTGAATACTATGGAGCATAAAAACATTGATCTCCAACTGGTGTAACTTAATCTGCAATTTTAAGACAAACCTAGATTTTGGGTTCGGAATTTGGAAAAAAAAGGGTTGTCTTATATTCAGATAAATACTGTTCATAGACATTATAAATGTATAATGAACCAGACATAATGAACATGGAATGGTCTGTCAGTGTCTAACTATAGTCGGTCATGATGTCTAGTGGTAACCATACTTGCCTTGTAGACCCAAGATTGGGGGTTCAATGGGTTTTTCAGGTGTAAAAATCCTAAGTATGGCAACCTTCGGAAAGGAGGTAAAGCCATGGGTTCTGTGTCATAGATTTACGGCATATAAAAGAACCATCATTATTGAAAATGATGTATTGCATTGAACAAAATTACTTCATTTTCAATAAAAAATATTACCAACAAGTCTCAGGACTAGCTATGGGAAACCCGTTATCTCCATTTCTAGCAGATTTTTTTATGAGTTCGTTTGAAATGCATATCACCAAAGCCATCCCTCTAATCTTCAAAACAATGGTATATGTATGTGGATGACATATTTGCAATAATTCCGAAAAAACATACAACAGATGCACTAAAACTTCTAAATTTGCAGCACAAATCTATAAATTTCACCATAGAGGAAGAAAGAAGTGCATATCCTTCCTAGATGTAAAAATCATAAGAAATGAAAACTATCTTACATTTGGAATTCATAGAAAGGATACTCACACAGAAAATTACATAAAAAATGACAGTTTTAACCCCATTCCACATAAATATGCAGTGTTTTATAGTTTAGCACACAGATTAGTTAACATTCCACTCACAGAAACAGAGTACAAATTGGAATACCAACAAATCATAAAGATAGGAGAAACTAATGGATACAACAAAGACACAGTAATAAAAATCATCAATAAAACCAAAAAACAAAAAACAATAAGAGATGTTTCCACTCTTAAAAGTGCAAAAGAAAGGTACAAATTCAAAAGTTTCACATACCACCCAATTTATCACAATAAGTTCAAAAAGATATTCAAAGAACAAGGAATTATGTTAGCCCCAAAGAACAATTTTAATATAAAGAACTTATTAGGTTGCAGAGTAAAGGACTACATGCCAACAGAACAAAAGTCAGGTATTTACGAAATAGAATGTGCAGAGTGCGACAAAAAATACATTGGAAAAACGAAGAGGAATTTGGGAATTCGGAAAAAAGAACACTTCAGAAATACTCGCTTAAAACAAATTGATAAATCAGCAATAGCAGCGCACTTTTGGAATAAAAATCATGAAATTAAACCAGAGATAAAACTACTTAAACAACTTCATAATGCAATAGAACTTTCCACTTGGGAAAACAGTTTCATTACAAAAAAATAAGGATAATTTGATGAATTTCGATTTCCCTCCATTGGATGAACTCAGCAAATTCCTAATAGAACCAACAGATGCTGCCACAAGAACATCAAGAGACCCAACCACCACGTTTAACAACAGTTTGTCAACAGGCTGAAGATGGGAGGGATCGCTCCCGAAACGTATGTTCCAAATTTTATGTAAGTGAATGGAGTTAGTGTGAAAAAAACTATATTACTTTGTATATATATATTATGGAGTTACTTTGTATATATATATATATATATATATATATATATATACACAAAGTAATATAGTTTTTTTCACACTAACTCCATTGTCAACAGCTTCGTAAGTACACTTAATTAAGTAAATTCTGTCTTATATTAAGAGGCTTTAACAGTTAATACCTGCTGATCCAATTTGATCTTGCATTTCTGATCTCTGGATGGTACCTGCCAAGAATTTGCAAGGAAAAATTTCAAATTTTTATGAAACATGACCATCATTTCCAAAAAGAAGTGTATATTAATTAAAGACTGGGTTCACACACTGAAATAATTGCAACTTTTTTGTAAACATATAAGAACAAATTACCTATAAAAGATCCCCCTGTGAGTTATTACTTGATTTAACTGCCGAAGATGAGTGTGGTGGCTCTGTAATAGTTACTGATCTTATTTTATAGTGGTCACAAATAATATTACTAACAACAGCTACAATATGTTTTACAGAATTATGAATGATGAGGACACTTGTGTCTCATTTTTCTGTATAACTGGTCAAAATAATCATAAAGCAACAGTTAGATAAACATTCTTAAGAACAAAAATGGAAATGGATAAGTTCCTAAATATAAGTACTTTTCCCATATCCATCGCAACTCCCCAGATAGAATCCAGTGACCAACAGTTTGAAAATTGCTGACTTAGAGCATTATGCCAATAGGCTCTTTATCATTTGATTTTCAACATTGTTTTGTTTCTAATTATCCACTGAAATTGAAATCCTCCCATGCCTCTTTATAACAATTTTCTCTTATAGTGTAAGGCATTTTTACACCATTTTGTTTGTTTTCCACAGGTATCAGTTCGTCCTCTGCAACATACACAGTATGAACGCTTCATTCCTAGTGCATATCCTTACTATGTGAGTGCATTTAGCATGATGGCAGGTGTCTTCCTGTTCAGCATAGTGTTCCTTCACTACAAAGAAGACATTAAGAGTAAAAGTGATTAAATAGCAAAGCTATTTAATTTTACAGGAAACAACACAATGGACATATTGGCATGTTTGTGGAATAAGAGTGTATCAAACTTCTGCAGAAGGAAATTTTCTAGATAATATGGGATCTCATAATTATCAAACCTTTGTGAGTAATAAAAATTATGATGCTGGAGCACATGTTACTATTTTATAAAATATAGAAGGTCTCTGTCACAAAGAACATGCTTCAAATTGGAATATGGCCTTAAATAGTGCATTTTGATTATCATATAACCTGTTTAATGGCATATCTCAGATATGTATGTTTTGGTAATTGGTGTTATTTGATGTTTAATTTTTTCTGCACAAACAGCTTATAAAAAAAGGATAGAAATAATCTTAAGAATACAATTACAGGTTCATAATATGGATTTGGAAAACATTTTTAAAAGGTTTAAAAGGGTGATCAGTACAGCTGAAAAGTTTATACAACCTTTCAGGTCTGAAATTTGCATACAAATGTACTGAAAGTGTCGAACATAGGCAAAAAATCTTTATAATATGCAGCATAAAAAGTACCTGCAATAACAGTAACTTATTTTTATCACAGAAAATAAAGAATATAGATTAAAAAAAATAATCTTTCGCCACGTTTTATTTTGTATTAAGTACACATTACATCAAAACATTTAACTTAAGCTATCAGGAATCAAGAAACACCTGCTATCAGACAGAATTGATTTTATATTTTGAAAATTACCTTTCTACGTAACATGATGGGGTAGGTACATTTTATTTTTGAGATGTTTGTGCAAATTAAATCTCTCTTTCCCTTCCAAGAGCAAATCTTGTCAATAATGAGTCCAACATTTTGGGAAACACCTAATTTGTCTTTTTAATTGTTTCCACTATGTCATCGATAGCTGCTGTCAACTTATTTTTAGCCATCTCAGTATATGCTAGTGCATCAATTAGAGCTGCACTAGAAGTCTCCATTTTCCTAATCATTTCAGGAAGAAAACTTTAGTATGCCTTGATAACAGTTAGTTCCTGCTGCAGTCCTCATTTGCTCAGCACAGCTCTTATTTTTATTTATTATTTGTTTTTAATAATAGAAGCAACCTCACTGTTTTCTAATGAATTAATAAACTGAAAATCATAATTTATATGTTAGTGCTGAAAAAAATGTATGTGATAATGAAGTTCATTGCTAAGCATGTGAAATTACAAACTATGGGGAGATCAGAAGCTACAGGGTAACTTACCTTGAGCATAAGCTCAGCCAACTGTAGCAATGTACAGTTTTTACATAAAAATTAAGTGTCATTTGAATGTATTAATATACAATGTTAAAGCTTTCTATTTTATGATTTATAATTTTATATATATTAAAGCCTCTGCAATGAAATCTTAGCTCACCAGGAATGCTGTAAGAATACCTGTATAAAATTAGTAAACAATGCTAGTCTGATTAAAAGGATAAAAATTAAATATTACTCTCAGATACAGATTAAAATGTTTTTAATATCAAATCAACAAATCCCACAGCATAAACCCAGATAATGAATTTTGTTACTTAAAACCAGTACTGAATAAGCATTCAGTCTCCACTACTTGCTGAACCACACTAGAAGTTTATGTCCCATCACGTGCAATGGTTATAAACTCATCATTCACATTTCATTCATTCTGACTGCAGTTGTCAATGAAAGCTTAGGTTTTGAAGCTAACCTTAAGACTGGAGCAAAACAGTTCAGAAGCTTTAAATTTCGATAATATGAACGTAGATCATGAAAATCTTATAAATAATAATTTTTTTTTTCTGCCAGTTGCATGGGACTTCTTTTTTCTTAAATGAGAACCCCCCCCTGTTTTTGGATCAGGAGACAAAGGAAGGCCTCGGTTTTGCATATAATGTAGTACTTTCTTTAGCCTGTCTTTTTAACATGGCTGATAGTGTTGACATTTGAAATGATTTATTTACTAAAAATGTTAATTGGAACATTCACAGTGAAGTTCTCATATAATTGAAAACATTTTATGATTTATTTAGTTTTCTCTGCTACACTATGCAAAGCATGCTCACATTGAGTCATATGTGCCATATTTGGAAACAAGGCTTTTAGCATTGTATCTTTATCATATGGGGGTTAATATGATAAAGACTTTCTAACAGAGCAGTGATGATAAATGTTCCTGTAAATATTAGTTCTGAAAAATGCAAAAGAAACAAAGGAGAGGGGGCGCAATTAATTGGTTACAGTTCAACTTAATTTATACAAATATGACAATCTATTTTTCAGTATTCCTCATGGAAAGAGGAATGTATACTCTTTTAGATAAGAAAATATAAAATATGCTAAGAAACCCTAGAATATACAAAACTTGCCTTAGTTCAAATTTAATATTATGCCTTGAAATGCACTCTTTCAGAGTTTCATGAAAATGTTAAAATTAACAAAAAATATGCCATTGCATGAACATTGCAGCTCAGGTGGTTGATTATATATTTATGTAATCATTTTTGCAGTCATTGCAGATTAAACTTTTATCAAATATCAACTTTTATTTTATAGCATGTTCTAGGCATTTTGTACAGAATATTTAATTTAAATAGTGTGTTTCTAGTGTAAAGCCAACATTGTTCTATACTTTGTTTCTGAATAGCTTTGTGAAGTTCTAAGCAGTCACATGACATGTTGAAAGGCTAATTTTAAGGAAGTGTTTTTTAGAATTTTTCTGGGATTAGCTTTTATTGAAGATACAACTAATACTGCCCTAAGGTTCATGTTTGGTATATCTGTTTCTCGTTTTCTTAATAACATTGACACAGCATGTTAACAGTTAACTCAGGTTGTTTGTAAATGATTGCTTTCAAAGATACTTATGACCAGTAACTGAAAAAGAAGAAACAGGTTAAGATAAATTTAAATTTAATTTAATGTTGGAACTAAAACAGTGAAGCAATTAATATATTCTTAAATAGCTAGTGAGTTTATTTAATACTCTTATGCTCCACTTACCATTGAATTATACAGAATATGTTTCACAGGCTTTTGCCTGCATCAGCAGCTATTAGTCAACTACCTAATTTGTTGTTGGTTGGATGGATTTGGTCCATGAGAGCTACACCAAGTTCATCCAACCAACAACAAATCTGGCAGTCAACTGACAGCTGATGATGCAGGCAAAAGCCTGTAAAAATGTTCTGTATAATTCAATGGTAAGTGGAGCATAAGAGTATTAAATCAACTCACTAGCTAATTAAGAATAGGTTAAGATAAATTGTACTCAAAGTAAATCAGTAGTATTTTGTGAAAAATGCACAGAGATTGACTGAAGAGTGGTATGGAAATTATCGCTTTAGAAGTACTGCTATTAAGTAGAGTATATTTAAGTAGCAGTTTCAAATGAAGGGATCAGGTGAATGAAAGTGCATAAAGAATAAATTGTTTTATAATGTAAGTTCTGAGGAAGGAAAGCAGTTAAATCACAGTAATTGCATATGAGTTTGTATTTGGTTTGCCCTTTAATGGAAAATTTTGATCCCTATTGAGATCTCTGTTGAATAAATTACAATTTTTTATTTAAAGGGAGAAAATGAATAGCAAAATTTTGTATTAGAAGTTGACATCACAGTAACAGAAATGTTCAGAAGATAACATGGAAAATTGAGAACAAGAAATATGAAAGTTAGGCTGAGCTTTTTATGTTAACAGTTATTAGAACTGATCAAGCAAACTCGTCAAAATGTGACAGTCTACATCAAAATGAGCAAAATTAAAAGGGAAATTTTATTCTATCTGAACTTTTTTCACTTTGATCAAACGGCCTTTGAAGATCAGTATTTAACCACCCTAGAGCACATGAATTTTTATACCTCTATATCTTCTCCTGCCTGTCTGTCATGTCATTTCTGTGTATAAATGTGGTAATTTCAGATCAACATTGGGTCTTACCAAACTCAAGCCATACCCAATAACAAAATGTTTATATTACATTTACTTTAGACACCCAGCTGTGTAAGGCAAGTGTATAAAAGCAGCTGGTGGCGCTTGTGCTTGCACATTTCATATTCAAGCATGGATGCATAATATGACAAATTATTATTATGAAATCACTCATATTTCACTAATTTTGTTCCACTTACTTGGACATGTTTCAAAGGTGTTTGCCTCCATCTTCCGCTTGGTCAAATGGCTTTGGAACATGTCCAAGTAAGTGGAACAAAATTAGTGAAATTTGAGTGATTTTGTAATAATAATTTGTCATATTATATTTCACTCTGAAAATCCAGGATACAAAAAAACTACTTAAAAATGGATGCATAAGTTTACAAGAGTACTGTGGCATGACATGTACTTGAGGCTATATCATAGAAACTTAAATGCAACCACAAATAAATAACCTCAGCAACATTCACAAAGGCAGCATTCTACCCATGATGATGATGATGATCAGATGAGAACAATAAACCAGATTGTCCCAGCAAATGCTGGCTGAGTGCCCTTTGGATATGCTCCACAGCTTTAGGTTCACATGTTATTGTGCAACACTTGGGTGTGCATCACATCAATCTGGGATGGTTTGTAACCTTAATGGTATGGTTCCACATATTATCAATGTCATTCTGGCAGAAGTCACCAAGTCCAAATTTGAATGTTTTTGAGATATTAACACTATTGTATTAAGGAAAGGGAGCTTTACATCCTGGCAGAACTTGTGAAATGATAGTAATTGATAATTTGCATTTTTATTAAGTCCAGATTTTACATCTTTTAGTAAGCAGAAATCACTAAAATAATTATTTCTCAAAAACATGATTATGAACTTGGCGATTTATGCCAGAATGATGACAATATCTATCCTTTGACTGATCTAGACTCTTAGGCTGCTGTTGGTGATTAATGGAGAAACTGCAAATGGCACTATCATTGTTAAATCATATTTGGACCCATGTAGCCCTCTTTGCTACAATGGAGTTTTCAACTCCCATATTAATTACATGTGAAGCTGAGAAATCCACATGTCAACATGGAAGAAAGCACATGAGGTATCAATGTATGGGCCTATATCCTTGCAGCAGCATAGTGGTATGAATGAATGAATATTATTTCTACTCATTACAATTTTGCAATATTTCCTTGATCCGTGAGTGCTTGTTAATTCATGATCCTATACAACTAACATCCCATTTGTTCCATATTTTCCCTCTCCATTCTTGGGATTCTGTACATTTTTATATCAGTGCAAGTTCTTGTCTACATACCATACAGTGGGCACAATTCTTTGTCAACTTTTACCCCATCTATCATCATTGTGCCTGCTCTTGCCATGCAATACCCTCCCTACCCATTTTTCCACAAACCTCGATACATTTTTCTTAAAACTCATAATACTCTTATCTCATAGGCTACCAAATATTTCCTATTTCTCTGTATCATCAATCCTTGCTTTCACTTTATCCCATGCACCTTGCCCTTTTGGTGACTGTAAAGTGACTAGCTCTCCCAAATTCAATTTCCTTTAATCTCCTACCCATTTACCTTTTTCTTGCACCCCCAAGTAATCCTTGCAAATATTTCCTTCCTCCAATGATTGTATCCTCTGCCATTATTTCATAATGCATTTTATTACTGGACCTTTTTGGCCCACTCTTCCTAGTTCCATCAAGGCTACTTCATTTGGTGCAGCTCTAGGAATCCCAATATCATTTTACAGACTGCTCTATGAATCTGACCTAAACATTTCCACTCTTTCTGTCCCCCATATTTCTATCCATGCATCATTTTCGATTCAACTGTAGCCATATATTTTTGGGGCTTTTCACAAAAGCATTAAACCATTTCATAGTATTTTTTTTAATTTTTTCCCCCCTTTTTTTGTATTTTTTGAGCACTTTTCACAATAAATATATTTTTTTATGAAATATTTAAAGCTCTTATTGACATTTCAGTATTATACGGTTTCAACGAAGTTTTCAATTAATTTATGTACCTGAATTCTGTTTGTGGAGTTTACTTTATTTCCTTTGTTTTGTTGATAAATGCAACCTGATATATGCCCTATTCTATTGTAACATATTTTTAATCAATTGCCTGGCAGTTATCTTTCAGGTTTTTTTTTTTTTTTTCCCGATATCAAAATTCTCCAATTGTCTGTAATTGAAGTAATAATCACAGGAACATTGTTGTAACTGATTGTGTTTGTTGATAAAAAAATTACATTCACTTAAAATTAGAGTTTAAATAGATTTTGTTTTTAAGTCATGTTCCCAATATTCTTAAAACGAAGGAAAATGATGCATACAGATTTAAAAGCTTTGACAAGATATATAGTTCTAGTAAAGATTTATACTGTGAAATTAATATTATGATAGTGGCTGAGAAACAGTTTACTGTGCTGCAGCATGTAAATAGAGGAAAAACACAATTGTGGGGTTAGCATTTGCAGGATGATGAGAGCTCAGCAGTCTTCTGCAAAGCATTGACAATTATTTGAAGCCTTATCTGAGCTACCATCCCTTTAACCTTTTCATTCTTGTCATATTCTGATATACTCACATGGGAGGGAAAACAATGTATTTATAAATTATGGTAATCTTTGAGAATAGAATGCTCCATTCATTTGTTTTATGTTTACCAGAAATAACAACTGGGGGTGCAGATCGCACATGGAAAACCACCGGAGTCAAAAACGTTTTTTTTTTCCTTATACAACGGAAGTGACGTAGCGAAATCGCACATGATCATTACTATCTCATTTAAATTAAACTTATCCATTGTGCATATCATGTAGCGTTTGAACAAACTAAATGGATGCCTTTCAAGATTCAGTTAACTTGCTCACGTATTCAGTCTCATTTAAATAGACAAGACATAAATCCACTAACATGCTACCCTGCTCTTATTTACTTATGAAACTCTCTTCCGCTGTCGCTCGAAACTGGCATCGCAGACTTTTGCATCGAGGGAATATTAATGATGCACTAGGGTTTGTATAGGTTTGCTCAGCAGTTACCTATGGGTTTGTAGGGGTGAAATTGCTGGAGTCAATTTTTGGGAATATCCTATTATCAAAGATTAGTAATAGGGTGCACCTGGGTTTGTTTAGGTTTTTGAGGGTAAAACTACTGGAGTCAAACGAGAATGTGTTCGTGTAACAGGAAATTGAAAATAGGCTGGAAATGTTCGGAATAGCCACGAAATAAACTATTTGTGGTGTACATCCAGACAGTGCAGAAATTCATACACATAACGTAGAAAACATTGAATGAGGGCAAAGTGTAAGATTAGAAGGAAGTATGGAACTTCGGATGAACTCTTTACGCCCTATCTCCAAGAATTCCTGTGGAGAAATTCATTCCATCATACGAATGTATTTACGTCATTTATAACTTGCATTTCCAGTATCTACAATGTCGATTAAATTCTTGTCTCGATAAAACATTTTAAATTCCTTTTTTGATTATAAAAAAAAAAAATTACTGCCACCATTCTACCACTTAAAGCTACCACCCTTGCACTAACAACCTGCAACTGCACCTTTTACCTTAACCTTTTTACCGCAATTGCAGCAACGGCTCCTTTAGGCACAAATACATTCCAAAAGAGTCTTACTGGTCTGATACTGGCAGTTTATTTTATGCACTCTTACAGCAAGAAACAGAGGTGCAGTCCCGAGCGACTGCGGTGAGTCCCAAATGACAGAAAGCGGCTTGCGTGTCCACTTATAAAAATGTACATGTTGCATGTAATAGGCCCCATTCACAATGAAAATCAAATATAATCATTGTACAATAAGACGTATACTTAGTAGTATGTCGGTATTCATAATGAAAGACGCAAACCTATTTTCCAATCAAAAAAAGGAACAAGGCAAGATCAATTAACAGCTTATTGAAAATGGCTGCATATGAGCAGACGGCGGAAGTATATGCAAAGTGCAGTTAACTACTTGAAGTAATATAAGCAAGAATAACTTTCGTATCATGCAATTTACCTTTTGGTCCATTGATGCCATTCTGTACAGAGCCACTAATCTTCAACTATACAGAGCAGCTGCGTTCTGATTGACTGATTTCTTAAGTTTAAGTTAAACGTAAACGCAAAACTTTGGACCTTGCAAGCTTCTATGTTTAACTTTAATAGTATTTTATGTTTGTGTTTACGCGATTCATGGCGAATGATTCCATTACAATATATAACATCTAGTTTTTACGTGTAATTTAATTGTGAATGGGGCCTTATTTATTTGCTAAATTATTGTAACCTATGCAATGTCCTACGTAACTTTCTGGGTGCAGTATGTTGTTCATTACAAAATTGAGTTATTCACTTTTCACCATGCGTAGTCATATTGGAATTCGCAGTCGTCTCGGGTGTTTCTTGCTATAAGGGTAAGTGTTTTGTTTGTGTGCATTTATAACTGTTTGAATGTGTGGGTGTTATGATGATCATGTGCGACTGAGCTCGATATATTTTCTACGTCACTTACGCTGGGTAATGAAAAAAATTTATGTTTTGACTCCGGTGTTTTCCACGTGCGATCTGCGCATCCCCTAGTGTTGATTGTGGTAAACATAAAACAAATGAGTGGAGTATTCTATTCACAATTATATTTGTTGTAATTGGGATGGTTCGGACTTCTGGAGTTAGTGGTTGCACGTGTCCATTGGTACATGTGGTGTTATGAACTTGGCTTACGCCATACAAATATAGGTAAAATAAATATACTTTGAATGATTTTTATTTTTACATGTTCAAAATTTGTTAAGATTTTTTAAATTATTCATTAAGGAATGCTAAATGAAATTGTTTAGTACACCTTAAGAAAAAAAAAAAAAAAAAAAAAAAAAAAAAAAAAAAAAAAAAAACCGAGGCTTTTGAAGTCCGAATGAGTTCACTGCAGTATATATGATCCCTTATGTACTTTCATATATTAAAGAAAAGTTTGTACAAAATTAAAATATACCACAAGTAAATCCACATATACTAGTTTCAACACTTTCCTGCCATCGAAAAACAATTTATTAGGAATGTATTTAGTGCAGGGTGAACGATCCTTCACGCAACCCATTTCGCGGCATGCAGCCGGCCGGGGAGGCTGGCTGTTGTGTCGGCGGTGTGCTACTTGCGCAAGATATACAAAGTCACAGAAGCCTCAAGCAGCGGAGGTGAAATATCCCGCCACATAGTGCTGCCGGCCAATCCCGAGGTTGCTTAATCATTGCTCACCCTCTATTAAACGCTCTTCCCTCTAGAGTAAAAGCCTTAATAAACAATAGTAAATCCCCCTGGGCCAACTCTTAGAAAATACCTAAGTAAGAAGGCATATTATTCTGTATATGAGTGACAATTTATTGATTTAAAAACACTGAATTTAATCAGATTTTAGTTTAGTTCCTGGAGCATTCAGTGAGTTTATGATGTAGTCATAGAGACTTACAAACATAGAATTTGTCATTTACAAATACCACAGCATATTGTATAAATCTGCATAAATAGTTACAATAAAAATGGAAAAGCAACACCTACAACAACTGAGCCAAAATAATAAAAACCAGAAAAACAGAAACAAATAAATCACCCAATCACACAAATTTTACTATGTACATGTTATCATATGCATTGATATAAAATTATGCAGTGTTTTTTAATTCAATTTAATATATTGTCTTTCATATATTCCTTTACAGAATAGAGCAGAATTAAAGGACGTATCGTTGTTTATTAAAGCTTTTAGGCTACAGGAAGAGCTTTGCACTAAAATTCATTTGTAATAAACTCTTTTTGATGGCAGGAAATTGTTGAAACTGGTCTATGTAGATTACCTTTTTGCCTAGTACTCCTGTCATATATATTTTGATTTTGTACAAATTTTTCTTCATTTTTTATATAAAAGTTCTTACGGGATAATATATATTCACTGGGAAGAAGTAAAATTTCAAATTGTCTTAAAGAGGTTACTGCATGAATATCTGTACCAGCAATTACTCATATGCCATTTTTTTTTTGTAATAGGAAGACATCCTCACTTTTAACTCGAGTTTACCCAAAATATAAAACCATATTTCATTATTGTGTTGAAATAAACACAACTAGTTTTAAAGTCTTCTTTTTTTTTGAATGGTGTTTACTGCCCGTTTTTACTACTGAGGCACCACAGGTGGTGAACAATGGTGATACATGAAATGAAATGATATGATATATTGGGAAAGGATTTTTTTAAGGAAGGAAACGTTCCAGGCCTTAGTTTAGGGTACCTCCCAGCATTATCCAGTTATGAGGATTGAGGAAAACCTGGAAAAACCCTCAGTCAGAGAGGACGGTCCTGGCGGGATTCGAACCCCAGACCTCCCACTCACGGGTCCTTGCCTTAACGACCTTGCCAACGTGGTGGTTTCAAAGTCTTAATTGACTCCAACATTACTAATGCACATATTGCATAACATGTAATAATAAGTTTAGGTATGATAAGATTGATGTGATCTTTCCAATTCAGGTGGTTATCAATTGTTAAACCAAGAAATTTAATGTTTTTGGTTTGTAGAAATAGTATTATAATATCCTATCTGTAATAGTGGATTTGGAGATATGTGAGTGAAGAATTTCATAACATTTGTTTTATCTCGATTGAGAGGCAGTTTGTTTGCTTTGAACCATACACACAAAGAACTCCTAAATAGATTTAGTGTAATGGCACAATCATTGAGCCTATTTCCATTTATCAAAATGCTTGTGCCATCTGTAAATAGAACAGTATTTCCTACATCTTGGATAGATAAGGAGAAATCATTTATATACATCAGAAAAAAATAGAGGGCCCAGAACAGATCCTGCAGGCACTCCATGGTTAATTATGCCACACTCTGGTGCATTATCTATATTTTTAAAGGGACAATTTGTTAATATTTTTTGTTTCCTTTCGTCAAGGTAGGACATAAGCCATTTCAAATATTGGTTTTGTATTTCACAGAAAGCTAATTTATCTTTCAAAATTTCATGATTGACACGATCAAAAGCCTTTGCTTAGTCACAAAATATTCCTCCTAGATGTACTCTTTCATTAAATGCAGTTAAATTTTCATTAATGAGTTCAACAATAGCATTTTCTGTTGAAATTCCTTTTCCAAAGGCAAACTGATCATTAACTAAAATAGTTACTTTCAAGGTAATGGTAAAGCCTATTGTATATGAATTTCTCGAACACCTTAGAAAATGTGGGCCTATAATAATAGACAATATTTTCTACCTTTTTGAACAGAGGCTTCTCTACTGAACATTTTAGCCTTTCAGAAAATATGTAAGATGTTAAAGACTCCTCACACAAATAACAGAGGGGTACTAATTTCTTTTGCACAGGCCTTCATGACTTTGCTGTTAATCTCATCACAGTTGGAAGAGTTTTTTTATTTTAGTTTTCTAATGACATTGATAATTTTAGTGGAGTAGTGGTACTTGGTTTGAATTCGTTATTTTGACTGGGAAAAAATTGTAAAATCCTTAATGCATCTCTTTCATCACCAGAGTGTAAATTTAATTTTTTGTTACATTAAGAAAACGATCATTTAACACATTTGCTACATCTGCAGGGTGTTGTATCTCTTGATTATTTATGCTTAAGATTATTGCATCATCTTCTTGCAAATTTTTGCATTTTCTTATTTTATTATATTCCAAGTACTCTTTATTTTGTTTTTTGACTGACTGATAAATGTTTAATAATGGAGGCCTTTTGCTGCTTTCACAACTTTCCTAACTGCCACAGGTGGCCAAGATCATTAAGGCATGGGCTTAAGCAGGAAGTCTGGGGTTTGATTCCAACCAGGGCCGTCCTCCATAACTGAAGTTTTTTCCAGGTTTCCTCAGTCCTCGTAAATGGCAAATGCTGGGGAGGTACCCTAAACTTAGGCCTGGAATGCTTCCCTTCCTTTAAAAAAAATACTACCCCAATTTATCATTTCATTTCTTGTATCATCAGTGTCACTGCCTGTAATACCTCAGTAGTTAAAACAGGTGTTAAACACTATTACAAAAAATGACTTTCCTAAATATCTTACAATACTTTTTAAAATGTATTTTTAATGTAGGGCCTTTATTGAGCTTTAGCGTATTATAACTGTCTTTTATGGTGACAATATTTTAATTCCTTGGGTTATATTCCCTGCAACTTATTTTTTTAATTATTAGTTGGAATCATGCTTCAAAATGCAGTTTAAAAATGTTTAAGAAATTGTTGAATTTATTGTTAATGTCATTTGCACTGTAGACACTATTACATGAATATTGTACTTACGAAGCTGTTGACAATGTAGTGGTAATAAATCCTAAACTTAGGTATTCATTTTTTTTTAGGAATATTCAGTTTAAGCAGGTGGATAAATCAGCAGTAGCAGCTCACTTATGGACCAAAAACCATGAAATAAAACCGGAAATTAAACTGCTGAAACACCTTCACAACCCATTGGAGTTGGGAAAACATTTTTATATTAAAAAATAGAGAAAACCTAATGAATTTCGATTTTCCTCCTATGGATGAACTCAGCAATTTCCTACTTCAACCAACAGAGGCCATCACAGAAAAATCATCCGGTGTCCAGCCATCATTTCGAGTAATGGCGGTTCGGTGAGCTACTGAAGATGGGAGAGATTCTCCAGAAACACATCTTACTTTTATGTAAGTAAGTGGAGTTTAATGTAAAAAAAATGAATACCTAAGTTTAGGATACTATTACATGATTCTTGTTGAAGTGCCTCCAACCATTTTACTGAAGTTTGCATCATAAATATTTTTACATTTTATATATATATCTATGACATTCTTCGAGTTTTATTGTAGAGTTCTTAACTATTACTTGAGCATCATGGTCAGAGAAACCATTAATCAATGGAGACAGAATGTGATGCAGATTATCTAAAAACTGTCAAATTATCTATTGTTGTGCTAGAGTTTTTATCAATCATGGTGGGAAAGTTAATTATATGCACCATATTTTGTGCTGTATGAGGGAGTGTAATTGATTCATTCTGATACTTGGCATTGTGTAATGAATATTTATGTCTGCCAATTATTTTGTGCTTAGGCTTAAATAAAAAGTTTAAGGTATCTTCAAGTTTTATCAAAGTTTCAAAATTTTCCTAATCATAAACAATAAATAGCAATTACAATTACTTTTGTATTTTTCTTTCTAATGGATTATGCATAATTCAATGTCCTGTTTTGAATCAAATTTCGATATATCTAATGTTTTATATGGTACATCCAACTTGACATAAATGTTAACTCCTCTGTTATGAAGTTTTTTCCTTGAAGCTTCTGTTCCCAAACAATTACCATGTAATGACAATTGTAATAATTCCTTGTTTCAAATAATGTTCAGATAGGCAGATAATGTGTGGTTTTATATTGTAACAAATTAAGCGGTTAATTAATTCTTCTCTTTTCTTTTCAGTCCTCTAATATTTTGATGAAATATATAAAAGTTGTTTTTTGCTTGCTGAATACTCTTCAATTTTACTTCATTTTCTATGGAGTCATTATCATTAATACTATTGTTATTTGAATTAACATTAACTTCTCTTAAGTTTGGCTTGATGAAATTTCTGGCCTGGATCAGGTGTCTTTATCCTAAAAAATGGGACAGACATTGTACTATTGATAACAACAGGAATCTTACCCTTGATTCTGTTAGCAGTAAGGAGTGAAAGCTGCTTTTTGCCTCAAGAATTCAAGTAAAGGTCATGTACTTTTGGTGATTTACATCTATCATACAAATGTAAGATGAAAATAGTAAAATTTGTGTGAATAAGCAATTGTCAATTTCTGCTTCTATAGTTTTTATTGTTTTGCTTTTTCATTTTTATTGTAACCATTTATGTAGATATACATAATATTTTTTGTAAATGTAGAAAATGAGCTTCTGTGGTAATTGTAAATGACAATTTCTATGTTCGTAAGTCTCTGTGAGTGCTTCGCAAACTCACATAATGCTCCAGGAACTAAAATAACTAGACTAAACTAGTCCGAACTTAATTTGTAACAGTCATTAAGTTATAAATGAATAAAAAAACTTAAATAAGAAAAGTACCTTTTTTACTCAACATAATCTCCCTGCACAGTGAGGCACTTGTAACATCATTTCACGAGCTCCTGAAATCCAGCAGCATAAAATTCTTTGGGATGGTGTTGAAAGCACACTCAAATTTCCCTTTCTCTATCTTCATTGGAAAAATATTCACCAATAACATACTGTTTTAGATGGCCAAAAAATGGAGGTTTCTTGGAGCAAGGTCAGGTCTATAAAGGGGATGCTGGAGGACTTCCCACTTTATATTTTGTAGCATCTCATTGGTCTTGCTGGTAGTATGAGGATGTGCATTATAATTCAGGAGCAACACACATTTGATGGAGTTCTGATCGCTACTGAATGACCTTACAAAGTTTCCTGAGGATGTAACAGTAGCAGTTGGCATTTACAATTTCCCTTGAGGCTGGAATGCAGTGAACAGTATGCCTTCATGATTCTAGAAACTGTTAGCATCACTTTCCTGGCAGATGGTGTCAGTAAACTTATTTTTTTGCACATGTAAATGTTTACACTGTACTTATGCATGCTTTGTTTGGAATTGGGTTTTGTGTTGCAGGATCAGCATGCATAGACTTTGTCAAAACCTAACCTGTCATGCATTATTATTATTATTATTATTATTATTATTATTATTATTATTATTATTATTATTATTATGGTTAGGACGTTTATGAGAGGTTATTTTTTTCCTGGCTTTCATTTCAGTCATGGTGTTCAATTAAACATGAGTTGAATGTTTCTGATTATTTTTGGAGATCTTTTGTATGTCATATATTTGCATATTTAGGTAATTTCTCAGTTTTGGTCATATTACATGTATTTTGGCATTTTAAAGTCATATTTTGGTTTAATTTGCGGGCATGATCTTATATTCAGATACAGTAAAATATGTTGGATATTTACAAAATAATATGCATCTATATTCTGATAAAGAGATAATCATATTTTGATTTGATGTCAATGGAATGTGGCTTTGCAGGAAGCAATTAAAGCATGTGTAGATAAATGTGCAGTGACTGGTGCAGGTGGCTGTCCCCTGCACTACACATTTCAGTAGAAATGATTAAAGGAGTTACAGAAGGCCAGTGAACATCAACATGCCAAAAACTAAATGTGAAAGTATAAAATTAAGAAGTAATGTTTAAAGAGTTTGGAGAGTTTAAAGAGTTTAAAGAGTTTATTTCAGTACCGATAAAAAATTCTTTTTTAAAGTATGTGAAATTAAAGTAACATCGGTAAGTGATTTAGTGTCCAACAGCATTGTGATTGGACAAAACACAAAAGCAATGTAACTTGGAGATCCAGTCAACAAAGCAGGCAATGTCTTGGTTTGATGTAGTTAAAGCTACGCTATCAAAATTGTCTGACTTTTCAAAAGATCTCTGTAAGATGTTTGTATCATGCTAACATTCCTCTGAATAAAGTGAACAATGAACATATAAAAAATTTTATGGAAAAATACATGACACACCCGATTGCAGATGAATCAACAGTGAGGAGGAATTATTTTCCTACTTTTTATGCCTGAGCATTGCAAAAAATTAGAAGTAATGTAGGGAACAATAATATCTGGGTGTCTATTGATGAAACAGCTGACCCTTGAGGGAGGTAAGTTGTGAATGTTTTTATTGGCACAATAAAAACATTCTAATCGTCCTGATAAAGTATTTTTTATGTGTGAGAAGCTCTTGATGCAGTAAATCATTCAACAAATGCGGTACTTTCGACAGTGCTGTGAAACAGTTGTGGGATGATGATGAAGTTACTAACAGTAACATCATTGTACATGGTAAAAGCACCTGATGGCCTTAAGGTTTTGCATCCAAAAATGGGCATTATTACTTACTTAACTCACAGTTTGCATAAAGTTGTAACTAAATTTCCCTTATATGGACAAATCGATATCAAATGTCAAAAAAAAGTTGTCAAGGCCTCATTCAGATTGAAAAATTCAAAGAAATAGGTTTTCCATCCCACTCTCCCCCTCCTCCCACCGATACTTACCTGGTGGGGCATGTGGCTCAGTGCAATTGAGTATTACTGTAAGAACTATTATGAAGACATAAAAAAACTTTGTATCGAATTTGACAGCACTGATGTGTCTTTCAGAATTGTTCAGGAATTATTTTCCAGCAGTTTTTGGAGAATTTGGCATACATAAAATCAAATTATGGAAGTATAACTGGATAAATTTCTCGCCTTGGAAGCAATTGATTTAGGGCTATGAAAGCTTGGAACTGGTGAAAAACATAAAATGCAAAATAGGGAGAGAAAAGTGCAGTGCAGCAGTTTCCATAAAGAACAAACTTAGTAAAGTGCTGGGTGGAAATCAAGGATTTTCAACAATGTGTAACATTAATTACATTTTAAACAATTGTAAAGCTTTTTTGGTGAAGGCATTCACAACTATAAAACAGGGACTTCGCTTTATTTAAATATGCTCCCATAAAATCTTTGCAATGTTGAAAGAAGCTTCTCACAATTTAAGGCTATTCTGACAACAGGGGAAGATTCCTTTTTGAGAATTTAAAGATGCACATGGTGATATATTGTAATCCTGCCATAAATGGAGAATTAAAATAAGAATATAATACTTAGAACTTGTATCAGTATAGACAGGAATTTTTTTATCCACAGTTAGCCTAAACTGTTCTTTACAGGAACAAGAGTTGTGAATAACAGAAGAAAATATGCCATCTACTTAAACCATTGCAAGAAAAAATTAAACATATTAATGCTAAAATAATGTTGCAATTGTGTGTATCTAAATTTGCATGTATTTGATCTTTTTTTTTTTTTTTAATTTGGTCTATTTGGCTAATTTTATGGCCATATTTACTTGTATATTATATTTCACACTTTTTTTAGGCCATAAACATCTAAACCCTAATTATGAGGTAGGCCATGCTGTGTGAACAACCAATAGCAGCAACTTAATATAATAATGAAGGTTGGAACTTAAATAGTGGCAAAACTGCTGTGGAGACGCTATGCAACGGAATCTAATTTTGTCGCTGATAGCACACGTTGTTTACATACCTATCTTTTCTCATAGCTATTGGACTCTTCCTTCCCACATCACCTGCGTGCACACCATTGAGAGAAACACAGTCACTTGTGAGCTAGCGGTCTGACGTACTGTTGCCACTATGTTTTCGAAACAAGAACAACGGAGTTGGATCAAGATTGAATGTGCAAGAGGTCGTACAGCACGACAGTGTCATAAAGGTCTTCAAGAGGCTTGTGGGGAATCTGCATTTCCTTACAGAACAGTGGCACGTTGGGTAAAAGCCTTCAAAGATGGTCGGCAAACTGTGACAGACATTCATCGGGCAGGTCGTCCTACGAGCGTCAGTGAAGAAGTGCATGCTCTTGCCGCGTTACTGGACAGTGATCGCCGCCAGACGATTCGTGAGCTCGTCCAAGAAACCGGATTAGCGCATACGACTGTGCTTCACATGCTGAAGGAACGCCGGGGCATGCGAAAAATTGCATCACGATGGGTTCCGCACGATTTGACGGAAATGGAGAAATGGTTGCGTTAAGGAGACTTTCTTACGCCGTATCATAACCCTTGATGAGACATGGGCCAAATCGTATGAGCCAAAACTGAAACGCCAATCCAACGAATGGAGTCAGTATAGGTCACCACGAAAGTCGAAAGTTCGTCAGAGCCCCAATACGGTGAAAGTTATGGTGATTCTCGTATACGACTGTGACGGTGTTATCCTAACGCCCACGGCAGACCGTCAATGCTGAGTATTACCGTTCGTTTTTGGAGCACCACCTGCGACCAGCTTTGAGAAAGAGGCGGCAACACTTTCTGCAGAATCCAACCATCATTTTGCACGACAATGCTCGGGCGCATACAGAGCGCAAGCTGTGGCTGATTTGTGCGGTGATGGACTGGGAAGTACTGTACCATCCGCCATACTCCCGGGCTTAAGTCCTTGTGACTTTGATTTGATTCCGAAGAATGAAGGAACCACTTCGTGGCATTCGCTTCAGAAGTGTTCCAGTAGACCGCTCCATCTGCACCATCAATGAATACGCTCTGCTAATGGTACTTCCACATCGCTGGCAACAGGTTATACACCTCGCTGGTGACTACATTGAAGGACAGTAAAGGTTGCTAACATGTAACTCTTTTGTATCAGTTGTAAATAAATAGTTGTCACTATTTAAGTTCGAACCCTCATAGTTACCCTTCTGTCTGCTTGGATTAAGTCTTCAACTCATCGCATATTTACCTGTCTGGCCATCTTATTGGCCAGCCTATGCAGTGTTCATCTTTGATACATGTTCACCTCTCAGAGAATTTCTGCCCCCATTGTAACAGTCACTTCTCACCATAGATAGAAAGCATTTTTATGTATATTCTTTCATGCCATACCTTTTTCTCACAAAATTTGACAACTGAGCACTGTTTGAGGGTTGTACATTCATTCACTCAGAGATGTTACCATCTTGCAGCTGATGTTTTTCTATTGCAAATATCGATTGTCTTGTGTTGAGTGTCATTTTCCACTGAATTATTTCTATCTGAGGCCTTAACTCAGGTGCCTCATCAAAAATGTATCCCATATTCATTGGTAACTTAATGACTTACCTCTTATACAAATAGAAATAGAAATAACCATGTATTTTACTAACTTAAATTAATATGACAACTGAACTTATTTAAAATGCATATTTCCTAATTATCAGTCCACCCTTTTGCTGTGGTTACCATTGCATATGCTCTGCTTTGGCTCCTATTTTAAACTTTCATTACAAATAATGCTGTATTTTCTTCTTTTGCAGTATGTTCATAAGTAAAAAGTGACTAAGAAAATGAATATCAATCTAGACATTAAAGAAGAACAAATGGATTCTGATACATATTCACTTCAGTTGAAACAACCAGAAATTAATGGGGAAAATTCTGATCATGCTATTCATGATTCTGAGTTAAAGGTAAGCAGCAAAAACTTAAGTTTTAAAAGTACAGTATCATTCATAGAAAGTGTTCTTTGTATGAATGAATGAATTTATTTCCACAATTAACATTACAATTTAATATGTATATACAAACAATACCCTAAATTACAATATCAAAGCTAAAATATCATTATATACATTATTAACATTGCACTTTATTCTCAAGATCAGATTCCTGCAGCATCGATCTAAACACTGTTTCCTACTTCCTTAACCCCCAGGTTGTATGGCTATAAGAAACCTCTTATTCTTTCCTTCCTTATTTATCTTCTTTTCTTTTCTTTTCTTTTTTTTCTTTTTTTTTTTTTTTCCCCCTATTTCCATCCCACTTCTCATTAACTTTTCCCACGAACTCCCCCATTTCAGGATGCTTTCCACACCCTTATTTTTATTTTCACTATATCCTCCTGTAAATTTCCCATTTATTATCGTAAACTTTTTTTGCCTCCCTTTAATCTTATCACATTCCAATAAATAATGAGACACACTAATTACTCCCCACACGCAAATTACATCTTTCATTGTCACTTCCTCTATATCCTTTAGGAGTATTACTCCTGTACAAATGAATGAGTAGGTTTAACGTCCATTTTTGCTACAGAGGCACCACAGGCGATGGGCACTGATGATACACGAGATGAAATGATATGTTGGGAAAGGATTTATTTTTAAGGAAGGAAACATTCCAGGCCTAAGTTTAGGGTACCTCCCTGGCATTTGCCATTTATGAGGACTGAGGAAAACCTGGAAAAAACCTCGGTCAGGGAGGACAGTCCTGCCAGGATTCAAACCCCCAGACCTCACACTCACAAGTCCACTATTCCTGTACACATCCATGCCCAACCTTCCTACCCATTTGATCACAAATATCAATATACTTCTCTAGTCCTGAATTCTATTTAACTCTTTTATATACAACCAAAGAACTTTTACCTTCTAAACTAGCCCAAATCTCTCATTTTTCAATATCTTTTATCCTCTGTCTCACCATATTCCAGAATCCATTTACGTTACTTTCACCCATTCTCCATATATTCCCCAAACCTATTTCTTCTAATACCTTCTCAACCTCCCAATACCAACTCTTCTTTCTCAAGACCTCTTTTTGATAGATATGTCATTCCTTTAGAATACTTGAACTATCTAATTTGAGGGTAAGATACCATTACTTCATTACTCTATCTCTATAATTATCAGAAGACTTGCCATAGAAGAACTTTGAATTCAAGAAGTTTGAGATATAGCGATTACAAATCTGTGACTTTTTCTAAGTGTTTTATCCTTTTCTGTTTTTCTAGTTATTGTTAGTTTAGTGTGTGTGTTTTATATATATAATATAAAATAAAAATAAAGTAACACTATTAACAATGTAACAAATTAAAAATAATTATAACAGTAGAAAGAATAAAACACTAATAGAAAGTCACACTTTAAATCGCTATATTTCGAACTTGTTGAGTTCTTCTATGGCAAGAAGAGAGTAGCTGGCTCTTGATCGGAACACAAGACAATGAAGACTGGGATGGGCAGTACTGCATCTAATCTATCGTAAAGATTTCTAAGAAGGCTAGCAATCCATCCAACATAAGCAAGGTCAAAACAACTGGTAGTCAGTAAGAGAAATCTTAAAAGGAAAAGGTTTAGACCTGGAGGTGTATGAGCTTTATGATTTTGATTTATTTATTTATGGACGCTCTTTAACATCTCAGGTCATCAGCGTCCCATTCAACTCAGGGCGTGAAACGGCCCACAAATTTTGCTCAGAGGCCTCTTCTTTCAGGCTTGAGGTTCTTTTTCGTGCCGTAAATGTACGACACGGGACCCACGGCTTTACTTCCCTTCCGAAGGAAGCCATACTGAGGATTTCTACGCCCGAAAAAATCCATCGATCCTGGCCGGGTTCGAACCCGCGTTTTGGGCATAGGAGGCAAGTATGGTAACCATGACCACCATCTTTCTATTTGTGAGTGTACTGGTAATGTTAATATATATATGGAAGCTAATATTAGAACATTTAATTTCTTAAAATTGTTTTACTGGAATCTTGGATGGTAATAGATAACTAGAAAAGGATAAAACACTTAGAAAAAGTCACAGATTTGCAATCGCTATATTTCAAACTTCTTGAGTTCGAAGTTCTTCTATGGCAAGTCTTCTTATAATTATGGAGATAGAGTAATGAAGTATTGGTATCGTACCTTCAAATTAGATAGTTCAAGTATTCTAAAGGAATGTCATATCTATCAAAAAGAGATCTTGAGAAGGAAGAGTTGGTATTGGGAGGTTGAGAACGCATTAGAAGAAATAGGTTTGCAGAATATATGAAGAATGGGTGAAGTAATGTAAATGGATTCTGGAAGAATGGCAGGGAAATTTTCTTTTGTCATTTAAAGACCATAGGTGATAAACTCCCAGCTTCCCCAAAGGGTATACCATATGCTAACATGTAATGTACATAACCAAAACATACAATTCTTAAAATATTATTAGTGCAGCTCCTACTTAATATGTGGTTGAATAAGATATTTATTATATAAGATAAAAATGTGCTCATTCCAAAGTATAAATAGGTTGAATTAATGCCACCTACCAGCTCTTGAGAATACTCTTGTAATCTTTATTCCATTCAAAAATTTGGTAAACTTATATTTATCTTTATACCACACTTGAAAAACATTTTGCTGACAATCTGCCGATGCACACTGTTCTTTTTGAAACTACATATCTGTTTTAGGGCTGATCTTTTCAAAAGGCCTCTTCAATTCTTCTGTTTAACTATAATGCAGATATAGATTCCATTTACCCAAAACACGTACTTTCTTTTAGATAACAACAGATGGATCACACTTATAAAATGGCCTAGATTATTTTATCAAACATTCAGTACATTAATAATAAAATACAATGTGTGGGAGTTATACTAGATCAGGTAAATTCAAAATAATTATATTTACAGAACATGGCCTTGTAGAAAATAATATACATATGGATAGATTTTCAAATTACAATTGAACTAGTAGATTTGTAGAATGAGTCGCAAGGATGGTGGTATTGTATTATATATATATAATATATAAATGGTGTTAAATATGGAGAAATTTTGTGGGTCTGTAAATTGAGCATTGAGAAGGTAATTGATTTAGCAGCAGTTAAAGTTCTTCTAATGTGATTTAATTTTAATGCGTTGTTCTAATGTGTTGAAGTTTGACCTATGCACAATAAGTTGCCCCATAAATAAAAATCACATGATGTGATATCTGGGAACTGTTGGGGCCATCACCGCATATTAATTACCCTATCTTCAAAAATTTCCTCATTTTTATTTAATGGCTGCAGCTCTATGGCCATTATCATAATCTTTTGTTCAAAGGATAGGGCTAGTATGTCATTTCTTGTAATAATCTGAATTTAGAATATCTATAAAAATATTGGCACTATTATCCTGCATGCATTAACTGCACACCATATCCTTATTTCCTCATCATATAATTGAGTTTGCTGCACTAAATCAGGTTTTTTCAGAGCTCCAGTAACAATTACTTGCATTGAAACATGGTCATGTAAATGGAACCATGTTTTGTCAGAGAAAATTATTAATTTGAATCAATTACCCAATCATTAACATTCCTCATCATCCATTTATGGAAATGTACCCGATTCTGATTATCATGTGGTAGCAATTTGTGGTTTAAATTTTAAGAGTTTGGCAGCTCACCACACTGAGCTCATTGAAATTGTAGTTTCCAGTGCAAGCCATCACAGAGATTTTGGATCAAAATATTCTAATTGTTCTCCAATTTCATCTAATTTCTCCTCAGTAAGCATATGTCACTTTATCCTTTGCTTCTTATTGAGAATCATACCAGTTTCCCTAAATTTTTTTTGCATGGAGGATGCACAAAAGTACAAAACACTTGTCACAAGCTTCTGAAAGACATAGGAACAAACAAATGTAAGCCAACACAAGATGCTCGGAGTTGCAAGTTGGACTGCTGTAGTGTGCTGACCTACAGTTTCTTATTAGTGATGATTGTGTAATGTGTTATTGATCTGTAGGCTCATCTTGTCCACAGAAACTTGCTACCTTTCTGCATAAAGAATCCTTCTCTCTCTTCCTCCTATTTAAAACAGAACATTTTCTTGTAAGAGTTTTATGATTTTGTATATATTATTATAAGGCTGACAAGCCAAAAAACGTATAGTAACAGAAAAGTTTGCAATGCGCAAATTTCAACTTTGGCAACAAATAAAGTTAAGAGAGGAATGAATAGTGCAAGGATTTAGAATGTTAAGTTGGTAGGTTCAATGGTCATTATTCTAAGAAGTCAACCAAAACCCTCATTCTTGTAATCTTTTGTTATTTTTATGGGGAGGGGGGTTGGAGGCAAAAATGGCATTGTTTTTGAAAAAGTGACATTTTTTGGGTTTGTTAATAAATAAATATGAGCATGCACATAAATTAGCAAAATAAGCCTGGAAATCTCATTTTATTGAATTAGCAACATACTTTGGCTCTTTTAAGTAATTCCAGACCCTGCTGCATATTACAAATAATTTTTCAAATTAGTAGATTATCTCCTGGTTTGGGGCAATCCTGGCCATGTTGCTTAGAAGTTTGTGAAGCGAAGTAATGCCAGCCCAAGGCGAATATATGTTTCTGCATTTTTTAATTTTTTTTTAATAAAAATAGATCATGGCAGGGAAATCGCATTGGGACTTTCACTAATAAACAAATGTGTTTAGCTGCAGTTTTACTTGTTCCAAAGTTATTACTAGACATTTAGCTGATAAGTGTCAACCTTAGCATACCTTGATATGGGGCATTTGCTGAGCTTTGTAGATAATATTTCCAAGGCTAAAAAATTGAAAATTAATGTGATTCCTATATGTACTACTTTGCAGTTAACTGGTCAGTCTGTTAGCCTTGGTGCATTTAACTAAGTGTCAAAATTTATTCCAGAATTTTCTGGACTTTCAAATGTTTAATAATGGTAAATGTAAATGAGGGTGGAGGGGTTCCCCTGTTATCAACTGCTATGAGTGGAGTCAGTGTCTTCTGGAAATACAAAGTATCTGGCACCTGAACAGAAGAAAAAGATGTCTTAAATATACAGAGGGTGCCAAAAAATGTATACACGCTTCAAGAAAAGAAAAATTTGTATTAACATAACAAAACTGGATTCACACAAACAGAAAATGATGAGCACTAATCATCTTAGACTTTTACAATTACAACAGTTGCTCAAAATGCTCACCATCAGTGTCAATACACTTCTTGAATACATTGAACTACTGATTGAATAACGTTTGCAAAAGCGTCCTTAGCAATTGCAGCACATGCCATTTCAATCTCTTCCCGAAGTGCTGCCATTGTAGCTGGTTTTCTATTGTATACAACATCCTTAAGAGTTCCCCATAGGTAGAAGTCCAACAGAGCTAGATCCAGAGAATGCAATGAAAAGTCAATCGGGCCTCTTTGTGAGTGCTCAAAATGTTCCAAAACCATAGCCAAGAACGCGGGGCTTGTTGCTATGTGAGATCTCCCAGATCTGCCCTTGTGAACATCGCATACGGTACTACGAGTCTCAAATTTGTCTTGAATGTGCAAATGTTACTCGCATTGGCAGTTCTGTTCTGTACATGCATCTCCAATATGTTTGAACTTCATATTCTTGGTTTTCCAAAACCACTTCAAAATTGCTTTCCACTGTTTAAACTATAATTTTGGCTCCATTTTGTTGTAGCAACACTAGCATAATGTAATGTGAGTCACATCCATTTACGGAACATCATATGATAATATTGACTTCCTTTGTTCATTGTTGATTTATAATAATCGTGGCTTCATTTGCTCATTGTTGATTTATCTGTCATGTAGAAATGCTATCATAATGTATGTGAGTCACGTCTGTTTACAGAACATCATACTACACATTACTGTTGTTTTTCGGTCCAACTTTGAAATATATTAAATAGATATCTACTGTGAAAGTGTGTATATATTTGTTTGGCACCCTCGGTATGTTTAACTAAGTAGTTTGTATAATTCCATATACTTTGTAATTGTTATATTGTGTATTGAAGAAACTCATTCTTATTTATATTGCTAATATATGTAATTTTGTGAAACCATCATTTTGGGTATATTGGACTCCTGTATGATGTAAATAGTGCTTTATGTGATATTCCCTTACCAAAAGTTTCATTTCTTTCCCCTCACTTTCCCAACTAGTGCAGTTTCTGTTTCTGCATCACAGTACTCCACCCTTCCTTTGAGCCATTTAGTGTCTGGTAAGCTTTGGCTATGGGATTTTTAGTTCTTTCATATTTATTTTGCAGTTTCAAAGGATGATAAGTGAATTCAAAGTGGAAGATAAAATAGAGATTAAAGAAGAATTACTTAACTGTGATTCATATTCAACTGAGCTGAAACCAGTAACTGAAGAGGAAGATACTTATTATGCTGTTATAATGGATGAGGTATGGGGCATAATGTGTGGTTATAAATATAGCCTCACTTTAAAAAATGTACCCTTTATGTTTTTATATGAGAATCTAACATATATGTTTATGAAAAGGAAACTAAAATATCAGTATGTCACCTACATATTAAGTTTTGTATGTGATTTGTTATAAATTGATCTAATACAAACCACACTATTTGTTTTACTGTTTTGTGATTTGTCAAACTTTGGTTGTAGATTTATTGCAATGATAATGAAAAAATTCTGTCCTTATGCATTTTTACATCCCCACAAAACAGAAGAATAATTTATATATTTTTAGAATGAATGCATGATTACTTTCAATGTACTGAAAAAGTGTAGCATTTGGATGTGAACATGATTATTAGGTTGTAAGTAGAGTGCCTCTTGAATTTTGTTTTGCTTTGTATTCTGTGTTGTATTGGTTTACCATTTTCCACATTACTGGAGTCACCCTGTTTCCATCTGCAAGTGGGTTCATCTTTATATAGAGATCCACTTATTGTAGATATTTGCTTAAGTGATTAACATAATTACTTTTCTTATTTCTGTTTTCCAATTTGAGAAGGATGTGGAAAGAGTATTGCTATTACCTGGATAAATTTCCTAGCTTGCACTTGTCCAGGATAAGTTCACCACCTTAGTTTATGTTTATCCCCAATTCATGTTTTGACTGCGGTCTTAGCAGTACATGTACCGATTCCAGCCGCGGGCTCAGGGCCAAAAAAGGGTACATTGGCACCCATTTTTTTCCAACTGTCTGCCTTCTCCATTCCAAAAATGCTGATGCCTTGGCACCCACTGCAGTTCAAGCCTGTTGTGGAAGGCCAGGGTAGTAGACAGGGCATTTTGACACTCCCAAATCAATTTGGATTTCACCTAGTCAATGGAAAGTGCTTTTAGGGTACTGTGGTTATCTGAGAGAATAAGAATTCGTTTTTGGTGATAATCCTTCTCAAATTCTCTATAAGCACAGTTCAGAATAGCAAATACTTTTGCCTGAAAAACTGTGCAATGTTTATCAAGGCTTGTATTGAACTTAGTCCTTGGAGATAGGCCATATATGCCTGCACACAATTCTATCCCTTAAGAGATCCATTGGTTACCTTTAATGTGCATATATCCTTCAATCCAGTCTTCTTGAGGTCCAAGAATAACCTTAAATTGAGGGAAATTACAGAATTGAGTATTCATTAAGTTTGACCTCATCCTCAGTTTTGAAGTATTCAGGAAATTTAGATGAAGCTAGCCCATTTGCAGCAAAGCTACTTCTCCAATTTCCTAAGTGTACCAAGCAATGTGCCATAAGCCTAGCATTTGCTTGTAAATAGATGTCCATAGAAGGGAGGCCCAACAAGAGTCTCCTGCAATGGTTGGAGCACTTCTAAAGGCCCTGTAACACTTAAACTGTAGCTTGGCGAAACTATCTGCTGTAATAGTTTTTAAATGGACAGTGATGCTGTAAGATATCTGGCATCTGACTATTGCAACATATAGCCAATGGCTAACGCATGGTTTAAGGCCCAGGTGGATCCAGTAGTTCATCTGGTGGTTACAAATCACCATCTAGCTATACGGAGAGTATTATTAATATGGCTTTTCCAGGTCAATTTCTTTCCAGTTCGAGACCTGGAATTTAACAGACTCACAATATTCCAGGATTGAACTACCTGTTTAAGATTTCCTAAGCCTTTTAGATTCCTCTTGTTAGTAAGTGGAGCGACAACTGTTTTGCTAGGTTTAATGGATAGGTCCTCCTGCATGCACCAGCTGTGAATTTTTCTCCACCCACTGTTCATCATTCTGTGAATGTATTGGGAAATTTCCCAAAAATTATTAGTGCTATGTTACCTAAGTAGCCTTGTATATAGTACCCTTCCCGGATTATTCTTGGAGTAAGCTGTCCATCAAGAGACCCCAGAGAAGGCGGGAAAGAATGCCCTCATGGTGACTATTCCTTTCATTTCCCCGAGAAGACTAGTAGTCATATTTCTGATCCTAAGCATGGAGTTTACCAAACAATAAAGGGTGTTATTAACCTGATATTTCTAAGCAGCCAAAACCGTAGACTCGTAGGATGTGTTATCAAAGGTGCCCTCTATGTCTAGGAAGGCTCCTAGAAGACAATCCTGGTGTTCTAGTGGTAACCATACTTGCCTCCTACTAAATCCAAGATCACAGTCAGCATGTAAAAGAACCTCAAGCCGGAAAGAAGAGGCCTCTGAGCAAAATTTATTGGCCATTTCATGCCCTTAATTGAATGGGGCACTGATGACCTAAGATGTAAAAGAGCATCCATAAATAAACCAAATCAACAATAAGGCCCCTAGCCACAGAGTCTTCCAGTCTGCTAACAAGGTATGTAACACCGTTATGCAAGACTTGGATGACAGTAGATTTTGATGGAGAGGAGTGTCGGACAACATCCTCTATCAGATATGTCTTTCACCCAGTCTTTCCACAATCTTTGGGTGTAATGATGCAAGACTAATTGGTCAATAAGTCTTAGTTTTGGTGTAATTATTACGACTGCACTTAGGAATAAACACTACTTTAGTAACTCTCTAGGCCTGAGGAATATAGCTGAAGGAAAGAGGTTATAGAGAAGGATATGAAGCAAGTTAGGTCCTTTTGGCAACAGAGCAGGAAAGATACCATCTGTGCCTGGTGATATCAAATTTATCAACTGGCCATTTGATACTTTGAATTGTGACAACTTAACATGCAAATTCCCAGTCCTTCTGCTATGCTCTTGATCTAGAGCTTTCGCAGTGGTCTGTGAATTTTCTGGTGTTGTCATCAAAAATGCTCCTGAGAAAGTGCGTCTCAAAAAGAACTTCAAGTGTTTCTTCAATCAAGCGTGTAAAGCCTCCCGTAGTTTTGCTTATTGTTCCTAAAGGGTTTATAAGACTGAGGGCCAAGGCTCTGTAATCTGGTTGCCTCTGATAGTATGGATATTTCCTGACAGAAGGCTTGCCAAGAAGACCTTTTGGTTGATTTGGTTTATTTATGGACACTCTTTAACATCTCAGGCCATCAGCTCCTGTTTAACTAAAGGAATGAAACAGCTAATACCTTTTTCTCAGAGGCCTCTTCTTTTATGCTTGAGGTTCTTTTACATACATAAATCTACATCGGATCCATGGCTTTACTTCCCTTTGGAAAGAAGTCATACTTAAGAAAGAACTTTTGGCCTTATTTTTGGCTGCGAGGGCTATGTGATATGCCCATCAATCACCAGTTCCTTTATCCATGTTAAAGAGTTGTTGCACTCTGCCTCTCTTGTGTTCAAGATCTTTAGTCTACCATGACACTTTCTTGGATTTCATCTGTGATTGCATGGGGCAGTTATCATGATAAATATCAAGTATAGCCTCTTGGATGAGACAGGCAACCTAGTCAATATTGCGAAAAGATTTAATCTGGTCAAGCTGCCCAATCCCACCTGAGAAATCCTGCTTGTAGACTCCCGCTAGGTTTTCCTGGGATTCCTGTTTAAGATTGGCATTTTTTGCTACATTGACATTAAATGATTTATAGTTATGGTCCAATAGTGATGGTTCGTCTAAGACCCTCCATTTGGTAATATGAGTAGAAATGTACTCTGTGCTAAAAATAACTTCCTACCTTATGTGATTCACAAAGGTAGGCTTGTTACCAACATTAAGTATGTAGATTACTAGAGAACAGAAAATCTTAAAGGTAATCACCCCTTTTGTTGATACCCTTACTACCCCAGATTTCATGATTTCATGAGAATTGGCATTCCACCCAAAGAAGGTTTGTTCCCCTCTCTAAGTGCAGTGTGGGACCACTGATCTAGTTCCCTGGTAGGTAGATTACTGCCATCGAAGGGGAGATAGACTAAGCTCAACAGTAGGCCCTTCTTCCTTCCTAGTATGTTGCAGTCAATCAATTTTCATTGTGGTGACATCACTAGAATAAAATTCTAAAAGAGGAAGGCATTGAATTCCATAACGAACAAGGATACAACTTGTGCATCAATTATCCTTGCTGTAATGTGTCAACTTACTTTGACATTCTCCTAGTCCCATAATTTGGCCTCTGTTAATCTAGCATTCATGAATCAGGCTATGTCTGTTCCTACTTTATTAAATATTCTGCAAAAGGCAGTGAATGCTGCCTTCTTGTGTTGGAGGTTGATCTGAAGGACTTTAAGGGCCATTTTTGGCTAGAGTCATGGTGTAAATCTGCTGGGGTCCTAAGGTCCTTTGGCCCAGATCCCCTTGGAAGAGCTAAAACCCTCCACATTTAAGGTTTGTTCTAAGAGAGCTTCCTCAATGAGAGATGAAATTGCAGGGCTCACAAAATGGTCCTCAGGAGTGAATTTTTAGTTAGCTGGGTGGTTTCCATAAAGGTCCCACAAGGGGCTAGGGAAAGTGGTCTACTCAAGCACAGCCCCTCAGAGTATTTAACCCCTAAGATAAAATACTCTGGATAATTGTCTGGTATTCTGGAGGCTCTGTTTATTGCACATCTTCCATGTGCCATACCCTCCTCACATTGGTCACATTACACCATAAGGTTGGATGAATAAAGAGTGAAAGATGAAGTTTGGTGAAAGATGGATGACTGAAATGATGAAGTGATAAAGTTTAGTTGCTTCTTGTCTGTCTCTCCTTGCAGCCTGCCTGGCATAGGTGACTACCAGTATAGCCTGTTGATTTGTAGAGGCTCACAGATCCCATCACCAGTGACGTCCTGCAACTCCTAGGCATGGTGGTCTGGGTGTTAGCTAATTCATAAGAATAATTGTTAATTGTTTATTTAGAGATATTATTAATTCATTCATTCATCTATGTTAAAATAATGTTAGCAGGTTTATACTTAAAATCTCAATTGTTACAGGAGGAGAAAGGGTTTGTCAGAGATTTAGTGAAGAAGATCAAAATTGAGGAATTAAATTTACTAGCTACTGATACAGGGTAAGTCAGTGCACTGTTTGTAATAATATTAATCTTCTTATTTTATCCAAATATTCAGCTAGCATATTTGGGTCTGTGAGTGTAATTGTTAGGGGTAATGCAAAATGATGAAGTAATGTAAAAAAAAGTGATCAGAGTAAATCTTTGTACAAATTGCAAAAAACCAGTCAGTACATTTATTATATAATGTTATGTTACAAAAGAAAATACTTTAAATTGCCCTTTAGTTTTTACTAATTTCAACTTAAGAGATAAGGGTTGATAATCAATTACTAGTGCACACTTGGCATCCCAGCAAACCAATGCCATGATCTTCCTAGCCAATTTCATACACTTGGCCTGCCTTCTTTGACTGTGGTGATCCATGATTCTTTCACTGTTTGGGCTGCTGTTTGTTTCAAGTGTGTAATAGTGCACTCTTGTTTCAACATCAGTCATAAATCTACTCATAAAGTTGGCAGGATTTCTCTGAACAAAACTTTGCTGAGTGATTTTCACTCTGATTTGATTTTGATCCTGATTCAGAAGTTGTTGCACCCATCTTGCAGATAATTTTTCATGCAATTCTTTCCTCAAATTGTGAAAGACATATTTCCCTGAAAGGCCCAGATTTCAGATACATGTAATTGGCAATCCTGCATTACTACGTTGTGCACTTTATCAGTAATTTCTGAAATTGCTGCAGATTTTTGTTGCCTGCTGCATGGGTCATCTTCCAAGCTATTAAGGCCATTTTTAAACTCTGTGGTCCACTTGGAAGAGATTTAATAATGGAGTTCCCTAGAGCTTTTGCCATATCTTCATGAATTTCTGTTGCATTCATACCCTTTACCAAATATTTAATAACTCATGATGTTCGATATTTGCATTTTTAATTGCCCTGTACTGATGTCTATTTGCAAAATATTGCAGGAGATAGAGGTGTCAACAAAGTAAAGAAAAAAATTTATATGTAGATCATTGCTGCTGTGTAAGAATTAAAACTTCTTAACAAAGTGAAGAACCTCATTTAATTGGTTTCTGAAGTATATCATTTCACCTCTGTTGATTTGATACTACATGTGTTTCTCCAGTAATGTGTATTAAATGTTCTATTTAAGTAGGGATATCAGTACCTAGAATGTTTGTATTTGGATAGGTTGAATCCTCACAGTGAATTTGAGACACGTGTTCATGATGGAATATTTAGAGTGTGATATGACGTGTCATGGGGGTACCTTATTGCCTTTTCTACATTCATATTATACTGGATACCACAGTCTACATTGGTATATTCCATGAGCTTGTGAAACAGTTGGGTGACAAAGATCTTCATGCTGGCTATTATTAGTAGGATCGTACCAGCAAGCCAGGAATGTTTTCTTTCCTAGAAAATTTTGTAATTTCTGAAGGACATAGATTGCCCGTTTTGCCTAACCTTAACCTACCAGATAACCTATAGAACATGCTACAAAGAAATGTGCATTGCAATAAACCACAAACTCTCATGAAACTGCAAGCTAAATGTTTGGGGAGAAATTGATGCTGTGTATCTTGAAGTAATGATAAACACCTTCCATGCCTTGCGTAATATGAAGGTACATGTGCAAACATACCATGATGCGAACAGCCAATATATTCAGCATTTGTTCTGACATACAAGAAGATATGCCCATGATATCAGTAAATTAAACCATTAGCTTGAAAGCTAGAGGGAGTGTTATAAAGGATATTTTTGTTACAGAATTCTGTTTCTGCCAATTATAGGCCTATTTAGCCATTAAACCAAAAAATATCTACAAAAATTCAGTTAAGTTTGTATTCTCTACTGAGCTGAAATAAATATTGAGCAATAAAGATGCTGTTTTGGTATTTTATTTAATTTTTTTAATGTAGCTAATTAACACATAAACATTGTGTACATATTGACAATTTTAATTCTTATTTGATATCCAGGCCCAATTTAGTTTTAATATTATAAGTTGTATTACAGCCAGATTCTTGCTTTGATATGGTTTGAAGCTCTTGCCATTAGTTAAATGGAAATCTCATAATTCTGAGTTAAGCATGCTATTACCTCAAATGGGAATAATGACAATAGGTAGTATGCGTATTTTAAATATGATTTTAATTATACAATGTTAGTCTAAGGTTTGAATTTGTACCAGACAGAAAAAATTTGGGGCAGTGCTGGTACTTGAATTGTAGATCTTCACTTTAGTGTATCAATCAATGCTCTTCTGTTGCCATGTCTGACCATAACTGCAAATCTGCTGAAATGAGTACCCTGGAGACTTAATTTTTTTTAGAGGTACTCTTAAGAGGCAATTCAAAACTTTTTAATGCTTTTGGCCCACACTTAAAGCAACCACACTATTAGGGTATTGTTAAGCCTGTTAAGAATAAATTCTTTGTAACATTAACTTACAGCTATCCAGGTTATATAGACTCAAATGGGGAAGATTTGTAATAGTAGTCCTATAGGCCGGGGTACCTCAGATGAAAGAATGTTGACACAGTAAACCAAAGATTTATGGTTTGATTCCTAGCCAAAACCTGAAATTTTTCCTATCTAATCTTAATTAAAAATATATATATTATGTAAAATAAAAATAAAGTAACACTATTAACATTGTAACAAATTAACAGTAATTATAAAAGCAGAAAAGGATAAACTCTAAGAGAAAGTCACACTTGTAATCACTATATTTGAACTACTAGAGTTCTTCTGTGGCAAGAAGACAAGTCTAGTAGTTCGAAATATAGTGATTACAAGTATGACTTTTCTGCTTTTATAATTACTATATATATATATATATTCAGTTTATGGATACCAGTAGCATTCTGTATGTTGTATATAAGTTTAATTTATTTCTTTATGAATTCCACTCTTTATTACAGCACTTTCCATTTATTCACATTGTGTTTTTATCATGGAGAGAAGTGGCTTTTTATATTTATAAATCTGTTAAATATCTGATTTTCTTATGTAAAACAAATGTTGGATTAAAAGTAAAACTTCTAAAACCGCGTCTATTAAACTTTCTTGACATTTCACATTAACACTTTTTAATAACAAAAGTTTTAATGTGAAACATCAAGAGAGTTTAATATATTGACATGATTTTAGAAGTTTTACTTTTAATTCAACAAGATTATGATATAAATATTGTACTTATGAAGCTTTGACAATGGAGTGGCAATATAACCTAAGCTTAGGTATTCATTTTTTACACTAACTCCACTCACTTACACAAAAGTAAGACGTGTTTCGGGAGAATCTCTCTCATCTTCAGTTACTCACTGAACCGCCGTAACTGGAAACAATGGCTGGACAACCGTATGTTCCTGTGGTGGCCTCTGTTGGTTGAAGTAGGAAGTTGCTGAGTTCATCCATAGAAGGAAACTCAAAATTCATTAGGTTTTCTTTATTTTTTAATATGAAAATTTTTTCCCAAGTGGATTAACTCCAATGGGTTGTGAAAATGTTTTAGCAGTTTAATTCCTGGTTTTATTTCATGGTTTTTTGCCTGAAGGTGAGCTGCTACTGCTGATTTATCCACCTGTTTAAACTGAATATTCCTAAAATGTTCTTTCCTCCGAATTTTCAAATTTTTGTTTGTTTTGCCTATGTAGCTCTGTTCACAATCTGCACATTTTATTTCATAAATTCCTGATTTCTGTTCTGTTGGTATGGAGTCTTTTACTGTGCAACCTAATAAATTCTTGATGTTGTATCTGTTCAGAATCTGAATTTATTAGGTTGCACAGTAAAAGGCTCCATACCAACAGAACAGAAATCAGGAATTTATGTGCAGATTGTGAACAGAGCTACATAGGCAAAACAAAAAGAAAATTGTTTCGAGTAACGGCGGTTCAGTGAGCAACTGAAGATGGGAGAGATTCTCCAGAAATGCATCTTACTTTTGTGTAAGTGAGTGGAGTTTAGCGTAAAAAATGAATACCTAAGCTTAAGATTATGATAGTTTCACTGAGTGGATTCCTACATTCATTTTTAGTTGAATCTATTGTTGAGGGCAGTATTGATGATACTGATATTCTGCTGTATATTCTTCCTTATTCAGTGGGATGTTTACTAATCTATGAGCAAGGCTGTTAATAATGGCATGCTGGTGTTTTAGGGTTAAAGCTATTATTCTTTTACCTGGAATTGTGGATTTCCTATGTATACCAAAGGAAATTGTGTCATTTCTTCTGTAGATTTTAAGGTCCAAAAAGGGCAAACATCCTTCCTGTTCAATTTCTGTAGTGAACTTAATTCTTTGGTCTGCAGATTTAGTAATTTTAAGGTATCCTCTGTGGGTTTTTCTTTTTCGGGGGTGGGAGGTACTATTGAAAATATATCATCCACATGCTAAACCATGTTTAAATGAAATGCCTTGGTAATGTGTGCTTCTGTTGTACTCATGGAAAGTAATGCAGCCAGAAATGGAGAGGGTTAAACTTGATGTTTGTGGTCTATGCACAATTTTGTAAGATTACTGTAATCCTCAATTTCATCTACTGATATGTTCGATATTTCTGTACATAAAGGAGCAATCTTTGTTTTAAAATTCTAGGGAACAAATATGCAACATCAGAAGAGACAAGGAAATCATCTGGTGAAATCACTGCATTGTTAACTTTTTCTTTCAATTGATAGGAAATGGCGATGCTTCTACTTTCAAATTGGTTCAAAGTTCCAAATTTTTACTGACTATTTATCCAAATGTAGGTCGAAGCATTTATGTTATTATTTATTGGGCACATGCTTTTGCCTGGTTTGTGCAATTTGGAAAGGCCTTAAATTTCTAGGAAGCTTAGGGTTGTTTGTTTCAAAATAAATATACCGTGGCTTACTAGATCGAAGATCACCACCTCTCCATCTGGCAGCTTCCCAATTGTCCTCAAAAGGCTGGGTGGACCCCATTCCAGACCTTCCTAACTCAGAAAAATTCCTAAACAGGTACCTGGAATCGAACCTGGGTCTCCTGGCCAGCAATCAGCAACGTTAACCATTAGACCAAGTGATGTGTATTTAAGATACTTGAACTTAATTCTTTTTCTTTTGTAACTGACACAAAGATATATTTGTTTTGACTGGTTCTCCCATTGTATAATAAATATAAAGGTATCATCATTATAAATAATATATATAGCACAATGTAAATTTACAACTTGAGATCAAACTATTAACTGCTAGTATTGACACATATAAAATACATTATCTATAATAATAATAAAATAATAATGATAATATTAAACTGAAACTATCTATTGTGAATTATAAAAGCACACATTTTATTAAGAGTTGCATTATTTGGACTTAACATTTGCATAGGGTTATTGATTGATGCACTCTTAGTGGATTTCTCCAATAGTAATAATAAAACATTGAATAAATACAACTTTACAAAATTATGAGGTATTTAACGAATTTTCTATAATAGTTAAGTGACATGCCAGAAAATGAACTTATTACTGTCACTGTAAAAATGATCTTTATGCCAGTTAACAGGACCTGAATAATGATAATAAAAATTAAACTAATATAGTCTGTAAACCATCCCAGAGTCTTAAATATATACCATCAAGTTTTATTCAAGTACCAAGCAATCAGCAAGTTTTTCCCCTATGATGTGGGTTTTTTCCTATGAGTGACTCCCTCACTTGATAGTCCTGCTGTGGACAGGTAGCAACAAGCATGCATGTTCACCTTGCTGACTGTCTCAGTCATAGCATAGCTGTTTTCTGTTTATATATTGTGTGTTTGGTTCTTAATTTGACAATATACATAAAATATATTTTTTCTTGTGTGTTTAAAATGGCACAGCATGTCTTTATGTAACAATTCATATTCACTCAATGGTGAAAGAGTCATAGGACCAATTTATTTCAGCATTCAGTTAATTCTATAACTTATGTCAGTATCATACTAACCCCTTGCTCTTTGAGAATTAATTGACAAGGAGCATGATCATGCATTTTTTATCAGGATTCTGCCACTGCTCACACCCCATATAATTCCTTAAGAGCAATTTAGAATGTTTCCACAAGACAGAGTTATTAGTAGGGGTTTGCAGCACTCTCATTCCCCCAATTTAACTATTATTATATCTCGGCTAAACTGAAAAGTACTTTGTACAAATCAAGCTTGCACACCAACTCAAAAATACCATTTGTCAGGAAATAGTTCGGATTTCTCAAAATTAGATACACCAAGTAATTATAATTTCCAAAAAAGATGAAAGATGCCAAAAATATGTGGGCAATTAAAGTGGGCAGTTTCAAAACCTCATTTGATAATTTGGTTACTAATGAACCTCTTAAATTGGTGTTTGTGTATTGTGTACCCTCCCGCTAAGCACTAGACCTGGCTGACAGGCTAAAGAGATGTGCGTTCTTCCATAGGGAAATCAAAACTGATTGCACGATAGATCAAATAGAACATTTCTGAAGCTCATTGCCAACTATATTTGAAAGATACATTTTCATTGTCCTAAAAGCTGCAACAATATGTAATACTAGGTAATCATTTGTCCTTAAGCAATTAGCAATCTGTTGATCGCACTTTCCAAAAAGTTAGATTTTCATGAATTAGTTGTTTATGTAATTTTAAAGTACTGGTCGATGGTAATGGGGCTGTTGTTTTGGGCTTAACTACATATGAAAATAAAGTTACATTTCTTCACTATTGGGCCTTCTTTTAATAAGCCCCAACATAGCTTTCACTGATGTAATGTGCAAAGGGCCCACATCCATAGTTATGATTGAAATTAAATAGTGATGAGTACTAATAATCATTTTCTTAGTATGTGTGTGTACAGTAGTATGAAATTTCATTCTCTTCAGCTAAGAACATAGTAAAAATTTTGCATTGATCAAAAACACTGAATTTCAGGCTGTTTCTTTAGTTTGATTAGAATAAGTGTTACAAACTACATGAGTGAGCAGTGGTAGCCACATTTGAGAATAATTTGTATTCTAATGAGAAAAAATATTTATATTTGTTTGTTGTAGTTTAGTATATCCCATAATGAATCTAAACTTAATATGTTTTGATTTTTATATTTGCAACAAAAGAATTTCTTCTTTTTTGTCATCATTATGCTCTTCACATTTCAGGCCAAATAAGGAACACCTGTCCAGATGTTTGAAAAACTCATCTAGCACTTCTTTTATTGAAGTTACACAGGATTGTAAAGGGAACACGAAGAAGCAAATATTCTCTAGTAAATTAAATGGTAGCACTTTAAGCAGCACTTCAGCTATAAAATGCCACACAACAATTCATGAACATCAAAAAAATATAATGATAAATAAGGGCGCCTTAAAAAACCATAGGAAGGCACACAAGTGTGAAATTTGTGGGAAGATCTTGACCCGGGCATTTCACTTAAGGACACATCTTTTAATGCATGAGGGTAAGAAACCACATAAATGTGAAATTTGTGGGAAGAGTTTCACCAGGGCATCTAACTTAAGGACACATCTTTTGATGCATGAGGGTAAGAAACCACATAAATGTGAAGTTTGTGGAAAGAGCTTTACCCAGGCATCTTATTTTAAAGGACATCTTTTGATGCACAAAGGGAAGAAACCACATAAATGTGAAGTTTGTGGGAAGAGCTATATCCAAATATCTACTTTAAAGAGACATCTTTTAATGCACGAGGGTAAGAGTCCACATAAATGTGAATTTTGTGGGAAGAGCTTTACCCAGAAAAATCACTTAAGGGCACATCTTTTGTTGCATGAGGGTAAGAAACCACATAAATGTGAAGTTTGTGGGAAGGGCTTTACCCAATCGTCTAATTTAAAGGTACATCTTTTGTCGCATGAGAGTAAGAAACCACATAAATGTGAAATTTGTGGAAAGAGCTTTACCTATGCATCTACTTTAAAGATACATCTTTTGTTGCATGAGGGTGAGAAGCCACATAAATGTGCAGTTTGTGGGAGGAGCTATATCCAGATATCTAGTTTAAAGAGACATTTGTTGATGCATGATGATAAGAGTCCACATAAATGTGAATTATGTGGGAAGAGCTTTATCCAGGCAAGTCACTTAAGGATACATCTTTTGTTGCATGAGGGTAAAAAACTACATAAATGTGAAGTTTGTGGGAAGAGCTTTACCCACAAATCAAATTTAAAGCCACATCTTTTGATGCACAAGGGTGAGAAACCACATGTATGTGAAGTTTGTGGAAAGAGCTTTACATGTATATCTCACTTAAGGAGACATCTTTTCATACACGAGGGTAAGAAACCACATAAATGCGAAGTTTGTGGGAAGAGCTTTACCCAGGCATCTTATTTAAAAGGACATCTTTTGATGCACAAGGGTGAAAAACCACATAAATGTGAAGTTTGTGGGAAGAGCTTTACTTGGGATTCTCAATTCAGAGTACATCTTTTGATTCACAAGAGTGAGAAACCACATAAATGTGAAGTGTGCGGGAAGGGCTTTACCCAGAGATCTGATTTAAGGAGACATCTTTTGATCCATGGGAGTAAGAGGTCACATGAATGTGAAATTTGTGGGAAGAGCTTTACCCATGCACATAATTTATCAAAACATATCTTGATGTACAAGCAATAAACCACAAAAATGTGAATTTAGTGAAAAAGTTTTCATGCAGTCATATACTCTTTTCACTTATAAGAAATTGCAAGCATTGCCCAATCATCGCATGTAAACATTTGTTTATTAATAATGACTATTTAAAATTTAATATAAATAGATTCAATTAGTGAAAACTTTTTTACAATTGTTAGTGCTTAGTGTTCATAACTTTGCACATTATAGAGAAAATGTTGCCAAAACATTTATTTTGGCATTGGAAAGTTATATATTTTATTAGTAACATACCTTCAGTGTTAATAAAAATGCATATGTTTTTATAACAATTCATATCTTGTTGCTCGTTACAGTTAAAAGCATTATTTTGAATTCATTTGAAATCTCTTTAAGATTTAAATTCATATCAAATATGTAATGTAATATTTTAAATAGGAAATTCACAATCAAAGACTGCTTAAACTGATAAAATAAATACATGCCTTTTGAAATATTTGTGGCATTGTCTTTAGTTACATCAAAATCATCTTGAAGAGCATATTTAATATTTTACACTCATATAGTGAACTACTCAAAGTATCTACGGTCAAAATGTACTATTTGTTCACTCAATTATATAAATTAATGAAGTGTTGCGAGTCCAAGAAGCACCAGCAGTTGTATCATTGATTCTTTCATTTGTAGGGAACTGTATCACATTTGTCTATTATAGGTCTGAATTTTCATGGAGAAAGTAACCAATGTGCATTTAGAACATAAATGAGTTTTCCAGTGTATGAGGTAGTTTGAAGAGGTAAATGTGCTGACAGACACTGGTATCTGTTTTGGCAGTGATTGTAGTAGTGTACGTTACTTAAAATTGCCAGCAAATAGCACTAGCAAAAATACGTCTGTCCATTGTATTAGGTATTAAATTATATTCATGATTAATTTTCAGGCCCCTGATTTTCTTATAATTAAATTTTGTGGAAGTTATATTTGGAGATGTATTAGTATATTGGAAGAGTAGTTAACAAAAGCACACGAGTTGTGATGCTACTTTCTACATTATGCTATGCCCTGAAGGTATGTGTATGTTTACTGTCCTTTATGTGACTCAAATGAATGATAATGAATGAATGCGTATTAATGGTCATATGTGTATGTTTTGTTAGCAATAAAGTAAGAACTGGTAAACAATAGAACAGTATATTTTTATAGCCCATATACTGAAAACGGCAATTTATTTTGAAGTTTAATTTTTGAAGATCACTGGTAAATTGCTTTTTCACTGCAACTTATGGGAGCAATATATATGTTTATAAAGAAAAATATATGAAGGTGCGAGAAGCAGCTGTATAGGAGCTGAAAAACAAAGTGCAGACCTTTCCATAGAAGCGTTTCCTTAAAATATTTCAGGAGATAGTTTCTGCAAGCACATGTTATAAATTCAGAGAAAGCTGCAAGTACATAGTAAACTCTGTGAAAAAACCTAAACTTCCAACAAAATACTATCAGATAACATGGTTTCATGAGTATTTCAATGCATCTTTGCAAATATTAGACAGGATTATATGTATAAACAATGTAATACAGTTTTTTTCACACTAACTCCATTCACTTACATAAAAATCTGGACATATGTTTCGGGAGTGATCCCTCCCATCTTCAGCCTGTAGATAAACTGTTATACGTGGCGGTTGGGTCTCTAGATGTTCTTGTGGCGGCATCTGTTGGTTCTATTAGGAATTTGCTGAGTTCATCCATTGGAGGGAAATCGAAATTCATCAAATTATCCTTATTTTTTGTAATGAAAATGTTTTCCCAAGTGGAAAGTTCTATTGCGTTATGAAGTTGTTTCAGTAGTTTTATCTCTGGTTTAATTTCATGATTTTTATTCCAAAAGTGCGCTTTTTATATTTAAGCGAATATTTCTAAAGTGTTCTTTTTTCCGGATTTCCAAATTCCTTTTCGAAGAGGAATTTGGAAATCCGGAAAAAAGAACACTTTAGAAATATTCGCTTAAATATAAAAAGCGCACTTTTGGAATAAAAATCATGAAATTAAACCAGAGATAAAACTACTGAAACACTCCTCTTCGAAAAGGAATTTGGAAATCCGGAAAAAAAGAACACTTTAGAAATTTTCGCTTAAAATCAATTTTAACATCATGTATTACAACCAGTGTCTTGTGTCAATATAGTTTGAAGCTCTTTCTTTAAGTTCATTGGAAACTTTTTATATCTGGGTTAAGTATGCTATTGCTACTCAAATGGGAATAATGACTAATATTATGAATATTTTAAGGATTACAAGGATTATCGTATTCATTCAACCCATATAGTGATTTGAGATATGGGATTTGAATCAAATGGGAAAAAATTGAAGTCACTACTATTACTTGAATTGCAGATCTTCATGCTACTGTGCCAATGCTCTTCTATTGTCGTGTCTGTAACATCAGAGTACTCTGGATACCTCTAAGATTATCTGTTTCAAAGATATTATTATTAAGAGGTAACTCAAATCTCTTTAGCCCATACTTTGTGGTTAACCACAGCAATAGGGTTTGTTAGACCTCTTAATAAAATCCTGTAAAGAATCAACCTTAGAGGTATCCAAAATATATACACGAAATGTTGTGATACAACAGGGCATGATAGCTCAGATAAAAGAACTCTGTCACAATAAGCCAAGGATCCAATATTCAGTTCTTAGCCAAGACTTCAAAATTTTGTTGCTCTTTATGGTCTGGTGGTAACCATAATTTCTCCATTTATCCATGATTTCAAACCTGGCGAAGTTTGATAAATTTTTAAATATATATTGGGTGCACTACAATTTACACATATTTTTAGCTAATTCCGAAGGAATGTAGCTCATGCGGTTGTACCTATGAAACAATTTTTGGTAAATTTCTTCAATCCATCTACCCTACCTACAAAACATTGAAAATTACAATGAAAAAAGTCTGTCACGCAGACTGTGCTAAACTTGCCTAATTCTTCACCAAGATGAATAACTTTTAATAAAAATGAATATTAAATCCAAATTAGGTTTTATTAATTAATGAAATGAAATAACTTAAGGCATTACTATGTGGCATTAGGACAACAAAATTAGAACTCTTGCAACCTATAAATATTGCAAAAGAAAAAAATATTTTTAGAATAACAATAATTATTATTGTTGCCATTATTATTATTATTATTATTATTGAGATTAAACCACAAAAATGAATGATGTACTATTAAATGAAATGTGTGACCACTTATAGACAAAACTATATTTTAAAACATTTTTAAAGTAACCATGTTTATGAACTAAATCCTTAATATGCCGAACTAGTTTGGCCTTTTATTTTGAAAAAAATGTGGAGAAACTAAACATGAGCACTTATTAAATTTTGATTTTTAAGTATCTACTCTTAATGGGCCAATTTCTCTAATTTTCGGAAGCTATTTTTTATGTTACTTAAATGGTATATTGTAGATTTTGTTATGAAGAAACAAATATTGGTGCCGCTAGAGTTATTTTTAAATTTTGGGCTTCAGAAATATAATATATATTGCCTGATTTATATATATAATGCAGTTCGTAAAATAAAACACTTTTTATGGTCTCTGTTAACTGATTTTTGGTATTTTAGTCCCATATTTAGGATTGCTAACATACCTGGGCAAAAAAACCTGCTCTTCTCCCTTGCTATTACTAATTCGTGTATTTAATTGTAAGTAGAAAACACTGTAATTGTGCTTTTACCGAAGTTATTAATACACACTGGTAAAAACATTAAACAATTCAAACTTAAGCTTTGAAATCATGACATGAGCCACCAACAATTGTACATTGAAACAGGCATTATGCTGGAACTCTTTCTGATTAGGTTAATTAAGATCTAAGCTATCTACCTAGAAGTTGTTCATAAGCTGGACAAATTTCCAGCTCTTCTGTTTGTAACGGGAAATCCAGATTCAATTCCCATATAATGAATAAACGAAGATCCAGATTTCCCTACCATATAATTAATAAACATTTATTGTAATGTATCTAATTTAATCATAAATTAATATGTATCTTATAATAAATACATATATAATGTTACAGAATGAACAAGAAATAGAAATTTGCAGTAAGGATGAAACACGTATGTAACATGTACCAACATTTTGGTGCCATGAGTAAGGTCAGTTTTTGAATAGACAGGAACCTTTCTTTTCATCTCTGTTAAAAAAGGTTCTTGGAGAAAACCCTTCTTAGCTCGCTTTCACCTTGGGTAAGCGACCCTTAAAAATAGACTTGCTGCATATAATTCATCCAGTATACGAAAGAAAGCATTCAGCATAACTAATAAGCACTCGAATTAGATTATATATTCCAAAATGCTCCATCCGAAATGTACTAAGCCAATCGGAGTAAAGTTTAGGACGCGTCTAGAATGTTCTAAGATTTGAATACATAATAGACGCGTAGAGAAACCATTAAAAGCATTATTTGGAAGAATTTTTGTGTCAGTTGGTTTTAGGAGTCGTAAGAAGACAGTTCGTTTCAAGAGAAGTAATTTATGAGACGTGACAGTTGTCAGTTGGTTTTAGCAGACTTAAGACTTTTCGCTTCAGGAGATGTAATGAGTTAAGTTCAATTTGTGAGACGTAACAGTGAAGTTCAGTTTGGATTAGGAGATGTAAGAGTGTAGCCTTTTTTGTAACATGAAATAAGTTTAATTCAATTTAGCTAATGCAATCGGGAAGAAGTAGTTAAAATATCTCAAAAGGAACAGTTTTTGGCGTAAAGCAACGGTCATTAAATAATCCAAGGTCTAGCTGAATTACGTACGTTAATAACGAGATAACTTGTGATTTATATCATTAGAAACTTTACCCAAATATTACGAATGCTTGTAAGTGGTCCAGATGTGTCGTGAATGAGAAATTTTTCCTCCCCTGAGAACTTTCCAGAAAAGCTTCGAGACATTTACAACATCCCTGAGAAGAACATCTCTTCAATAGCGGCAGGTGTTCTACATCAATCCATATCATCAGATTTTACATCATACTCAATTAATCAAAACAATTCTCCCCTATCATTATTAAAACGACAAACCTATCGGTTAAACGGCCGCAAATTTGGCACTTCAACGTGGAGCTCCCTCCCCAACTACAATATCACCAATAATCTCCAATCTAATAACTGCCGAAGATTACCAAGAAACCGTGCACAACACTGTAAAAGCTTCGCAAGCTGATTGCTCACAGTCCTATAGGACTCGCCCTGCATGAAGTTCACAAATTAGAGGATCAATGAAGATTCCTTTAACTTCAGTCTCAGTCGTGAAAATTAGTCGCCCAGGTATTTGAAAGCCTTCCATCCATTTTACTATCGTCACAAAATTCTTCATAAGGCGGATTTAATGTGTAAAGGGGGCAGAAGAATTTTCCTTTGATCAACCAGAGGACTACGCTGGACATTCGTTTCCCCGGTCGCAGTTTCCCTTGGAGACCAGATGTTTCTGTTGTGTGGGGATCTAGCCTACTGTCCCTCACACACAGAAAACAGCTGTACTTGACGTATTCCAACTGCCTGTCCCACTTTCATTCTTACGGAATGGGGACTAATTTATTGCCAGTATGCAGTAGTACACACTCTAAACTCCCTTGTGGATGGTCATTGAACAATTTCAATTCGTCAGCAAGATACGCCTTTCATAATTTCAATTAGACCACCACATCGCAGCAGTATACAATTGTTCATCCATATTATAATATTTTACCAAATTCTTCTGTCTTTGCGCGCGTGCGCACACATACACACACACACACACGTACATAAACTTCTAAAAAGCGTGAAACTCATAAAAAGCACTAGGATGCAATATAAAGAGTTCACATTAAAAGTTCACGCTAAAAATCGTAATAAAACTGAACACTAAAACCACGGCATTTCGAGCTTTGGCTCTTGGACAGGTGCTGAGAGTAGACTAAACTGTGGCGGGCGATGTCTCTCTTAGTGGGGCATAAGGGTTATGACGTGGCGGCAAAGCTGCCAACTATATCTGTGTAAAGTTGCGAACCTGACAGTATTACGAAGAAATATTGGGGCCTGGTGGAATACGGGCCTTGTGCAAAACTATAGCTGCCATCTCCAGGTCTCTAAGTCAAGTATGTTGGGGTGGATGGGGCGGCATCTATGAGAATAAGGGAAAAACAGTCGTCGAACGTGACTTGGTGAAAATTGGCGTGTTTGTTACCGGCAATGGGGAACAGGTTTTAACCGAACGCCTGTGATTGTTCATTCTGATGGAAACTACAGTGGACGTTAGTCCAATATAAAAAGCTAAACAAAATCTGCATTTAAGTAAATACACAACATTAGTTGAAGTGCAATTGGAGAATGAATGAATTTTAAACTCTGATTTCAAGTTCGGACTAACAAAAATGAACATGGGGATATCAAAGCATAAGTCTTACACTTGGGGCGGTTCCATGGATATGAGCCAAGTGTAGGGAAGGAGGGCTGGAGATAATATTTATACGAAAAATGCTCCTGAGATTGCGAGCCGACCGGTGACATAACCTTGGTAATGTCTGAAAAAAATGATGCAGTTTGCTGATTTTGAGGGAAAATTTTGAAGCTGTCTTTTAGGGTAGCTTTAAGTCTTTCAATGCCCGGAAAATGTGTCACTAAAAAGTCAGTGGGTCATTATCTGCTGGTTTACGAGTCTTGGGAATGTATTTATGATGAGCGGCCGGGACTTTGGATTTTACCAGGGAAGGGGGATAACTCCTTTTAACTAATTTACCTGTTAATTTGGTAATGTATTTATCCAGAGCTGAGTCTTTATTACAGATTCGGTGTCCCCGACGTGACAAAGAAAAGGGAATGGCCTTTTTAATATGTGATAGGTAGCAACTTCAAAATTTAAGTACTGCTGTAAATTGTGGGTTTAGCATGGATTGGTGTCAGGAATTGCTTATTGTCTAACTGAATTTCTACGTCCATGGAGATAGCTAGAGTTCGGGAATCCGTGGATGCGAAATCTATATATGTGATATATATCTATAAGTCTGAATCCCAGTGCTTCTACTGATGCTTTAGGTAGATTACGACCACATACAAGGTCATTCAACTACGCTTGAATGAAAGTGTTACACATCCTGCTTTCATGATATACCACAAAGTCATCATCACTATCTGGTTTTGCCTGAAAATTGGATCCACGACCACTAGAACTTGAACTTGCAGACGTGGTCAGAGTACGAAGAGGAATTTAATCATTGTGAGGTATAATTTTACAAATGACAATAATTGAGGATGTTGAATGGAATGTTTTGATGGCGTAAGTTTGTTATGAATGCCCCAAGTTCAGATGGATCGGGGTTTATTATGGATTGGGTTTCGGTTAGGTGTGTATGGTGGATGCGGCTATGTTGTTAACTGCTGATCGTGGTCTTTCCCCGGCTGCTCGCTGTGGCGTCTATTCCAATTCTGTTGGGTTAGATTTCGGGGTCTCTGGAGTGTTTTGTGGACCAATTTAGATCCACGGAAACAGGAAATGTATCGCCCAAAAGATACAATGATTTTACTTCTTCCAAATAGCTTATTTAAATCTAAAAATACCGGTGGTAAATTCCTGACTGCTCGTCGCTGTCTAAAAAATTGCCATTACTTTGTTAAACTGATACTCTGTCTCCTACTTTAATGTCGTATGCTTTTCCCCAATCTGTTATTCCTATCACTACTGCATTTACTTATGCCCGTTGTACAGCTGCCTTCCCTTCACTACTAACTGCTAGCTAACTAATCTTCTCACGACTTCTTACCAACTATCTATATATATATATATATATAGCTTTTGTTTATTTATGGACGCTCTGTAACATCTCAGGTCATCAGCGTCCCATTCAATTCAGGGCGTGAAAGGTCCGACAAATTTTTCTCAGAGGCCTCTTTTTTCAGGCTTGAGGTTTTTTATCGTGCCATAAATGTATGACTCAGGACCCACGGCTTTACTTCCCTTCCGAAGGAAGTCATTCATAATTTGGATTTTTACGCCCGAAAAAATCCTTCGCTCCTGGCTGGGACCGAACCCATGTCCTTGGGTTTAGGAGGTAAGTATGGTTACCACTACACCACCAGGACCGACCTGTGTGTGTGTGTGTGTATGTTAAAGATCTAGCGGTAGCAATTTTGGGCTTTTCTCAACGAAACTCGGCACACAACCATCGATTAACAAACCATTCGTCGAGTCCGTTAACCAGCAAAATTGCACCATTAGGATTGTGGGTTAACCTTAAAAAAAAAAAAAAATTAACGATCGCTCTATAGGCCGCAGTTTTTGTTTTATCTCAACGAATCTCAGTAAAAATATTTAAAATAAGTTAATAAAAGTAGTTTTCGAAAATGATGGCTATAGGGCCACTCCAAGTGAAAGTATACTTGAAAAACTTTTAGGGGTTAAAGCGAAATTTAAATATCGCTATAGCTGCTGCAATTTTAAACGGTTTTAAAGGAAACTCGATGTATGTTATTTAAGTATAATTGTCTAAAATCAGTATAGTCGGAGTAATTGGAAAACTGAAACCCAAAATTTAAAAATCGCTCTATTGGCATTTTTCGCAATGAAACTCCATATATGCCTTTTAAATAGAATAAGAAAAATCGTTTTTGAAAATCTGGAAAATCGGGGCATTGGGACGGGGGTGGTTGCATGCACCCCAAAATTTAAAAATCGATCACAACGAAACTCTCTATATGCCATTTTATGTAAAATAAAAGCAATACATCCTGAAAGTTAGAGAAATCGGGCTATTAGGAAGGGGAGGGTTACTTAAAACCAAAAATTTTAAAATCCCTCAAGCAATACCAAAAATGGTTTATCCACAACAAAATTTGGCATTTATCATTTAAATAAAATAAAAAAGATAGTTTCTGAAAATTAACAGATTATTGGGGAGTGGGGGTGTCCTTGCAAAACATTTGGGAATTAATTCAAAATTAAAAATCGCTCTAATGGCCACAATTTTATTTTTCAAAAAGGAAACTCGATATGCCATTGAAATAAAATAAGAAAAGAAGTTTCTCAAAATCAGCGAAACTGGACTAATCAAAGGGGAGTTACCCAAAATTTCAAAATCGCTCTAGCGGCATTAATATTTGTTTCGCACCGACACACCATATATATCACTTAAAAAAAAAAAGCAAGGGGAAAAAATAGTTCCTGAAATCAGCGAAATCTGGCTATTAGAAGGGGGCATTGCCTGTACCCCAAATTTTAAAAATGGTTCTGGTGACATTAATATACGTTTTTTTCCGCAACGAAACTCAGTATACCGCACTTAAATACAATAAGAAAAACATTTTCTGAAAATCAGGAATATAGGGCCATTAGAATGGGGGTTCCCCAAAATTGAAAAACGCTCTAACAGAACCAGTAATTGTGTTTCACGACAAAAACTAGCCATATACCATTTAAATCAAATAATAATAACATTTTTTGGAAATTATCAGATTACTGGGAGTAAGGTGTCGTCTGAAAAATGATGAGGTTTAAACCGAAATTTAATAAAATCTTTAATGGCCGCAATTTTAAAATTATTAAAGTAAACTCGATATATGCAATTGAAACAAAATAAGAAAAACAATTTCTGGAAATCAATTAAACTGGACTATAGCAGGGATAGAGGATTGCTTTACCCAAAATTTAAAAACCGCTCTAGTCGCCTTAATATTTGTTTCGCAACGAAAATCTATGTGTGCCTTTTAAATAAAAGAAGGAAAACAGTGAAATCGTTCTATTAGGAGGGGGGCGAGCTTGTCGGCACCCCAATATTTCAAAATCGTTCTAGTAGCATTAATATATGCTTTTCTCGATGAAATGGAATAAGAAAAATTGTTTCTGTAAATCCGGGAAATCTCCCCTTTAGAAGGGGAAGGTGTTACCTGAAACCCAAATTTTGAAAACTGCTCTAGCAGTATCAATAATTGTTTTTGCACAACAAAATTGGCATTTTCCATTAAAATTAAATAAGAAAATTAGTTTTTGAAAGTAGTCAGATTAATGGGAAGTTACCTGAAAAACGAGTGGCGGATAAACCGATATTTAAAAATCGCTTTAATGGCCGCATTTAAAAAAAAATTGAAGGAAACTCGATATATGCCATTGAAATAAAAGAAGAAAAATAGTTTATTGGGCTATTAGCGGGAAGGGGGGCACCAAAAATGTAAAAATTCCTGTAGCGACATTAATATTTATTTCACTGCGAAACTCCGTATATACCATTTAAATGAGTTTCTGAAAATTAGTGAAATCAAAGGGGGTTCGCCTGCACACCAAAATTTAAAAATCGCTAATCAAAATTAAAAATCGCTCCATCATCGCTTTTTCACAACAAAATTCTGTACATGTTCTTTTTGATATAAGAAGAATAGTTTCTGAAAATCAGGCAAATTGAACCATTGGGAGTAAAGGTATGCCAGAAAACCGAAATTAAAAAAAAAAAAAAAAAAAAGGGTTCTATGGTTTAATTTTCTCTACATTGTTTTAAAATAAAACGAGAAATCCTACTTGATGCTAAGCGGACGATTGTGTCACAGTAAAATCCTTTAAGCCGTCAACTGAAGTGGTAAACCAAATATAAGCTAGCACTTTCTTGCTCAACCAGGCAATGAATGAATAGTGTTTAACGCCCGTTTTTGCTACAGAGGCACCACAGGCGATGGACACTGATGATACATGAGATGAAATGATATATTGGGAAAGGATTTTATGGAAGGAATCGTTCCAGGCCTAAGTTTAGGGTACCTCCCCGGCATTTGCCATTTATGAGAACTGAGGAAAACCTGGAAAAACCTCACTGGCGGTATTCGAACCTAGACCTCCCGCTCATGAGTCCGAGATTTAACGACCTCGGCCACCCGTGGCGGTAACCAGGCAATGTAAGAGTACAAAATATTCTAGCAAATAAAAATAACTGTTAGCACAATAATTTTGACCAAATACCAATTTAATGCACACCCTCGGCCGTATATACGTGACAATACAAGATGTAATTTTTGACCAACCAATGGCCATCACCATGGCACATAATGATTTGATTCAAATGAGGTGCAAGAGTAACTGACAGAATTGATTATGCGCATGAAGTTAATGATGAGCTTACGTCATTTTCAATCATTCTCTTGATTGTCTTGACCATATAGTTAGTACTTGGCATAGGATAAATGCAGTAAAAATGATGTCCTACTTCATATAGATTCAGAATGTTGTAGGTTACAAATAAGCAAACAGAAATAAAGCTCATTGCAAAAATGCCTATTAACAGCGTAATATAAATAATGACATTAAATCTTAACTAAAGAATAAATCATGTAAACCTTAAATCTTATTGTGAGCTGTGTAACATGATTTTAAAAATCCACTTACTCTTCAGTCTCATTGGTATATCAAATGTAATCCTTACAGGTATCTGTTAGTAACTACTGCCTAGATGATAGAATCTTTGGTAGCTCAAACACAGGGTAAAAACTTGACCTCAGCTACTGTACAAATTCTCGGGCAGCGAGAGCTGCAGTCCCGAGTCACAGTGAAAAGAGCCGAACAACTCAGTTCCGAACGGGAGGAATAGGAATGCACTGAAGTTACTTTTTCTGTTTGCCTGCTTGCAGTGTGAATAACAATTGTTGTCTTTTTTACAATAGGCGCGAAAACGTTTCAGTTTTTGGTCTGTGCAATAGAGACATGTTTTCCAAGATGTTTATTGTCCTCATATTCCCTATCACCTTCCAGGCATACGAAATGTTTTGATGCACTCATTATTATACAACATTTATACTTGCTTATTCAGACTGAAGTCGCGCTATGAAATATATTTTGTGCAAGATAATGATCTGCACTGCAATTTTGTAAATGCAAATTAATCTGTAGTAAATGTAATATATGCCTACACAGATACTCTTGCATATGCGATGATTCCAATATTAAATGGAATATGTGTAAGTACATAGTACATGTCAATTTCAGGTCCGCAATCAACAACCTATAGGACATTCTGTAGATATTAATGACTCTATAATAGACACTGAAGATGTTTCTGTTCTCAATGAAAATGAGGAAATACTAGCCCAAGTAAGCTAACAAGAAAGTAGCAAATGTTCTGTCTCTCTTTTAGAACAAAAATAAATTTTTGCTTTGTGTTTTGAGATGTCATTATGGAAATTTCCCCAACAAGGGAACTTGAAGTTGTGAAAAAACATGCGGCATTCTTAAAAGCAACAGCAGCCGCTGTTCGCAACCAAAATGAACAAGTATCTATGCCCAAAACTAAAGAAATGTCGCAGAAGAATTTCCCAAAGAATATCTTCCGCTTAAAAAAAAAAGTGCAAGATTGCACTTCAGCCGTCACAGCTGATTTAAGTTCGCCACTGCCGTTCGGAATTGAAAAGGAAAGTAGGAGTTCGGCTCTCTCAAGTGATGTTAGGGTGACTTCGTTGTGAATAAGGAAATGCAAATGTTGTCTAATAATGAGTACGTCAAAACAGTTCGTTTGTAGAACGCTTGGTCTCTCACGTACAGTTGAGTAGCAAGTTTTTGACAATTCCACCGTGTTCACTTAAAATCCATTGTTTTATCCAACATTTACTTATTGCTCTTTCATGTCTTTTTCTTTGTCGTCATAGTAAAATAACTGATAAGCAAGCTGCTGGTTGGATGTCATCATCAGAATACATGCCCTCCATACTCAAACATGTTGCGTGATATATGTTATTTATTTATTTTTTTTTTTAACTTAAACTAACATAACCTAACAGATGAATTATTTTTGTTAAACTAAGCTAAGGTATGAAAACTAGCATGATCTTACATATGAATTATTTTTTTATGTTTTTGTTAAACTAAGCTAAGGTATCAAAAAGTAAGAGTAGTGTAGGAAAAAAAAAGTGTTATTGATGGAGTAACATTTTTAAAAAACTGATAATGTTATTGTGAGAGAAAAAAAGATTAAAAGTAAGAAAAAAAAACATTGGAATTCATAGAACCTTCACATCAGTAGCACAGCGCTGAAACCTATTGCGCTCATGGTTAGAATGCAAATTCTTTTATTTAAGTAATAGCTACGACTAAAATCGTAACCAGTCGGCAGTCTTTGCTACCATTGGGATTGGCCTATGGTACCTTCTTTGCGTAAGAATAAATAAATCATGGACTTCAATGCAATGTAGTGAAAGAGTAGCATGTAAAAAAACGGCGGCTTTGCGTAGAAAATGTGCAGTTTTATTAAAAAAGAAAGTAAAGTGTTGCTCTGGAGTGTTTAAAATATTGTAAATGAATAAAGTGTGTTGTATTTGTGTAAAATGTGTACCCCAAAACATATAGGAAAGTGCTGTAAATGTGTTTTATAACCCACATTGCTATTATTGCAGATGAGCCAAGCTGATTAATGTGGAATAATTTCATCCCAGATTGTAGGAAGGAATCTATATGGGTGACTGCAGTCGTTAAGGTAAGGGCTCATGAACCCAAAGCCCCAGGGTTCATTTGCTGTTGGGCCCTATTTCCAAAAGTAGCATCTAATACATTACAAATGTGATAATGTTTGAATATACGGCACTTTATTCTCATGCTGCACGAGGTTGGGATGAGGGACTGTGGGAGTATATGTTCGTTTTGCAGAAAATGGAACACAGGCTGGAAATTATACAAAAATGTGTGTGCATTATTGTGCCCAGCTGTGTCTGAATAAGTGGTTGCAAAGCATTATTCTGTCAAATGGAATGTGTGGAAGTATATTACATGCAAGATAATTATATGCACTAATAAGTGCACATATAGCAAAACGTTTTTAAATGCACTTAAATCTGTAATTTCATCAATTACAGGAAATACTTTTTTTTAGCTATGGAAGTTGCACAAGGTTGCCCAGGAGAGTGGGAAAGAGTCCTGCGAGTTATGGAAAGATTTGAATTTGAGGTGCAATGGCTAAACTATTTCACCTGGCTGTGCAGATGGGTAGAGGTGATTTAATCATGGTGTTGAAGTGGCTATCAGCAAGGAAGTTAATTAAAAATGAATGTAAATGTACAACTTGCCATGCTGCAATGTCACTTATTCATTGCTCAGGATGAACTGGTGAATAAATGTGACATTGCAAAATGTCCTTCTGTGAAGAAACATACCATATTCCACAAGGCCACCTTCACATTTTCACCACAATTGTGACAGAAAAGCTCCTTTAGGAGCCACCAAATATATTAATAAGGAGTATTAGTCCACTGATCCATGACCCACAGTGTACCACCACATATTCCAAAAGACCAACATCACCTTTTGACAGCAATTGCAGCGGAAAAGGCTCCTGTAGAAGTCACCAAATATATCAGTTAAGGAGTACTAGTCCATTGACTCTTGACCTTACCATTTCAGTGCTTATGTTTTTTTTTTTTTTTGGTTACCCTTGTATGCTTTTATAACTGTTGCTTCAGTTAAAAAATTAAAAAATATACATGCTTCAATATGACAATTCCATTAAAAAATTAAAGAAATGATGTACTTATGTTATGCTACTTCCCCCCAAAAATTAATGAAATGGCATGTTTTGACACCAGTAGTATTCCAAATCCGGGCACCCCATAGTGTTAGCTCTGGGAAACATTTTACCTCTGGAATTAAGTGCTATTTATTCAAACATTACCCTTTGCTTACCCTATAAAAATGTAGATAAGGTAAATATACTCAACGATTCTTGTTAGTTTATATTGAAAATTTGTTAAGACTTTGGAAATATTTATAAAAAAATGCTAAATGAAATTATGGAATGTATACCCTTAACACTAGAATGCCCGAGCTTCAAGTAACCCTAAACTGCCTGTTAGCAGTCAAATTCACTGCTATTATTTCTTATGTATTTTTAATAATTTTTTTCACTGAAAACTATGGAATTTCTTGCTTATTGCCTTCTAGCTGCTGTGATGGTACAGAGGAAAGAGCTTGCTTCTAAATGCAAGCCAGGTTTGAATCCAGTTTGCATTTAGCTTTCTTCATGAGTTTGTATATACTTGGTTTCTGCTCAGTATCATATTTAAGTGCTCCTCTGACTCAGGCCATTGAAATTTCTTAATTACCAGACATCTGTAGTAATGAAGAGGAAACAACTGAGCTGCAAACCAGTTTTGAATCCAGGTTGAATTGAGCTTCTGGTTTCATATATTTTTATGTTCATGTTTTTTTGTTGACAAATCACATATATTTAGCTCTCAATGTCCCCAGGCTTCTGTGTCTATTCATTTAATTTGTTGGTAATTCAATAATGCATTCACACATTTGTTCGTTCATTCTTTTGTTCATCTTTATAGGTCATCTCAGGCTAAATACTTTTTAATAAATAAGCAAAATTTTAGACACTGATTCAAGAGCTGATAAAGAATGACTTATGCACTACACTACAATGAGTATAAAACATGTTTGTTGTGCGGTGATTATTGCCAGCTAGAACTAAGCAAAAATTGTCATAAGAAATGTGGGTAAGGAAGTGATCAATTGAATCAATGGAACCAGTAAACCCAGGAACCAATGGAAAATTTGTAATTATTTTAAAAAGTTACTAATGAAATGCAAAAAATAATATTGGTGAGCTAAATATTATTGAAAGGGATTAAAAGTCACAAAGCCATAGAAAAATATTTCCATGAGCAGTGAAAATATGAGTGTTTGAAAATTAAAAGCAAGTCAGTCGACTGCAATTGGGCATTCTAGTGTTAAGAAAAAAAGAATTGCCTCACTTTTGAAGTCTGAATATATCTTTTAAATCCACTTCAGTACAGCCTCATCTTAGAAATAGTTATTAATTAAGTTACAAATGAATATAGAACTTAAATAAATAATAAGAAAAATACTTTTATACTGAACATATTTCCCTGTACATTATGGCACTTGTCCCTCCCTGGAATCCAGCACATAAATTCTTTGGGCTGTTGTGGGAACCAAGTAGTGATTTCCCTTTCTACATGTTCATCAAAAAAAGGTTCACCCATAAGATACTGTCTTAAAGGGCCAAAAAATGGAAGTCCCTTGAAGCAAGGCCAGGTATATACAAGGGATACTCAAGGACCTCCCATTTAAACTTTCCAACATCTTATTTGTCTTGTTGGTAGCATGAGAATGTGCATTGTTTTAAGAGCAACACACATTTGGTGAGGAGTCCTAATCGTTTCTGTTGAATGGCCGTACAAAGTTTCCTGAGAATGTAACGGTAGCAGTTGGCATTTATAATTTGTCCTTGAGTCTGGAATATAGTGAGTGAGCAGTATACCTTCATAATCCCAGTAGATTGTCAGCATCATTTTCCTGGAAGATGATGCATTGTTTTCATTCTACTGATGCATGCTTTGTTTGGGATTGGTAATGGTGAATCTCAGACTCTTTACCTGCGATAATTAGCATTAGTGTATTGTTCCCTTCAATACATTGCAATTGTGATGTAATGCCAAACCCATTCTTTGCATTTTGTATTGCGGGTAGGCATGCAGAACACTTATACACATACTTTGAGATAACTGAACCTGTCATACATTGTGAGGTACAAAAATGGACAACTGAGCACTGTTTGAGGGTTGTACATTACTCAGAGATGTCACCATCATGCAACTGATTTTTTATATCGTACACTAATGTATGCAAATTGTTCATACTAATTCCATTTACATAACACTAGGACATGTTTTGGAAGCCCTCTCTTCCATCATCAGTTGTTGACCTACTACTCGAATTGCTGGCTGGATCCCAAGATGCTTTTGTGGTGATCTCTAATGGTTCTAGTAGGAACATAATGAGTTCATACATGGATGGAAAATCAAAGTTCATTAAGTTTTTCTTATTTTTTCCAGATAAAAATCTTTTCCAAAGCGGATAGTATTTGAGTTATGAAGGTCTTTTGATTGCCTAGGATCTGGTATAATTTCATGATAATTGGTCCATAAGTGAGCTGCTCTTGCTGATTTTTCAACCTCTTAAAAACAAATATTCTGAAAGGGTTCTTTTGTCTGAACTTGTAAATTTATCTTTGTTTTTCCAGTATATCTCTGATCATGATCAGCACATTTGATTTCATAGATTTCTGTTCTGTTGGTACGGTATGGTATCCTTTACTGTGTAACCTAATAAATTTTTTATATTATATTTGTTCTTTGAGGCTAACATTATACCTTGTTCATTAAGTATCCTCTTAAATTTGTTGTGGTAAGTTGGATGGTACATGAAACTTTTGAATTTGTATCTTTCCATGGTGTCCTTCATGGTGGAAACCTCTAATAGATTTTTGTGTTTTAAATTTATTGATAATTTTTATTGCTGTGTGTTTGTTAAAACCATTGGTTATTGCTGCCTTAATTATCTGTTGATATTCCATTTTGTACTCTTTTTCTGTGAGTGGGATGTTAATTATTATGTGTTCCAAGCAATGAAATACTGCATATTTCTGTTGAGGGCAGTTATAACTATTATTTTATGTAATTATTACCACAACAAGCTTAAGAGGATATTTAAAGATTAAGGTGTATGTTAGCCCCAAAGAACAAATATGTATCAAAAATGTATTAGGTTGCACAGTAAAAGACACTATAAGAACAGAACAGATATCAGGAATTTATGAAAACAAATGTGCAGATTGTGATCAGGCATATATCAGAAAAACACAGAGAAATAATATGAAGAAAAGAACACTTTCGGAATATTCATTTTAAAGAGGTTGATAAATCACTTTCAGACCAATAATCATGAAATTAAACCAGAGACTAGGCTGCTAAAAGAGTTTCACAACCCAATAGAGCTATCCACTTGGGAAAAGATTTTTATCGTAAAAAAATAAGATACTTAAAGCTTGATGAACTTTGATTTTCCACCCATGGATGAACTCGGCAGGTTCCTACAAAAACCATCAGATACCACCACAAAAGCATCTTGAGATCCAGCCACCCAAGTCCAGTAGTCAATAAATACCTCATGATGGAAGCGAAGGCATCCAAATCTTTTCCTAGTGTTATGCAAGTAAGTGTAGTTAATGTGAACAATTTTAATATATTAGTGTAGGATATATTACCACTCCATTGTCTACAGCTTCGTAAGTACAATTTTTCAATTAACTGCTCTTTGTTGTAAATATCCATTGTCTTGTGTTGAGTGTCACAAATTTCCAATGGATTAATTCTACTTTCTGAGGCCATACCTTGGGTTCCTCATACAAACATGTATCCCACATCAATTTGTAATTTACTTAATGACTTACCTCATATATTTGTATTGATCCAAAGAAAATGGCCATGTATTTCACTAATTTGAAATTAATGTGACAACTGTAACTTTCTTAGAAGGCACATTTCCTACTTCCAACATTTTGTTCTCTTCACCATATCTCATGCTCTGCTTTATGGTCCTAATTTTAGAATTTCATTACAAATAATGTTATGTTTTCCTCTTTTGCAGTATTAGGGATTAATGAGTAAAAAGGTGACTAAGAAAATGAATATCAGTTCAGACATTAAAGATGAGCAAAAGGATACTGATACATGTTCACTTCAGTTGAAACAACCAGAAACTCATAGGGAAAATTCCTATGATGATCCTGATTTAAAGGTAAGCAGCAAAAACATAGTTTTAAAAGTATGGTATCATTTATAGAAAGTGTTCTTTGTATATATCAAGCACTAAAAATCTGTATAGGTTTTTATGAATTAATGAATACTTATTTCGCATAATTTTCTTACATTTAACTTTGCACATAATACCACATCCTTGGAATGCTTGTTACATAGGATTTATTCATTTAACTCTCTGGTGGTATCTGCATTAGATCATACTTCCCACTCGCTCCCATTCCACTATTCTCACAAAACTGTTCTCTCTTTACTTTATTTCTGATCCATGCTTCATCAATCTTATAATATAAATCTTCAAAATCACCAATAATCCCCTTCTAAGTACTTATTTTCTATTTCTTCCAAATAAATCTTTGAAGTTTCGCTTTTGCTCTTGTAAGTCTTTTAATTGACCCAGAGTTTTATCACTATTTCAAACTCCCCACTGCAATGATACACACTCAAACCTTTAGACCACTGACCAGCTTTCCCCCCATCCATTTCTCTCCACCATATCATTTACTCCATTCAGCTATTTGGCAATTAGGAGGTCCTCAACATGCTCATTGCTACACACTCCTCCCTTCCTGAATGCAGCTTGCTCCCCTTTCTTCCCTTCTCTTCCCCTCCATTCCTCCTCTGCATAGGTTTTAACACATGTGTATATGACAGTACATTGATGTATCAGTCCCTCATTCATGTACATGAAAAAATTTTTAGTAATAATTGTTGTGAAACAAGTACTAAATAATTCGGCTTTCAGTTTTCATTTTTCATAATTTCAGCTATAGTTTCATTCATAATGATTACAATATGTATATAACACTATTTTAAATGCTGTTCAATTAGTTTTGCACTTGTTTGGTACCTGGCTCATACAATGTCTTCCATCCAATGATTAATCAAAACCTGCATTTTATGTGCAAGAAATTGTAAACCTTTATTCTGCAGTAGAATCAGCTGCAACTGCTGGAATTGAGTCATTTAGTAATTTCATGGAAGCAATAGGTTAAATGCATCCTACATTAATGTAATCAACTTGTTCACACTAACTCCATTTACTTACATAACAGTAGGATATGTTTAGGAAGTACTCTCTTGCACCTTCAGCTGTTGGCCGTACTGCTACTTGAATTGATGGCTGGATCCCAAGGTGTTTCTGTGGCTGTCTTTGATGGTTCTAGTAGGAACTTGCCAAGTTCATCCATAGGCAGAACATGAGAATTCATTAATTTTTGTAAATATTGTACTTAAGAAGCTGTTGACAATGGAGTGGTAATATAACTTAAACTTAAGTATCCATTTTTTACACTAAACTCCACTTACTTAATAAAAGTAAGATGCATTTCAGGAGAATCTCTGAACCACTGTTACTAACGATGGCTGGACAACCGGATGTTCCTGTGGTGGCCTCTGTTGGTTGAAGTAGGAAGTTGCTGAGTTCATCCATAGAAGGAAACTAAAAATTCATTAGGTTTTCTCTATTTTTTAATATGAACATTTTTTCCCAAGTGGATAACTCCATTGGTTTGTGAAGATGTTTCAGCAGTTTAATTCCTGGTTTTATTTCATGGTTTTTGGTCCAAAAGTGAGCTGCTACTGCTGATTTATCCACCTGTTTAAACCAAATATTCCTAAAATGTTCTTTCCACTGAATTTCCAAATTTCTTTTTGTTTTGCCTATGTAGCTCTGTTCACAATCTGCACATTTTATTTTGTAAATTCCTTATTTCTGTTCTGTTGGTATGGAGTCTTTTACTGTGCAACCTAATAAATTCTTGATGTTGTATCTGTTCTTTGGGGCTAACATTATCGCATGTTCTTTGAAACTTTTCTTGAACTTGTTGTGGTAAATTGAATGGTAGGAGAAACTTTTGAATTTGTATTCTTCTTTTGTGTTTTTCAGTGTGGAAACTTCCCTTATCCCTTTTTATCTTTTAGATTTATTGATAATTTTTATCACCGTGTCTTTGTTGAAACCATTGATTATAGCTGTCTTTATTATTTGTTTGTATTCTATTTTGTACACTGTTTCTGTGAGTGGAATATTCATTAATCTGTGTGCCAAACTGTAAAATACTGCATATTTGTGTGGAATGGGGTAACTTTTATTAAATGGAGTTTAGTGTAAAATTTGAATACCTAAGTTTAGGTCATTAATTTTTTCTTATTTTTTTTTAAATGAAAATGCTTTTCCAAGTGGATAGCTCCATTCAGTAATGAAGCTCTTTCAGCAGCTTTGCCTCTGGTTTAATTTCATGATTATTGGTCCAACAATTAATCAACCTGCTTAAAACGAATATTCCAAAAGTCTTCTTTTCTCTGAATTGCCAAATTTCTTTTCGTTTTTTTCCAAAGAGAATCCTTCTCTCTCTATTTCTCTCTCTTTTTTTCTTCCCCCTCATATTTAAAACAGAAACATTTCTTGGAAGATTTTTATGATTTTGTATATATAAGGCTGACAAGTTATAAAAATGTATAGTAGGCAGAAAAGTTTGTAATGCTGAAATTTCAACTTTGGCAAATAAAATTAAGAGACAAATAAATTGGTACCAAGAGAAGAGTGTTTAGCTAATTGGTTCAATGGGCATCATTCTGAGATGTCAACCAAAATCCTCATTCTTGTGACTTTTTGTGGGAGGAGGGAGAGCTTGGAGATAAAGTGGCATTGTTTTTGAAAAATATTTTTGGGTTCATTAACAAATAAATGAGCATGCACATAAATTAGCAAAATACTTTGACTCTTTTAAGTGATTCCAGACCCTGCTGTATATCTCTGTATTACAAATATTTTTCCAATTAGTAGTCATTAGTAGTTTGGGAGAATAATGGTCATATTGCTTACAGTTTGGGAAGCAAAGCAAAGCAAAGCCAGCCCAAGGCAAGTATATGTTTCTGCATTTTTTTAATTTTTTCTTGTGTGAAAATAGATCATGGTATGGAAATCGCATTGGAACTTTCACTAATAAACTTTTGTGTTTAGCTGCAGTTTTACTTATTCCAAAGTTATTATTGAATATTTAGCTGGTCAAGTGTCCACCTTAGCTGAACTTGCTATGGGCATTTGCTGAGCTTTATAGATAAGACCTTGTTTAGAATATTTCCAAGGCTAAAAAACTGAAAATTTATTTGGCTCTTTATATATACTACTTTGAAGTTGCTGGTTGGTCAGTTAGCCTTGTGCATTCAACTAAGTGCCAACATTTGTGTTAAAGAACTTTTTTTGATTTTCAAGTATTTAATATGAGCAGCAGTTTTTAAAAGAAGGGTGGTAATTAAATGTAAGAATAGAGGGAAGATTTGGGAGGATTTTAATTAATGTAATGATTAATTATTTAGATTAAAGATTCTCAGGGATGATGATAATTTCTTCCTCTCTGATTATGATTTCCTGCTGTCTTACAATTGCTCTGACTAGCTCTTGTTTCTTTGCTGAACTTTTTATGGTTCAGACCATAGGGGAAAGGGTCAAGGAGATTAATAATTAGATTTGGAGTGTTGTGATATGAAACACTATTTATTGACAAAGTCTTTTTCACTTAAAGACGTTCCGTTACTCCTTGGAGAATCAAACTGCCAGATGTGCCACTTTTACACTGAGTATGGCAATCATACACTGACGCACTTTGGTAATTCTGAAACTTAATAAAACTATTAAGGCTGAAAAATAACACTCTTAGTAAAACTCTGGTTATAACTCTCTTAGTGTAACTGATACAACAACTGATACAAGTTTAAACTTGCTAACTTGTCCTAAACTTAAGTATTCATTTTTTACATTAAACTCTTCTTACTTACATAAAAATAAGATTCTTTCAGGAGAATCTCCCCCATCTGCAGTTGCTCACTGAACCGCCGTTGCTTGAAACGATGGCTACACACCTGAAATTTGGAAATTTGGAGGAAAGAACATTTTAGGAATATTCATATTAAAAAATAAAGAAAACCAAATGAACTTCCAGTTTCCTCATACGGATGAACTAAGCAATTTCCTACTTCAGCCAACAGATTCCACCACAGGAACATCCAGGTGCTTAGCTATTGTTTCAAGCAACAGCGGTTTAATGAGCAACTGAAGAGGGGGGAGATTCTCCCGAAAGGCATCTTATTTTTATGTAAGTATGTGCAGTTTAGTATAAAAAATGAATACCTAAGTTTAGGATATATTACCACTCCATTGTCAACAGCTTTGTAAGTATAATATTTGCTAACATGTGTTAAATGTAAATGGGGGTGGAGTGGTTCCATGATGTAAATTTGTATGAGTGGAATCAGTGTCCTCTGAAGGTACAAAGTCTCTGGCACCTCAACAGAGGAAAAATATATTTATAATTTATATTTTATTTTAAATACATATTTAAACTAAGTAGTATGAATAATTCCATGTACTTTGTATTTGTTATAGTGTGTATTGAAGAAACTCATTCATATTTATATGACTAATATATCTGTGAAACCTTCATTTTGGGGAAGTTTTTTTTTTTTTGAGTAGTGTTTAACGCCCGTTTTCACTACTGAGGCACCACAGGCGGTGGACACTGGTGATACATGAGATGAAATGATAAATTGGGAAAGAATATTTTTTTTTTTTTTTTTTTAAGGAAGGAAGCGTTCCAGGCCTAAGTTTTTAGGTACCTCCCCGGCATTTGCCAGTTATGAAGACTGAGGAAAACCTGGAAAAAACCCCAGTCAGGGAGGACGGTCCTGGCGGGATTCGAACCGCAGACCTCCCGCTCACGAGTCCGTGCCTTAACGACCTCGGCCACCCGCGGCGGTTTGGGGAAGTTGGACTATTGTATGATATGAATAGTACTTTATGTGGTATTCTGTTTCCAAAATCTAAATTTCTTCCTTCTCACTTTCCCAAATTGTGCAGTTGCTATTTCTGCATCACAGTGCTCCACCCTTCTTTTGAGCTATTTAGTGACTGGTAAGCTTTGGCTATGGGATTTTTAATTCTATCATATTTATTTTGCAGTTTCAAAGGATGATAAGTGAATTCAAAGTGGAAGATAAAATAGAGATTAAAGAAGAATTGCTTAACTGTGATTCATATTCAACTGAGCTGAAACCAGTAACTGAAGAGGAAGATACTTATGATGCTGTATTAATGGATGAGGTAATGGGGATATAAAGTATGGCTATAAAATAGCTGCACTTTAAAAAATGCACCCTTTTCGTTCTTATATTCAGATCTAACATATATGTTTATGAAAAGGAAACCAAAATATCATTATACATATCATTAAATATTTAGGTGATTTGTCATAAATTGACCTAATACAAATCACACTATTGGTTTTACTGTTTTGTGATTTGTAAACTTTGGTGGTAGATTTATTGCAATGATTATGGAAAAATTCAGTCCTTATGCATTTTTAAGTCCCCACAAAATAGAAGAATAATTTATATATTTTGAGAATGAATGCATGAATACTTTCAATGAAATGTAGGATGTGGATGTAGGCCATGTGCTACAGGTTCATCAGGTTGTAAGTAAAATGCCTCTTTAATTTTGTTTTGCTTTGTATTCTGTGTTGAACTGCTTTATCATTTTCCATATTACAGAAGTCATTCAATTTTAAACCAGATTTTTTTGTTCTCTGGGCAAGGAGAGAGTTAAGAGAGGGCAGGGCCATAGTTGTAGTTAGGCTGTAATGCGATCCAACAGACTAGTGTTAGGACAACATTCAGGTCATTTATGACCTAGTAGAAGCTTATCAATGCTCTAAATCACTTAATAGTAGTGCATAAGTTTTGGAATGTCACACACCATTGTTTCTGAAGAACAAGGATTTTTTTTTTTTTTTTTTGAGTGGTGTTTAACGCCCGTTTTTACTACTGAGGCACCACAGGCAGTGAACACTGGTGATACATAAAAGAAAATGATATATTGGGAAAGGATTTTTTTAAGGAAGGAAATGTTTCAGGCCTAAGTTTTAGGGTAGCTCCCTGGCATTTGCCAGTTATGAGGACTGAGGAAAACCTGAAAAAAAACATCAGTCAGGGAGGATGGTCCTGGTGAGATTCGAACCTCATACTTCCGGCTCACGAGTATGCACCTTAACGATCTTGGCCACCCGTGGCGGTAACTAGGATTTTGGAAAATGTGTGCAAGTTGGCTCCCACATCTCCTAACCAATGAATGGAAAAATATTCAAAGGATTCAGTTAGAGGCTTCTGGATCAGTTTGAGTAAGACTGTGAACAGTTTTTGAGCTGAATTGTGATCTGTGATAGATGTGGTTACATCACTACATCCCTGAAAGCAAGAGAAAGAGTATGGAGCGGAGGGAAACATGGTCTGGTCAAGACCAAAACTTGCCTGTGAGCACAAAAGTTCTTGTTACAATTTTATGGGAATCCAAAAGCGTGTTGTTCATAAATTTCCAAAAGACTGTGATGCAACATATTACTGCAAACTCTTGAATGAAGGGGAGTGCCTATTGCAACGAAAGATGCCAGCAACCCATTCATGATGTCCTGCTTCTGCATGACTAAGCAAAGCCACATACATCAGCCATAAGCCAAGGTCAATTAAGGAAAATTCACTATGCACCTCCTTACATTCTTGATCTATCCCTTTGTAACTACCACATGTTCAGGCCACTGAGGGAGGAAAAGATTACCAACGATAGGAAATTGAGCATCTTTTGTGCAATTGGCTGTTGATATCTCATCTTCCTTCTTTGATTATGGAATAAGGATTTATCTCCCATCTGGTGGAGAAAATGCACTTCTGTTAAAGGAAACTATGTAGAAAACTAGTATAATTTTTTTGTATTTGTTTATAGTAAAAATATTTCTATTTAAAAATTTGGTTTATTTTAATTCGTCATAGTTTATTTTTCTAGGGTTTACAATTAAATTTGCTATATATGTGTGGACATCTTGTACACAAACAAGAAAAAATGCATGTTCATTTACATGTTATCCAAAATAAGAAATATCCTTTGAAGAAACCATAAAGGGAATGAGTAATCTTGCTGTGTCAATGGAATGTTGCACAGATATGGAAGCTTACATAACATAACCATTTGATTACTTTCTTTATTATTTACTTCAACATAACTCACATTATATAAAATACTTTGTATTTTTGGTTTGTAGTTGAAATAACATTTTAGGAACAATGTCATATATAAATATTGTACTTACAAAGCTGTTGACAATGGAGTGGCAATCTAACCTCAACTCATGTGTTCACATTTCTTACACTATACTCCATTCACTTACATAAAAGTAAGACGCGTTTCGGGAGAATCTCTCCCATCCTCAGTTGCTCACTGAACCTCCGCTACTCGAAACTATGACTGGACAAACTAATGTTTCTGTGGTGGCCTCTGTTGGTTGAAGTAGGAAGTTGCTAAGTCCCATAGATGAGCTCAGCGACTTCCTACTTGAACCAACAGAGGCCACCACAGAAACATCCATTTGTCCAGCCATAGTTTCGAGTAGCGGAGGTTCAGTGAGCAACTGAGGATGGGAGAGATTCTCCCGAAATGCATCTTACTTTTATGTAAGTGAATGGAGTATAGTGTAAGAAATGTGAATACATGAGTTGAGGTTAAATGTCATATATGTTTCAAATTCTTGGAAATAAATAGAGGAGGTTAATTCATAAAAAACGGAGAAAGTTGTAGATTAAAAAGAAAATGGTAATACAAAAATTAGAGTGCTTACGTTTAATAACTGTTCATTATGGGGTGAATAAGAAAAAAAACTGCCTTATATCAAGATATAAGTAGTAAGCACTACTTATTCTAATGAACATTTCCCAATAGTGTTTTGTCTTGCTTAAATGCAACTCCAGTCACTTTTTCTGATGTTTCCTAACAGAGATAAAACATGGATTCATTACTACATGCTAGAGATGAAGGATCGGTCAAAACAGTGGGTGGCAACAAGTGAAATTGCTCTGAAGAAAGCAAAAACAATTCCATCTGCAGAAAAAGTCATGTTTACAGTTTTCTGGGATTCTCATGGTATGATGCTCATAGACTACCTCCAGAAGGGCAGAACCATCACCAGGAAATATTACACTTCACTACTGGACCAACTGAAGGATGCTATTTAGGCTATATGTCTACATCTTGTAAAAAAGAAAGCTCTCTTTCTTCATTATATTGCACATTCACCTACATCTGGGATTGTTAGTGCTAAACTACATGACTTTTGCTTCCACATCCGATATATTTGCCAGACTTGACTTCCAGCAATTACTTTTTGAAGACAAACCTGAAGAAATAGTTGAATGGACTAAGATTCAAATGAAATGATGAGGTTGAAGCTGAGACAGACACTTAATTCTTACACTTTGACAAATCTAATTTTGCTGAGGTAATTAAAAGATTGGCAATTTGTTGGACTAAATGTATTGATTTACAAAGTAACTTAGTTGAAAAATAAAGAAATTATTTTTGATTTGTCAGACTTCTCGTATAATATTTAAATATTTTATTTTCATAAAAAATCCATGGACTAGTAATAGGTAAGAATATGAATGTGAATCTATTTCTTCTATTTTTCCAATTTACATGCAGATCTGCATACAAATATTTTTTTACAAATTTCTTTACCATTTCTGCTATATTTTTCTAATCAATATCAAGTGTAATTTTATATATCAAATTTCTTTTACTATACATCTATAAAATATATTTAATTGTTTACAATTTCATCTATTAACTACTGGGCCCTTGTCTTCAGTTCATCAGTTGTTTCCTACTGGAATTTCCTGAAGACTTAGGAGTAACCCACACACACATATCTACAGTCAATTTCTTACACCTTCTGATCTGTGCAAATTTAGTATACCCGAACTTGGTTCATCCATATCTTAACCATCTGGTAACATGTATGGTATCTGAACCACTCCTTACAACTCCCCACTTCCCCCCTCCTGTGTGTCTTCAAACTCCTTCCCTATACATCTCCATTTCTCTCTTACCTTCCCTAAAATTCCCCAGTTTCATTTATTTTCTCTATCCTCTCCTCTGTCAGTATAGTATTTTAATTATTATTATGTCATAACATAATTTATCCCATTTATCATTCCAAATTATATCCCTCCATTTTTTCACCATTTCACATTCTTATAAACAATAAAATAAACTATCTTCTTTCCCAGACATTACGCATCCTTCCTTATAAATTTTTCGTAATTCTTTAAGGAATACTCCCCCTGTATGCATCCATGCCAAGCCTTATTCTTCTGAACTTGTCACAATTATTTATATACTTCTCTCTTTTCCAATTTTTCTTTTATCTTCCTATATAACTCCAAAGAGCTTTTGTCCTCCAAACTAGCCCAAATTTCCTGCTTCTCAATATCTTACACCCTCTGTCATATTCTTTTCAAAAATCTCTCGTATTACTTTCACTAAATCTCCAAACCTCCCCCTTTCCAACTTCTCCTAACATTTTCCCTACTTCTCCAAACCAACTCTCTCCTCGTCGTCGTCGTCGTCGTCGTCGTCGTCGTCGTCGTCGTCGTCGTCGTCGTCGTCGTCGTCGTCGTCGTCGTCGTCGTCGTCGTCGTCGTCGTCGTCGTCGTCGTCGTCGTCGTCGTCGTCGTCGTCGTCGTCGTCGTCGTCGTCGTCGTCGTCGTCGTCGTCGTCGTCGTCGTCGTCGTCGTCGTCGTCGTCGTCGTCGTCGTCGTCGTCGTCGTCGTCGTCGTCGTCGTCGTCGTCGTCGTCGTCGTCGTCGTCGTCGTCGTCGTCGTCGTCGTCGTCGTCGTCGTCGTCGTCGTCGTCGTCGTCGTCGTCGTCGTCGTCGTCGTCGTCGTCGTCGTCGTCGTCGTCGTCGTCGTCGTCGTCGTCGTCGTCGTCGTCGTCGTCGTCGTCGTCGTCGTCGTCGTCGTCGTCGTCGTCGTCGTCGTCGTCGTCGTCGTCGTCGTCGTCGTCGTCGTCGTCGTCGTCGTCGTCGTCGTCGTCGTCGTCGTCGTCGTCGTCGTCGTCGTCGTCGTCGTCGTCGTCGTCGTCGTCGTCGTCGTCGTCGTCGTCGTCGTCGTCGTCGTCGTCGTCGTCGTCGTCGTCGTCGTCGTCGTCGTCGTCGTCGTCGTCGTCGTCGTCGTCGTCGTCGTCGTCGTCGTCGTCGTCGTCGTCGTCGTCGTCGTCGTCGTCGTCGTCGTCGTCGTCGTCGTCGTCGTCGTCGTCGTCGTCGTCGTCGTCGTCGTCGTCGTCGTCGTCGTCGTCGTCGTCGTCGTCGTCGTCGTCGTCGTCGTCGTCGTCGTCGTCGTCGTCGTCGTCGTCGTCGTCGTCGTCGTCGTCGTCGTCGTCGTCGTCGTCGTCGTCGTCGTCGTCGTCGTCGTCGTCGTCGTCGTCGTCGTCGTCGTCGTCGTCGTCGTCGTCGTCGTCGTCGTCGTCGTCGTCGTCGTCGTCGTCGTCGTCGTCGTCGTCGTCGTCGTCGTCGTCGTCGTCGTCGTCGTCGTCGTCGTCGTCGTCGTCGTCGTCGTCGTCGTCGTCGTCGTCGTCGTCGTCGTCGTCGTCGTCGTCGTCGTCGTCGTCGTCGTCGTCGTCGTCGTCGTCGTCGTCGTCGTCGTCGTCGTCGTCGTCGTCGTCAAGACATCTATACCAATATTTCAAAATTCTGTCAACTATTATACCTTTTTTCCTGCTCTTCCCAATTCTAACACACTCACCTCCCTTGGCCAGCTTCTTGGTAACCCCAATACTTCTATACGAAACACTCTATGAGCCATATCAATCTTCACTCATTCCTTTGACACCCCCCAAACTTCTATCGCGTATATCATTATAGCTTCACCCACCACTTCGTATAATCTCGCAACCCATTTCATTGGTAATATGGAAATTTTATACAAACTTATCCTAACTGCCCTCATAGCTAATTTACCTTTGCCATATACACTTCCTGACTGCATCTCCCATCCTCCATTTCTTGCAAATCTCACCCCCAAATATTCAAATTCTTTCATTACTTTTATTCTATCTCCATTTATAAACCATTTCTCATCCTTCTTTAATTTTGGTCCTTTTTTTGAATACTAATATCTTTGATTTTTGGGGGTAATTTTTAGGAATAGTTTAGAGTTACTTTACATATAACGTGGTAATTAAGGTATGGAATATCTATTTTGTTAATGGTGGACTTTTGTAACAGTGATGCTTAATACATTAACAAATTTAATATAACTGAATAGAATTTGTAACACTTAAATAATTTATAATTTAAAGGAGGAAAACAAGTCTCTGGAACTAATCACTCCCATCATCAGTTCCAGGTCGACTGCTGGTCTTGTTCTTTGTGTTGGTTTGGTTTGTCTCTGGTGGTGGTTGGTTGAACTTCTGTATTAGGATGTCACTTGGCAGGATTTCAAAGTTAAAAACATGGTTTTTGTTCTTCCAAATATAAATGCTTTTCCCAGACTGTAAGTTCTGTTTTTCCTGTAATATTTTTAAGTAGTTTGGGATTCTTGTTAATACTATGCTGTTCATTCCAAAAATGCCAAGCCACTGCTGTTTATTTTTTTCCTGTTTTTTATTTATGTTCCTAATGTGTTCCTTTGCTCATGTTTTTATATTTCTCTTGATCTTTCCAATGTAGTTTTCACAATTGTTGCAATTTATCTGATATATTCCTGATTTTTTATCTTGTGGAATATCATCTTTTTGTTTAGAATTTAGTATATTTTTTAAAGAGTAACTATTTTTAGGGGTCAAATAATGTTGTGTTTTTTGAAAATCCTTTGGAATTTATTGAAGACTGGTGGATAGTATGTGAATTTTTTGTATATTCTATTTTCTTCCTTGTCGGGGATGAGTGTACTGATGTCTATAATATCTTTTTTCTTTCTGTTTTTACTTTCTTATATACAGTTTCTTTTGAAATCCATTTTCTGTGGCTATATTATATTCCTCATTTCTTGATCATACTCCTCTTTTTTCAGGGGACATTTATCAACCCATGCGCAAGACTATTTAGTACTGCATGTTTATGGGAGACTGAGTTATAACTATTGCATTTTATGTAGCTATTGGTGTGAGAAGGATTTCTATATATGCTGAATGTTAAATGATTTTCTTTCTTGATTATTTTAAGCTCTAGGAAGGGTAGTTGTCCATTACATTCTCTCTTCATAGTGAATTTTATCAATTTTTCTTGTAGATTAAGTGACTTAATTGTGTATTCTAGGTGTTTCTCCAGGACTATTGCAAAGATGTCATCAACATAGCAATACCATGTTTTAATGTGATTCTGATTTCTAGTACGCTAATAAAGAGATCTGCCAATAGTGGTGATAATTGACTACCCATTGCCAAACCAGAGTGCTGTTTATAGTACTTTCCATTGAAGGTGAAGTAATTTTGTTCTATGCACAAGTTTGTTAGTATGATGTATTCTTGAGTTTCTTCTATTGTTTTCCCTATTTTTAGCAACCAATTTTTATGTGAGCATGTAGATTTAGCCTTGGGAAAAATAGCTCTCACATCAAAAGAAACCAAGGCATCTGTTTTTTCTATTTCTACATCTTTTAATTTTTTTGAATTAGATCTAAGTAGTTTTTTTATGCCTCTTGTTCCAAATTTAGGAATGGAAGAAAATCTGATTTTTAACCATTTGGCTAATTTGTATGTTGGAGCATCACCTGGAACTGATGATGGGAGCGATTAGCGCCAGAAACTTGTTTTCTTCCATTAAATAATAAATGAGATAGCATTACATATTCGACTCAATTATATTAAATTCGTTAATGGAATATCTAGTTTTGCAAGAGCTAAATTCTTAGATATATTTGATCTGATGAATATGGAGGCAAATAAGTAGCTTAGAAATAAGGAAACCTTTAGTTTGTAGAAATTGGATATGTAGCCAAACCCAAGACTTCAGGAAATTTCAATGGATAATCATTGATAAGTCGAAAACTGAGGTCTGGATGTTAGCTAATTGATGAAAATATTTGTTAATTTGGAGATATTGTTCATTAATTCATTCATGTATGTTAATGTAATGTTAGCTGGTTTATACTAAAATAAACTCATGTTACAGGAGCAGAAAGGGTTTGTCAGAGATTTAGTGACAAAGATCAAAATTGAGGAATTAAATTTACCATCTATTGATACAGGGTAAGTCACTGCTCTGTACATACTAATATTAATCTGCATGTTTTGCCCACTGCAGAAAACCTAATTTGCCTTTTAGTTCTTACTAATTTCAACTTAAGAGATATGGGTTGATATTTTATAGCTAAGAACAGAACAGAATGTAGTGCCAGGACAAGGGGATCATAATGCTCAAGCAAAATGGGAATGATAATATCCATTATAATGGACAAATTGCTTAGGGTGCTAATATACAAAGATCATTAGAGCTTGATGATATGGCCACATGAGGCACATCATTGTTTGGATGAAACAAAATTCCCCTCCATCTTAACACCTTCTGCTTCTAATCTCAACTAAAGATGCCCAAAAAAAGAAGGGAAAAAAAAACACATTTTTATAGTGATAGAGGAACCTTTAAAGCATTATCTCAAGCAAAGTGAAAGATGTGTTCTTTCTGGATTAGTAGGGTTTTTTGAGTAGTGTTTAATGCCCATTTCTACTACAGCGACACCACAGTTGATGGACACTGATGATACATGAAATGAAATGAAATGATATATTATGAAAGGATATTTTTATTTTTTTTTAAGGAAGGAAGCATTCCAGGCCTAAGTTTAGGGTACCTCCCCGGCATTTGCAAGCTGTGAAGACTGAGGAAAACCTCCCCAGTCAGAGAGGACGGTCCTGACAGGATTCGAACCCCAGACCTCCCACTCACAAGTCTGTGCCTTAATGATGTTGGCCACCCTTGGCAGTGGGATTAGTAGTGTAAGACCATTCATTTTAATGCTACTTTTTAGTTGCAATCTTTAACCCTGAGATATTTTGGTTTTTTATTTTGCACAGAATAAATATATGCATTTAGTAGATATATATACACAACATTAACATTGTTCCATTGTTATAAGTCATAAAAGAATAAGTAAACCTGAAAAATTCCACAACAGCAGGTTATTATCTAAAAATGATCTTCTATAAACCAAATAATTACAAGAAAAGGACTACTGGTTAAAAATACTTCAAATTTATTCATAGCAAATCTTGTTTTAAAGATAATTGGAAATGACTAAGTAATGTTTACTTCTGCTGTACTTGTGAATAAATTTTCCAAAAAGAGAGAGGGGATTTTCTATATTAATGCCAGAGCTATGTAGATAAAGTTTTCCATTATATGTGAAGAAGTTTGGTCTATGTACAATTTCGTGAGAGTAGTGTAATTCTCAATTTCATCTACCAATATGTTTGTACTTTTAAGACATTTCTGTAAATAAAGGAGCAGACTTTGTTTTGGAATGCTAGTGAACAAAAATGCAACATCAGAAGAGACAAGTAAATCATCTGTCAAAGTTAACTTTTCCTATCAATTGATAGGAATTAGTGATGTTTCTGTTTTAAAATTATTCCAGAGTTTCAAAAAATTTTACTAACCATTTAGCCAAATTATGTGTTGACGCATTTATGTTATTATTTATTCAGCACATGCTTTTGCCTAGTTTGCATATTTTGAAAAGGCTATAAATTCCCAGGAAACTTAGGGTTGTTTGTTTTAAAATAAATATTGCCATAGTGCTATTTATTCCTGAAATCATCAGTTTTATTATACACAGTCTTACAGTGCAGTATTTAAGATACTTGAATTTAATTCTTTTTCTATTGTAGCTGACAAAACCAAGATAAGAGATGTTTTGATTGTTCTCCTCTTGTATGATAAATATAAAGGTATCATCATATTGAAAATTATACAAAGCACAATGTAAATTTACAGCTTGAGATCAAAATATTAACTGCAAATATTCGTATTTATAAAATATTATCTCTAATTATTATTATTATTATTATTATTATTATTATTGTTGTTGTTGTTATTATTATTAATAATATTATTATAATAATAAACTGAAACAATCTGTTATGAATTATGAAAGCATACATTTATTAACAGTTGCATTATTTAAACTTAACATTTGCATAGTGATTTATAAACTTTTATTGAGATTTCCTCAATAGCAATAATAAAACATTGAATATGTACAACTTTGAAGACTTAAAAAGTATTTAAGGAATTGTCTTTGATAGTGGATTAGCATGCCAGAAAAATAACTTACTGTTTTACACATAATTCACTATATAAAATAATCTATGCCTGTAAAAAGGACCTATTTAATGATATTAAACTAATATAATCTCTAAACTAGCCAAGAGTCTTAAAAATATACCATCAATCCTAAACTTAGGTTTTCATTTTTTACACTAAATTCCACTTACATAAAGTAAGACACGTTTCGGGAGAATCTCTCCCACCTTTAGTTGCTCACTGACCACCGTTACTCGAAACGATGGCTAGACACCCGGATGTTCCTGTGGTGGCCTCTGTTGGTTTAAGTAGGAAATTGCTTAGTTCATTCCTAGGAGGAAACTCGAAATTCATTAGGTTTTCTCTATTTTTTAATATGAAAATTTTTTCCTGAGTGGATAACTCCAATATTTCAGCAGTTTGATTTCCGGTTTTATTTCATGATTTTTGGTCCAAAAGTGAACTGCTACTCCTGATTTATCCATCTGCTTAAACCGAATATTCCTAAAATGTTCTTTCTTCCGAATTTCCAAATTTCTTTTTGTTTTGCTTATGTAGCTCTGCTCACAATCTGCACATTTTATTTCATAAATTCCTGATTTCTGTTCTGTTGATATGGAGTCTTTTACTGTGCAACCCAATAAATTCTTGATGTATCTGTTCTTTGGGACTAACATTATCCATGTTCTTTAAAAATTTTCTTGAACTTGTGGTGGTAAATTGGTAGGTGAAACTTTTGAATTTGTATTCATCTTTTGTGTTTTTCAGTGTGGAAACTTCCATATCCCTTTTTGTCTTTTAGATTTATTGATAATTTTTATCACTGTGTCTTTGTTGAAACCATTGATATAGCTGTCTTTATTATTTGTTTGTATTCTATTTTGTACTCTGATTCTGTGAGTGAAATATTCATCAATCTGTGTGCCAAACTGCAAAACACTGCATATTTATGTAGTTTTCTCTGTGTATTTCTTTTCTGTAAATTCCAAAATATAAACAATCTCCATTTCTTATAATTTTTAAATCTAGAAATGGTAGCTACCCATTTCTTTCTTCTTCTTTGGTAAATGTATAGATGTATAAATGTATAAATTAATGTTGCAAATTAAGAAGTTTCAAGGCATCTATTGATTCATCTATCCTGTATAATTCAACAGAATTTATTGGGTTACCCAGTAAATCTAGAAATGGTAGCTACCCATTTCTTTCTTCTTCTTTGGTAAATGTATAGATGTATAAATGTATAAATTAATGTTGCAAATTAAGAAGTTTCAAGGCATCTATTGATTCATCTATCCTGTATAATTCAACAGAATTTATTGGGTTACCCAGTAAAAGACTCCATACCAACAGAACAGAAATCAGGAATTTACAAAATAAAATGTGCAAATTCTGAGCAGAGCTACATAGGCAAAACAAAGAGAAATTTAGAAATTCGGAGGAACGAACATTTTAGTAATATTCGGTTTAAGAAGGTGGATAAATCAGGAGTAGCAGCTAACTTTTGGACCAAAAATCTTGAAATAAAACCAGAAATTAAACTGCTGAAACATTTCTCAACCCAATGGAGTTATCCACTGGGGAAAAGATTTTCATATTAAAAATAGAGAAAACCTAAAGAATTTCGAGTTTCCTGCTATGGATGAACTCAGCAATTTCCTACTTCAACCAACGGATGCCACCACAGGACATCCGGGTGCCTAGCCATCGTTTCCAGTAACAGCGGTTCAGTGAGCAACTGAAGATGGGAGAGATTCTCCCGAAACACGTCTTACTTTTATGTAAGTGGAGTTTAGTGTAAAAAATGAATACCTAAGTTTAGGATATATTACCACTCCATTGTCAACAGCTTCGTAAGTAAAATATATATACCATCAAGTTATACAAGTACCATGCATTCAGCGATCATTTACTTGGCGGCAAGGCCTTTTTCCTTTGAGTGATACTCCACTCAATAGTTGAACCATGGAGCAAGTAGCAAGCGTGCATGTTTACCTGTTGACCTTCAGAGAAGTTGGATTTTCATGAATTGTTGAATAATTTCTAATGTAGTGGCAGATAATTAGGCTGTTCATTTGTTCAAACTACAGTTGAAAATAAAGTTGCATTTCTTCACTATTGAACCTTCTGCTTTTAATGAGCCGCAAGCTGCATACTTTCCACTGATGTAATATGCAAAGGGTTATCCTAGTTATGTTTGAAATTAAACACTGAAGGGTACTAATAATAATTTTCTTAGTATGTCTGTACAGTAGCATGAAAATTTCATTCTCTAAGAACATAGTAAATGCTAAAATTCTTGAGTGGTATTCTACATTTGCCCAAAGTACTCAATTCCAGGCTGATTCTTTGGGTGGTTTAGAATAAGTGTTACAAACTACACCATTGAACAGCAGTAGCCACATTTAACAATAATTTGTATTCCAACGTGAAAAAATGTTTATATTAGTCTGATGCACTTTAGTATTTAATATGATTTGATTTTTATGTTTGCAACCAAAAGGTTTCTTCTTTTTTGTCATTATGTTCTTCACATTTCAGGCCAAATAAGGAAGACCTGCCCAGATGTTTGAAAAACTCATCTAGCACTTCTTTTACTGAAGTTACACAGGATTGTAAACGGAGCACAAAGAAGCAAATGTTTTGTTGTAAATTAAATGGTAGCACTTTAAACATTACTTCATCTATAAAATGCCACACAACAATTCATGAACATCAAAAAAATATAAATGAAGGCCCCTTAAAAACCCATAGGAAGGCACATAAATGTGAAATTTGTGGGAAGAGCTTTACTAATCCATATAATTTAAGTGGATATCTTTTATTGCATGAGGGTGAGAAGCCCCATAAATGTGAAGTTTGTGGGAAGAGCTATACCTATATATCAAATTTAAGGAGGCATCTTATGATGCATGAGGGTAAGAAACCACATAAATGTGAAGTATGTGGGAAGGGCTTTATCCAGACATATACTTTAAGGGAACATCTTTTGATACACAAGGGTGAGAAACCACATAAATGTGAAGTTTGTGGGAAGAGCTTTACCTGGATATCTAATTTAAGGGAACATCTTTTAATGCATGAGGGTAAGAAACCACATAAATGTGAAGTGTGTAGGAAGAGCTTTACCAAGATATCTAATTTAAAGAGACATCTTTTGTTGCACAAGGATAAGAAACCACATAAATGTGAAGTATGTGGGAAGGACTTTATCCAGACATATACTTTAAGGGAACATCTTTTGATGCACAAGGGTGAGAAACCACATAAATGTGAAGTTTGTGGGAAGAGCTTTACCTGGATATCTAATTTAAGGGAACATCTTTTAATGCACAAGGGTAAGAAACCACATAAATGTGAAGTGTGTGGGAAGAGCTTTACCAAGACATATAATTTAAGGAGACATCTTTTGTTGCACAAGGATAAGAAACCCCATAAATGTGAAGTTAGTGGGAAGAGCTGTACCCACATATCAAATTTAAGGAGACGTCTTATGATGTACGAGGGTAAAAAACTGCATAAATGTGAAGTATGTGGAAAGGTCTTTACCAAGCCATGTAATTTAAGGGGACATATTTTATTGCATGAGGGTAAGAAGCCTCATAAATGTGAAGTTTGTGGGAAGAGCTATACCTATATATCAAATTTAAGGAGACATCGTATGATGCATGAGGGTAAGAAACCACATAAATGTGAAGTATGTGGGAAGGGCTTTATCCAGACGTCTACTTTAAGGGAACATCTTTTGATGCATAAGGGTGAGAAACCACATAAATGTGAAATTTGTGGGAAGAGCTTTACCTGGCTATCTAATCTAAGGGAACATCTTTTGTTGCACGAGGGTAAGAAGCCACATAAATGTGAAGTTTGTGGGAAGAGCTTTACCAAAACATCAAATTTAAGGAGACATCTTTTGCTGCATAAGGAGGATAATAAACCACATAAATGTGAAGTTTGTGGTAAGAGCTTTACCCAGATGTGTAAGTTAAGGGAACATCTTTTAATGCACAAGGATAAGAAGCCACATAAATGTTAAGTTTGTGGGAAGAACTTTATTGGCCAACTACTTTTTGATGCATGAGGATAAGAAACCACCACATAAGTGAAGTTTGTGGGGAGAGCTTTATCATCTTTTGATGCATTGGATAAGAGACCATGTGAATCAGAAATTTGTGGGAAAAGCTTTACCGGGCATCTGATTTATGGGAACATATTTTGATTCACAAGCCATAAATCACAAAAGGTGAAGTTAGGGAAAAGCTTTAATGCAGTCATATACTCTTTGAAGACATATTTTCATTAGTAAGAAATGCACAGATTTAAACTGAAACTATGTGGTAAGAGCATGCACAATCATCTCATAAGTAAATAGTTGCTCATTAATGAGAACTATTTAAAATTTGATATAAAATTTGGTTTAATTAATAAACACTTTTTTAGAATTGTTAGTTCTTAAAGTTTCATAACTTTGCACAATATAGAAAAAATATTGGCAAGACATTTATTTTGACATTGGAAGGTTATACATTTTATTAGTTATTTAAAGACATACCAGTGGTATGCTGTGGATATTTAGTGCATTCCTTTAGTGTTAATAGAAAGTGCATACAGCAGTCTGTAAAACAATTTATGTCTTAAGTAGAAATGTTAATTGGAACTAGTACAGTGAATCATATAATTGAGATCATTGTATGATCGAGTCGAACTACACATTCCTATTTGTTTGCTGGGAACAAAGTAATCCCAAATTCTTGAGTATTTCTGGAACTACCATACATAAGAAATTTACTTATCATCCTTGGGCCACTAAAAAATCCAGAAAACACTCCGAGAGTTTGGGATCACTTTGACCCCAGTGAACAAATTCAGCTACCATTCAGCTAAAGAAATTTACTTACATTCCTTGGGCCACCAAAAAATTCCAGAAAATGCTCCAAGAGTTTGGGATTACTCAACAAATTCAGCCTAAATAATCTGCTCAACTCAGGTGATAATGATAGAATGCCTGATTAAAAGAAGCCAGTAATATATCAGATCATAGATAGATCATAATAGAACCACAAAAGAAAACATTTATCTTGGGAGATTTTAATGCACACTCAAGACAATGGGGCTATAAAGATGTACACCCAGCTGGGAAGTTATTACAGGATTTTATAAATACTAAACAGGTACATATATCAGGATACAGACCCTAATACATATTTGCATTATACAGGAAATTCCATTAATCCAGATCTCACAATAGTATCTGACAACCTACATAGTAGCACAAGAAGATTAGTTACTGAAGACGGAGGAAGTGGACATGGAGCTATAATCACAATCACGGATACTAAGAAACATAGTCCAAATATTGAAAAACGATACACCTGGAATTTTAAAAAAGCTAACTAGACTAAATAAAAAAAAAAAATATTGAAAGGGAAGTACAAGGATTAGATTTAACAAAGAACGTAAATCAAGTGATTGAGAAATTTAATGACATAATGTTAAGATCAGCAAAGACAAACATCCCCTGAGGAAAACCAAAAAAAATATAAACCTTTTTGGAACAAAAAATTAGAAACACTAAAAGCAGAAAAAAATAGTGCTAGAGATTTAGCACAAAACAATAAAAATAAGGAAGATGTAATAGAATGGAGGAAAAAAGATGTGATCTACAGATGAGAATTAGTCGTATCCAAAAAACAATGCTATGATAAATTCTTAACTGGATTGGACTATAGAACCAATATACCAAAGTATACAAGCACTTAATAATTTTAGCGGAAAGTACGACAATAGTAATATAAGTATATATATTAAAAAAGGTAAAAAAGACATGTACAATAACAAAGATATAGCTAATGAATTTAACCAACATTATAAGAAAGTTAATACACTAGGGAAACACCTGACAAAAAACAATAGCAGTTAAAAAAAATTCAACATGATAGAAATGCAAACATGGATTCCAAGTTCCAATTGGAAGAATTAGAACAGGCAATTAAAACATTAAAAAATAAAAAGCAACCAGGACCAGACCTTATACATCCGGAGTGCATTAAGAATCTTGGAAGAAGAGCAAAAAAGATATTATTAGAAAGTGTTAATAAAATATGGTTTGAACAAGAAAATATGCCATCAAGCTGGTGCAAAGCATTGGTAACACCGATTTTAAAACCAGGAAAAACTACAAATAAAACAAAAAGTTATAAACCTATACATTGACCTGAATTCTGGCAAAAATAGCAGATAAATCGTTCTTACCTGCAAGTCTTTGAACTTTATTCCTGTTTCCATTTTGGTTTTCATCATCTCTTGTGGATGCTGGACTCTCTATACTATATTGAGTCCTGGAACTTAGATTTTCCACTGGAACATTATTCACCTTGGCCTCTGGACCTTGCTGGATTACACGGTGTAACAACCATCATGCCTCCTGATTTGATTGTTTGCCGTTTCTTTGGTTATAATGATGCCATCTACTGCAGACCTTGCTAGTTTCCCCTGAGTTGTGAGGTTACGACATCACACAATAGTTTTCCAAATTCATAGGAACCTCTGCGGTTCAGATGTACTCCGTCTTTGCCAAAGTGTTATTCCGAAGCCAAAAATTTCCATCTACAAAGACACAGTGATGTTTTTCACATAACCAGTATATTTCGCGATTAATACGTTGTATTTTCCTGTTTGTTGTATCTCGTCTCTGTAGCACGCCACTCACTATTACTTTTTCCGTTGGTGCAATAGACCTGAATCTGGTTATAAGATCCATTGTTTCCCCCATGATATCTTCTGCGTAGAGGTTTTTCTTTATGTCGTTGGATCCCACATTCAGCAAAACAACTTCTTTGTCATTTTATACAAAGTCAAACTGTTCTAGCTTGTGTTTGAGTTTACCAATTTTTATTCCAGAGAAGCAATTTACCTTATGCCCTTGCAGTTTGCTCAAATCTCCAGAAAATGTTAGCAAGGAGTCTCCTAAGAGTACAACTTTGCTGGGTGTTTGAAACACTTTCTCCTTTCGGGATTTACACTCACAGTCGCCAGATTTCGTGCCCATTTCTATCACTTCACTCAAAGGGTTTGTGCTCTTGAAATCTACGTTAGCACCAAGTTCTACATGCACTTTATTCTGTTTGCCTGCAATTACACTAACCGAGTATCGTCATCTTTGTTTGCCTCGAACCTGAATATACTCGTCTTCATTTTCTAATTGTTATTTTCCATCTTGATATCATTATTTTTCTTTTTCATGTCTATTATTTCCCTTGTTAAGTTCTCATTTTGGGACTCAAGATTTTTTTTTTTTGCTAGTTGTGCTGCTTGAAGGTCCTTGCTCAGTAGTTCAATTACTAGTTGAAGTAACGCCACCACTTCCATTTCGTTTCACATCCTTTGCCATCCTCCCAATGTAGCGTTACCTGTTTGGCAGTTTTTCTCATCTTTACTGTTTACCTTGGCTTTACCTTCATTTCCAGACTTTCCTTTATACATTATAGTTACACATTTATCCTCTTCTCTTAACTTGCGGGCACTATTCTCACTATTCATGTTAAAATGCTTCTGTTTGCTATGCATTACAACACCACTGGCAGCCTAATTGAATACCAAGCAACACAATTATACATAAAATTAAAAACAAACCCAAGTAAATGTCAATGGTTCCATCAACTACCCAAAGAACACAAACTAAAAACACAGATCACAAATAAAGCTTACTTAGAGAAGAATTACAATTATTTAAACCTGGCAGAGAAGAACATCCCATATCCTTCAAGAACAAATCCAATGGATTATATTAAGATGGTAACATATAAAAAACTGACAGAACAATTAAATAAACAAGACTCAACAGAGGTATGTAGAACTACAGTACTTGAACATCTACACAACCAATTCACTGAAACAGAGTGACTCAGAATTTACACTGATGGACCTGTAGACAAACAGAAATAATGCGGGAGGTGATATATATATATTGTAAATATTTTTCGCATTATTTTATACTGCCTAGACAATCCACAAGCTATGAGGGTGAAATAGTGACAATACTACAAGCGTTGGAACAGATAAACTATAGGACTGATATAAAAGAAAATAAAGTAGTGATTCTCACTGACTCAGCTTCTGCTATACAAGCTATAGAACGATATGATAGTTCATATGAATCTTACAATGTAAGGGACGTGAGATGTTATTATAGATTACTCTAAACAAAATTTCAACAAATAATACTACTGTGAATACCAGCACATGTGGGAGTGATAGATAACGAGATTGCAGACTTTCTGACTAAAAAGGGGGCAGCACTATATTCAAAACCTGTGGATTAAACGTAAAATTAAAAAATATCAAAACGACCATAGAACATAAATATCAACATAATATTCAAGTGGAAAAATCTAATAAAAATTATTCTAATATAAAAGAAATAGTACAAAAAATAACAAAATCTATCAAGGAAGGAAGCAGTTGCTCATTTTAAACTGGCCACTGGACATGATTGTCTGGCAGAACAACTACACAGATTTGGTTTTATGAATGACAACACATGTGAGATCTGCAATACACACAAGATTCTAAACAGAGAACATCTATTAGAATGCACAGAATTGAGGAAAGGAAAATACACAAATTATATTGGATGGCCAGGAAAAAATTGATGGAGCAAAATCCTGCACATTAGATCAACAACAACATATATCAGATCAACTGTTATGCAACAAAGTATATATTGGCAAAACAAAAAAAAGAATTTGAATTAGGCTAGAAATATCAGATACAGTCAGATAAATCAGCGGTTGCATATCACTTTTGGAGAGAGAAACATGATATAGAAATGGAAGTCAAATTATTGAAATTCATAGATAGACCCTTAGAGCTTGGAAAATGGGAAAACATTTTATAAAAAAAATATCAAAATGAGGTTATGAACTTCCAGATCTTAACAGAAGACAAATTAATCCAAAAGTTCATAAAATGTCCACGAGAGCACACCAAATCTATTAAACCAACAACAAATCCGGCAGTCAACTCTCAGCTGATTAAGTGAAACATTTTCTGTATAATTCAATGGTAAGTGGAACATAAGAGTATTAAATCGACTGACTAGCTAATGAAGAATATAGTAATGCCTCTGTGAAGAAACACTAACAAACAGATTAATATCGTATAATTGGTATCCTGAGTATACCAATGCACCGTTGCAAATATTGGATGGGATTATGTGTGGTTCTCCAACAAGTATGGTTCCATTTATTTTTGAATATCAGTACCCTGAATATTTGTACTGTATTTGTACAAAAGCCATACCAAATATTGAATTCTGTTTTCTGGCAAATGTAATATGCACCTGAGTTGACACCATAAATGAACATTACTCTCTTCTATATCAAATTTCTGCAAGGTTTGCCTATTTCCATGTTTCTTGGCATGAAGAATTACATTTTGTTTCAATTTTGCATAATGTAACATCTTTTATTGTTTGTTCATCTTCAGATTAAAATTTTAATGCTGTGTTTAACCGCTCCATTTAAAAACATATCAGTCCTCTGTTAAGCCAAATCTTGACGAAAGACAGCAAGTATTTGACTTGGTAAATTGAAGATAGGGAAATGTTAAGTGGTTTAGATTTGCACCCAAATGTGCCATCAATTCCAATGTGTGTATAAATTGTATTTTATTTTTTTTTTATAATTGTTTAAATGTTGCTACTTGGCACAGAAACGTGCAATTACATGCACTTTATATAGTGATAATATTTGTTCTCATTGAGCTTCTTGCCAATTTCAGTTTTAACATCATAAGTTGTATTATAACCAGTGTCTTCCTGTCAATATAGTTTGAAGCTCTTGCTTTAAGTTAACTGAAAACTTTGTGTTTCTGTGTTAAGTATGCTATTGCTACTCAAATGGAAATAATAACTATTATTATGAATATTTTAAGGATTATTTTAATAATAAAACCCATGTTTTGGTTTGAGGTTTGGAATTTGAATCAAAAGGTAAAAAGTTGAGGTCATTACTGGTACTAGAAATGCAGATCTTCTGGGCTACTGTGCCAGTGCCCTTCCATTGTCATATCTGACCATAACTGCAAATCTGTCCCCGTCTGAGTGCCCTGTATACCTCTAAGGTTATCTGTTTCAAAGATATTGTGAATAAGAGGCAACTCAATCTTTTCAGTTCTTTAGCCCATGCTTTAGGGTAGTTAGACCTCTTAAAAAATCTCTGTAATGAACCAACCTTAGAGGTTTTCCAAAATATATTGACTCAAATGTGGAAGATTTGTTGTGATACAATAGGGCATGATAGCTCAATAAAAGAGCATAGCCATAGTAAGCCAAATAATCATTGTTTATTTCCTAGCCAAGACCTCAAAAATTTGTTGGTCTTGGTGGTAACCATACTTGCTTCATTTACCCACGGTCGTGGGTAAAGTGCAATAAATTTTAACAGCATAAAAATTCAAAGTAAGCCTTCTTTTAGAAGGAACGTAAACCTGTTGGTTCCGCATTGTATATTTACGGCATGTAAAAGAACCAAGCCTGAAAGAATAGGTCTTTAAACAATATCAACTGTTTCATGCGTGAATCAGTGCAATGCTGATGATCAGATATGTTGAACACTTCTTTTAAGTAAAAATTGTCTTATCTGACACTAATTTCAAACATGTATATTTATTTGAACTGAAAACCAGTGACACTTTTCTCATTAATGTAAGTTTAATTTATTTATTTATGAATTCCACTCTTACTCTTGTTTGTTCTCATTAATACTTAGCCTGTAGGAGCAGAATCAAATAAACAGGAATGTTTATTACAGTGTCTTACAATTGTTATTAAAATGGAAATAATACTTAATGCTTCTTCTTAGAGACAAAGACAGCAATTCAATTTTTTGCAGATTACCCTACAATATATTAGATTTTATTTAACATAATAAGCTGCCAAATCGCCACATTTTACCTAAAGCTTTTAATGTATGCAGATAAGGAGGACACCTGGTATTTCACTCTTAATGTTAATAAATTACAGGTTGTTTTCAGAATTGTTTTAAAATAAATATTGTCATAATGCTTTTATTCCTGAGATAATCATTTTTATTGTGCTCAACCTTTCACTGTAGGAATAAAACTATAGTTCTGTGACTGCGATAATACAGTGCTATCGACTGGTTCTTCCATTGCATTACATGTTCATTTTACATTTATAGATTCTGGTTGAAATGGTGCAAACTATTTTAATCCACTCATATTGGTGTCTTCCCCACTACCCTTAGTCATAGCAGAACATAATACTAGCTTATAACAAATTATTTATGATGCTATATTTCACTGTGAAAACTCCAAACTATTAAAAAAAATAATACTGGTTTATTCGAGTAGATTTTCTAGCACAAACACTAATGTTTATTGCAGAGGTGTATGGAATATATAACTTTGACAAATAGCATTGTTAATCAGCATTAACAAAATACCATTTATGGCTCAAGTTTACATAAACTTCCCTCCTCACTCATATCAATGTAACTTGGGAACCCTTGTGTATTGTTGGCAGCACATGGCTATAAAGTTAGTTCCTTTCTTGGACATCTGCAAATGTAAAATAAACAGGTAAGATAATTAACTTAAGTTATCATTTACAGTGTAAATATAGAATTGATATCAAAGAATTAAATGAAAGCATTTCCAGTTACAAAATGTGCCAACTCTAAGCTGTATAATGAAAAAAAATTTAAAAATTAAAGAAACAATCTAATGTGAATTATGAATGAACATATTTTATTAAGAATTGCAATATTTGTGCTAAACATTTGTAAAGTATTTTTGTAAATCTTTATGATTGTATGCATTCTTAGTAAAAATATTGAATTAGTACAATTTTATAAAATTATGGGCAACTTAAAAATACCAGCACTGAAAAAATCTTACCATTTTACACATAGTTCAGTGTATACATTTATCTCTATGGATGTAAACCATTATAATAAAATTTAACTTATCATAATCTCTAAACCAGCCAGTAATCTAAGATACATACCATCAACTTATTGAAGCAGACACATAAAATGAACATTTCTGGAGGCGCAATTTCACACTGTCCTAAATCCTGCAACAGTATTTTATGCTAAAAGTCATTTGTATTCATTTATAATCAACTAGCAATCCAGTGATCTCTTTGAGATAAGTTATTCATTAATTGAATGGTTATGTGATGTTTAATGTAGTCCATATATTGGTTTAGTTGATTGGGGTAAAATTTAGATGGAAATGAAGGTACTATCTTCACCTATCTGAATGAGCAGCAACACTTGATACCTTTTACTAATGTAATGTGCAAAGTGCTCTGATAGTTGCTTAATGTTCAGAAAGGTGGGGGAGGAAAAATTGCAGAAGTTACTAAGCCTCATACTGAAGGGGGTGCCAAATATGTTGAGTGCCTATGAGCACAAAGGATAACAGCAGTGTACAGCTCTAGGAATAATTGATTCTTTGTTCTTTTGACGTAGTTTTGCAGTTTATGATACACAGTTCCATATATCATCTGGCTTGCCTAAAGCCTGTTTGATGCCTAACAGTTATATGAACCATTTGAATTGATACACGTATAGCAACTACAAATGTTAAAAATCTGCCATGCAGAGGTGCTTAAAACAAGCAAATACCTCAGCCTGTAGAAAACTTTAAAATGGAATATAAAATCCAAATTTGGGCCTTATTAATTAATGAAATAAGTTATGCCTTTACTGTGTGGTATTAGCATGACAAATTCAAAACCTAACTAATGAAAGAAAAACTGGCCTATGTAGGTTTTTCTTCTTCCCCCCCCTTCAAAATCACTTGAAAATAAATGTCTATAGGGGAATTTCTCTTAATTTTCAATTGTAAGGGGAGGAAAATTACAATTTTAGCAGCACCAATAATTGAAACCTGGCATTTATCATTTAAATAAAATAAGTTCTCGTTTCCCACTAAGAAAAGTCTGTAATGTAGAAATAACCAAATTCAACTTGTACAGTAACTTTAAATAGGAATATAAAATCCAAATAATGGTGCTATTAATTAATGAAATTAAATAAGTTAAAGCATTACTGTATGATATTCAGCGAACAAAATTGGAATTCTTGCAATCTATAAATGTTGCTAAAGAGAAACCACATATTTAGAATTATTGAGAGTGTACCATAAAAATTATTTATATACTATTAATTAATTGAAATATATGATCACTAATAGACAAAGCTGTAATGTGTGTGTTTTTTTTTAAATGTAATCAATCGTATTTATGAACTGAGACCTTGAATTTTTATATAGAAAAAAGTAGTAAAACATAAATGCATATCTTTTCTGAAGGGTTTTACAGAGCCCTCTTACATACAAATATAATTCTCATGTGTATGTTAGATTAATATTTAACATTTGCTGTCTTCATGACAATGCAATTGTTATATATAAAACATATGTATAATTTGAAGTTACAAATTTAAATTTTAGATGATGCTTGAATTTCTTCTTTTATTTTAAAACAATATAGAGAATTGTATAAAATATAGTGAACTTTTGTAACAGTGGTGTCAAATATTAACATTTTTAAAAAATTGAGTCGAAATTGTACTGACCTGTTAGCAATTGTCCTGTTTGACCAGGAACTGATGATAGGAGCGATGGCTCCCGAAACTAGTCTTCCATTTTATTGAATTTTAGTAGTGTGTATGTTACAATTTCGACTCAATTTTTTAAAAATATAAAGAATATTAAAAGCAAAGCACTTTTTAAATTTCAGTTTTGAAAGTGTACCTTTATTCCTAATAAGTCAAATTCCCCAATTTTTAGAAATAATTTTTTTTAGTTTATTAAAATGGTATATATATATATATGGAGTTTTGTTGCAAAAAATCAAATTGACTTTAGAGTAAATTTTGGGTTTTAGGTAAACCCCCAATTCTAATGTGATTTCACTGATTTTCAGATACTATTTCTCGTATTTAATTTTAATGGTGTGAAAAAAGCAAATATTGTTGCTGCTAGAGCAATTTTTAAATTTTCGGTATTAGGCAAACATCAACTCCTAACTGCCCCAATCTCTCAGATTTTCAGAAACTATTTTTCATATATTATTTAAATGTTACATGTGTAGGTTTGTTGCAAAAAAAAAAAATATATGAATGCTGCTAGAACGATTTTTAAATTTGGTAAACCTCTCCTCCTAATAATCTGATTTTCAGAAACCTTTTGTTTTATTCCGATGACATATATCAAGTTTCCTTAAAATATTAAAATTGTGGCCGTTAGAGCGATTTTAAAGTATGTTTTAACCCCCACTCCTGATAATCTGATTTCACTTATTTTCAGAAACTACTTTTCTTATTTTATTAAAATGTTATATACGGAGTTTCGTTGCGGGGGGGGGGGGAAATTATGAATGCCGCAGGAGCAATTTTTGAATTTTGGGTATTCCTTCACCTAATGGTTCATTTTCACTGATTTTCAGAACTATTTTTTATTTTATTTCAATATCTTCCTTTAAAAAAAAAAGGCGGCCATTAGAGCGATTTTTAAATTGTCTTTCAACCCCCCCTCCCAATTCCTTATAATCTGATTTTCAGAACCTATTATTCTTACTTGATTTAATTGATATATGCCGAGTTTTTGTTATGAAAGAAAATATTCATGCTGCTAGAGTGATTTCTAATTTTTTAAAACTTTTTTCGGTTTAGATTAACTCCCACTCGCAATGGTCCAATTTTGCTGCTTAAGAAACTCGACGAATCGTTTGTTAAATAATGGGTTATATGCCGAGTTTCGTTGAGAAAAACAATCATTGCGAATTTATATTATATATGTGCATACTATAGATTAATTTATTTTTAATTTATTATATGGTATGAAAGTATGATTTTCACTTGCATTTTTGCAGCGTTGTCTGCCGTTTCATCTGAACAAGTAAAACTATAATAAAAATTCGGCCGCATTAATTTAATTTTTATATACTCTTGACATGCTTCAAGCATAGCGTTAGGTATATCATTCTGTGTGGTATCCGATATATCTTTGAAAATACTTACAAATTCTAAGTGTTCTTTCATCGCACTGTTTAGCGTAGCTAAACAAATCAATCAAACAGCATTGTTTGAATCGGCGATCTCATCATGACCACGAAGTTCAAGTTGAAATATATCGCAAAATTTCACAGAGTCGATCAGACAAGATAAAGTATATATTATTTTCAATCTGTTCATGGTGCTTGTGAAATGAAGGCCTATAATGCACTATCTACTTATATTCTTGTGTCTATCGTGCGAAATTCATTCCTTTCTTTATACATTTGAATCCATTGTACTTTTTTAGCAAATAAAACTTATAAAACAAATTTGGCAAGACATTTATTTTGGCATTGGAAGATTATACTCTTTATTAGTTATTTAAAGACATGCCAGATGTTATGCAGTTTATATTTAATGCACACTTTTAGTGTTAATACAAAATGCATACATAGTCTTTAGAACAATTCATATCTTATTGCATTGTTACAGATAAAAGCATTATTTTGAATTGATTTGAATACTCTTAAATTTGATTTAAATTCATATCAAATGAGTTAATGGAGATATTTGAAATAGGAAATTTACAAGCAAAGGCTGCCTAAACTCAAAAAATTAATACATGCTTTTTTGAATGTTTATCACATTGCCTTTAGGAGCATCAAAATCACCTTGCGCATATATAATATTTTATACTTACATACTTATAATTTATACTTATGAAATTAATAATAAAATTTAAATGTATCTACTATTTGTTCACTCAACTGTATATAAATTAATAAACGGATCTTGTGGATTATATGTCTAAGATGCACCAGCTTTTCTATCATTAAACCTCTCATTTGAAGTAACCTGAAATTTGTCTATTACAGGGCCGGATATAATAGAGGAAGTGACCAATGAGCATGTAGAACATTTTTGTATTATCTACTGTTTGAGGTAGTTTGAATAGGTGAATGTGCTGACAGACAATTTGTATCTGTTATGATAGTGATGGTGGTATAAGAATAGTTGCATAGGTCACTTAAATTTTCCAGCAAATAGCACTAGCAAAAATATGTCTGCCCATTGTATTAGTTATTAAATTATGTCCAAGATTATTTTAGGCACCTGATTTTCTCTTAAAAGTATAACTTTACAAGTAGTTAACAAAAGCACACCAGTTGTGAAACTACTTTGTACATTTGTCTGTGCCATGAAGATCTATGCGTGTTCACTCTCCAGTTATGTAACACATGCTGTGATTTTACAGGTATATTCAAGATCATATTTAGTTTTTATTAGAAGTACAGTATGAACTGGTACACAGTATATTTTTTATTGTCCATATAGTGAAAACTGGACCAGAAAGGACAATTTTTTTAAAAGTTGTTTTTTGGAGATCATAGTAAAATGCTTTTTATCACTAGAATTTATGGGAGCAATATTATATGCTTATAAAAAAATATCTGAAGGTAAGAGAAACAACAGAATAGGAGCTGAAAAACAGACTGGAGAACTCTTCGTATGTCTTTTCTTAAAATGTTACAGGAGATAGATGTCCCTGTAAGCACACGTTAATAAAATGAAAGAAAAAAGTAAAGCTTAAGTATATGAGGTGGTATCCAGAAAATTCGGGACTTGTGCTGTCATCTGGTCGGAAACTTTGGGACTAATGACCACTGTCACCCTCGAAGTAGTTCCCTTCTAAATGTATATACCGTCCCAGCGATTCTGCCATTTTCCAAGTGCATCTTGGAAGTCATGTTCTTTAAGGGTCTTTAGCACAGACAGCGTTTCTTCTTGAATCCTCTCATTTGTGTCGAACCGACGTCCTTTCAACTTGATTTTCAGTTTGGGGAATAGAGCGAAGTCGCAGGGTGCCAATTCAGGCGTCGAGTGCTTTGGGTGAGGTACAACCGTCATGTTTTTCGTCAAAAAGCTCTTGGTGAACAAGGAATTGTGACAGGGCGCATTATCGTGTTGCAACAGCCACTTCCTTTGTCGCCAAAGTTCGGGCCGTCGCAAAACGTCACGGTAGTACGTGGAATTCACTATTTGATTTGATGGGACGAATTCTTTGTGCACAATCCCATTGGTATCAAAGAAAACGAGAAGCATGGTCTTCATTTGTCTCGCTTTTTTTGGTCATAGTGATTTTGGGCTCTTCCACTGGGAGGTGTTTTGTCTCGGGGTCATAAGCGTACATCTAGCTCTCGTCGCCGGTGATGACCCTGGACAAGAAGGTTGGGGTCATAGAATACCACCTGACGAAGCTCTGTGAAAACTTCAACACGCTGCCTGCGCCTTCTGATCCTTGGCACAAATTTTGTGCCCACACGATGCATGTCAATTCATCGGTTAAAATTCGTTGTCATGTCCCATAATCAATTCCCACTTCATGAGCAAGATCAATGGTTCGACGTCGATCCTTACGAACGAGGTGTTGAATTTTGGCAATGCCAGGTGTTGTGCAGCTGATGTGCTTATCGGTGTGACATCGTGTTCAATAGCTGTACGGCCGGCCCTGAACCGACCTGCCACTCGCGTGTACAGCTCATGCTTTGTCCCCAAAATACTTGTTTAATCATTGCGAGGGTCTCCGTAGCATTCTCTCCGATATTTGCATGAATTAGATGCACACTCTCTGTTCTAATCTTGAACCCATTGTAAAATTGCTCGTATAGTAATACCTCTGTGAAAAAACAGAAACTTTCTAACAACCAATATCACATAACTAGTTTTATGAATATGTCAGTGCACCTTTCCAAATATTGGATGGGAGCATATGTGTTTTGCAACAAAGCATGGTTCTACTTATTTGGCAATATCCCCAGAATATTTGTACTGCATTTATGTAAAATCCCGTACCAATTAAATTCTGTTTTCTGGCAAATGAGATGACACCACATTACAATGGAACCTTGTAAATTTAAAGTAGTTAAATTCACTTGTAAAACTAAAAAGGAGAATTAAATAATTTCTCTCGAAGGAGAACGAATACCCATAGTACAATCCACATCGTATCTCGGAATTATATTGGATAATAAATTCAATTGGAAGCAGCATATAAATAGCTTAATAAAAAGACTACGACACAAATTTATTCAACTAAAATACTTTCTTCAAGGATCATCACCTTTACCAGTATATTTTAAAAGACTAATCTACTCCTCAACGATAAGACCTATCTGACTATATGACTGCGCAATATGGAATTCGGCTTCCGATTCACGACTGAAAAGGATCCAAACCTTCTAGAGCTGGGTTTTTCGCATGATCGCGGATGCGCCCTGGTACATCGTGCATCCGCAATTAAACTATATAAATAGTTACATATTCAAACTGAGCATTGTCCTTCACTCCTGTTACAATCGATTTCGTCGCACCTTATAAATCACACCTGTGAACTTCTGAGCAACATTCCAACCCACCTACCACCACCGCTATAATTTCGAAGACTGAAACGAAAACGACATTCAGGTTTATTGCAAGATTAACATTAGTACATTGTAATGATTGATTTGTTTATTTAAGGACCCTCTTTAACATCACAGATCATCAGCGTCCTATTCTATTCAGGGCGTGAAACGATCGACAAATTTTGCTCAGAGGTCTCTTCTTTCAGGCTTGAGGTTCTTTATCGTGCCTAAATGTACGACACGGGACCCACGGCTTTACTTCCCTTCCGAAGGAAGCCATATTTAAGATTTTTACGCCCGAAAAAATCCATCGATCCTGACCGGGTTTGAACTCGCGACCTTGAGTTTAGAAGGCAACAAGTATGGTTACCACTACACCACCAGGACCGACTACATTGTAATGAGGACAGTCGCTGGACTGTAACCTCAACTCATGGGTCTTGTATATATTTGTACTATGTTACATTCTTTTTGCAGAACTGTACTATACATATTGTATATTAACATTTACAACTTATTAAAAAAATAATTACTTTTTTGTAATACTTATAGTTTGCAAGAATTCTAAATTTTTTCCCCTAATAGCACACAGTAATGCCATAACTAATTTCATTTCAATAATTAATAAGAACTAATTCAGATGTTATATTAATTTTTTATTAAAAGTTATTCAACTCGGTGAGGAATTTGCTTAGTTTATACAGCTCCTGTGTGGCGGACTTTTTTTTTTTTTTTTTTACTATTTCAAACAAGAATGTAAGTTTGAAAAACGGAAATAAGGAACACATGGTGCAAAATGAATATATTTGTCACCCTCGGATTAATAAATTTAATCTTTTACTTGGCAGCGCAATATTAATGTATTTTAATGTCATTTCTCCTACTGAATGTACTGTAATTGCTACAGTACATCTTTAAAAAAACTTGTATGAAAACTGATGAAAAATGGGAAATATAAAATCTGTGCTAGTTTATAAACTTAAGATCCAATCTATCTATAGTGTTCTACTTTTATTAAAAAGTCGTAGGATTTCAGAAAATTCAGACGGAAGTTTTTCTTCCGTACTTCTCTTTATGCATCATAGTAGTTGTGATCACGGCCCTGTTGATTACATTTCTGTTACAATTCTCATTCGTATATTGGTCCATTTATTGATGCAAATCGGCGGCTAGAACTTTTAACTTTGTTAGCTGAGCAATAGCACAAAGAGTTTTCATTAATATTATCTAATGTACGCGAAATTCTTAGTTTGGGTGAGAAAAGTAAGGTTAATTGGTATTACGTTAGCTGAATTCATTAATACTGAATCCTAAATGTTATTAATTTCAGGATATGATTGTAATATGTAAGGTGGTTCTTTGGCTTCGTCGTAATTCTGATACATTTGTAAAAACTCGTATTATTTATCATTACAAAGTCATGTTTTTTTTTTGTTTTTTTGTTTTTTTTTTTTGTTTGTTTTAAGGCCTGGCACCCTAAGCTCGTCTCTTTTTCGTTAAATATACATTGATAGTTGATTGTGTGGCACTAAGTTTGCAAATAAATTGTAATGTTAGCAATTCTGCTATAATTACAACAAAACCTATATAGTGTCTAATGGCAGAAAAATATTAACTTGTCCTTATAATTAGTAGAAATTATTCAATCCTGAGCAGCAGCGGAGAAATCATAATTACTCAGTCTAGTACAGCAGCCAGCAGATGCCTTAAGGTACTTGTCCATGATGCAATTTAAATGGCTTGCAACTACATGACTGTTCATGTATAGCCTGCGTTGGTGTAGGTGTTTTGAGAAAGAGAAATAAAATATAGAAACAGATAGGTATGCATATTTCTATTTTTTTAAACAAAATAAAAGCCGTCATTAATGTATGATGGCAGTAATTATGTATTTAGTCTATTAGGTTATGCCTTAGCACATGAAATGGACAAGGGAGATGACAAGATAGCTAATTGAGTTTGTGGAAAGTTGAAACTGTAGATTGCAGGAATAAACAAAAGCAGCAGAATGCTTTAAATGAAATTAACATATCTCCAGATGAAATGAAACAATTTCATAGATTAAGATCCCAGTTTACAAATGGCAGGAATAAAATGACAGCAATAAACTCAGGAATTGGTGCAAAAGGTAAATATCAAAATGGGAGCTCTTCAGGTCATGTTTCGTGACAGCAGAACAGATAATGACACAGTGGATTCAATAGTGAGTACACTCATATTAAATGTGGTAGTTTTGCCATAAAACCTCTCCTTCACAGCAAAAATACCCTGAACTCATGCTGAATGTTTTTAGCTGATGCATGAGCATTTCTAGCTGAATTTCTTTGTAGTGATACAAAGTTGCAAGCCTCATTGCACCAAGAGTCCATTGTAATAGTTGCATCTTCATTTTCCATATTGAATGTTCCTCTTGGAGCGTATAATGGAGGAGAATATGGAATTAAAACAGTGCAATACACAAATAGCACATTCAATTTTTTGCATACTATTTAGTTCTAGTTCCATTGTTCTTCTAAAATAATTCAAAATTCATTTTCTATTATTCTTCTAGCTCTTAACAAGCACTAAATAAATATCCTTTTTTGAGCACTTTGATTTTTGAAAGCAAAAGTTTCATGATATATGATTTAGTGCAAATGTATCATCTGCAACAGTGACAAATGGCACAGGTACTGTCCCCCCAGTAAAGGTTTTGCATTAAGTACATTTAATGCATTGTTTCAAGGATAGTCAATAGAAAACAATATCTGTCAAATATACCTCCGTCAGACCCTTGGCGTTCAGATCTAACATTTATATAAGTATGTTTATATTAGCATCAGCTAGGAGCATTAAACCAATACAATATGCACTTTATAGTTGAAGTCAAGCTGCCTCTATTCCATTTCTCCTGGAAATCCTTCGCTATTTTAATCCATTCATCTTCTGTGTTATGTATCTGAGAAGTAAAATAATAATTAATAGTAATTTAAGCAATCTTTATTATACGGAATCGCTACAGACAAAATCCAAGTGATGGGGATCATAACAGTGGTGGAGATGACTGTGACATAGAGCTAAGCAAATGATTCATGTGTCAACTCTCAAAATAACTGGTCTTCTTCACCAAGCTCAGGCTCTTCAAGCTTTTCACAGAAGAGCAGCACCAAATGACATCGTAGCTCTGAACTACAAGAACATGCTGTCGTTAACAAATGCATGGCATGACTACAAAATGTCAGTAATAAAGATGAATGAATATTCATTTAAGAACTTTCGAAAAATAAGACATTTTAAAAATATTCTGTTGGAACTCGCACAGTGAAACTTGTTAAATGTAAATTATATCTAATCTGTTGATTAACACACTCTTATGCTTCACTTACTTTTAAATACGGTGGGACTGGTTTGGAAGAGACATCCTCTCCATCTTCAACCAACTTCACTGGTACGACAAACTAACATCTATGAGGACCTGTGGCTCAGTCCTGGTGGTGTTTTTTTCTTTATAAACTGAAAATTTGTATTACATTCTGCTGTAATGTTAAAATTCATAAGATCACTATGTTTATGAATTTAAATCTTCTCCCATGTATCCAATTCTGTACGTCTGTGTGCTTCTTTAAGTAACTTTATTTCTCTCTTTATGTTGTGATTATCTTTCCCAGAAGGTTCCTTCTTTGCGCAAGAATAAATAAATCATAAGCTGGACTTCAGTACAGTGGTACAAAAGAGTAGCATGTAGGAATTGTGACTGCTCATAGAAAAATGTGCACTTTGAAACCACAATGTTGCTCTGGAGTGTTTAAAATATTGGAAATGAGTAAAGTGTGTTGTATTTGTCTAATGTGTGTTTTATTTGTCTAAAATGTGTGCCCCTAACATATAAGAAAAGTATGGTAAATGTGTTTTATAGTCCACGTTGATCTTATTGCAGATGTGCCAAGGTAATTAATTTGGAAATGTTTTAAAACATAAATGGTCATAGTAGAAAAATGTTACAATAATTTTATCTGTAGTGACTGAATATTTAGGCAAGGGCTCATGAGCCAAAGTCGGGAGGAGGGTTAATTCCGCAATTTACTTACTTTGCCTTTTTATTTGTTAGTGTTATATATATATTGTTAAGGTGTTTTAATTATTTATTTTTTTTGGGGTTCAATTCCTGCCAGGCCCTATTCCCAAAAGTATGGTCTAATACATTATAAATGTTTGAATATACTGCACTTTATTCCCATGATGAACTGAGATTTGAATGAGGGATTGTGGGGTATATGTTCATGTAGGAGAAAATGCAAAACAGGCTGAAATTATACAAAACTGTGTCTGAATAAATGGTTGCAAAGCATTATTCCTTCTCCTGGAATATGTGGAGATAATTATATGCACTGTTGTATATGTGTACATACAGCAAAACGTTTTTTTAAATGCATTTAAATCTGTAATTTCATCAATTATGGGAAATAATTGTTTTCAGCCATGGAAGTCATATGAGGTTGCCCAGCAGAGTAGGAAAGAATCCTAAAAGTTATGGGAAGATTTGAATTTCAGGGGCAATCGCTAAACTTGTATCAGCTGGCTGTGCAGATGGGTAGAGTGATTTAATCATTGTATTGAAGTGACTGTCAGCAAGGAAGTTAATTAAAAATGAATGTAAATGCACAACTTGCCATACTGCAATGTCACTTATTCATTACTCAGGATGGACTGGTGAATAAATGTGACATTGCAAAATGTACCACCCGTGGTGCAACAGAAGGCCACTCTCACCTTTTTACTTCAATCCCAGCAGAAAAGGCTCCTTTAGGAGCCACCAAATATATTACTAAAGAACAATGGGGACCAAGAATGGGTCCACTGACCCATGACCCACAGTATACCACCACATATTCCAAAAGCCCAATGTCACTTTTTGACAGCAATTGCAGCAGAAAAGGCTCCTGTAGAAGTTACCAAATATATCAGTTAAGGAGTACTAGTTCGTTGGCCCTTAACCCAGAGTATACCCACTTTCAGTGCTTGTGTTTTTGTGATTTTGGTTGCCAAAAAATTCACACATGCTTCTGTTTATGCCAATTCTGCTAAAAATTACAGAAATGATGTGTATTGACAAGATGGTACTACTACATAATCTGTGCATCCTCTAGTGCTAAGATCTAGGAAACACTTTACCTCTGGAATTAAGTACTGTATGTTCAAACAACCTTTGATTACTCTATACAAATGTAGATAATGTAAATATATTCAACGATTCTTATTAGTATTATTGAAAATTTGTTAGGACTTTGGAAATATTTAGAAAGGATGCTAATGAAATTATGCAATGTACACCTTAAGGCAAAAAGAAGCACCTCACTTTTGAAGTTTGAGTATATCATTTAAGTTCACTTAGATATAGTCTCAACTTAGAAACAGTCTTTAAGTAAGTTACAAAGGAATATAGAACTTAAATAAGTAATAAGAAAATTACTTTATATCAGACATTCATGCTGAAACCTCTTTAGGCAATTTGAAATTTTAACTCTTTCTTGTGAATATATATTATCCCTCATATACTCTTATATAAATATTTGTTCTAAATCAAAATATACATGACAAGAATACTAAAAACAAATCTACATAGACTGGCTTCAACACTTTAATGCCATCAAGAAGGAGTTTATTGTGAGTGCATTTTAGTATACTCCCACTAGCTTAAAAACCTTAATAAACAATGATAATTCATTTAAATCTGCTTTTATAAAATACCTTTTTAAAAGACCTATTATCCTGTAAAGGAATATATGAATGACAATATATTATAGTGAGTTAAAAACACTGCAATAACTTTCTATCAACATATGTAAACATGTATACAATAAAATTGTGTGATTAAGTGACTTGTCTGTTTCTGCTTCTATATTTTTGTTGTCTGGTTGAGCTGTTCTAGGTGTTCTTTTCCATTTTTATTGTAAATATTTATGTAAGTGTACATGGTATATTTTGTAATTGTAGATTATATGCCATTATGGTGATTGTGTATGACAAGTTCTATGTTCATAGATCTCTGTGATTGCTTCTTGAACTCACTGAATGCTCCAGGAACTAAACTATCTCCCTGTACAGTGAGGCACTTGTCAATCCTTGGAATCCAGCATATAAAATGGTTTAGGCTGTTGTGGGAACCATGCGGTGACTTCCCTTTCTACATGTTCATTAAAAAAAAATATTCACCCATAAGACTGTTTTACAGGGCTGAAAAAATTGAAGTCGCTTGAAACAAGGACAGGCATATACTGGTGATGCTTGAGGATCTCCCACTTAAAATTTCCAGCATTCATTTGTCTTGTTTGTAGCATGAGAATGTGCATTGATATTCAAGAGCAACATGCATTTGGTGAAGAATCGTGATTGTTTCATTTGAGTAGCATTACAAAGTTTCCTGAAGATATAACAATAACAGTTGGCATTAGCAAATTTGTCCTTGAGGCTAGAATCAGTGAGCAGCATGCTTTCATGATCCCAGAAGACTGTCAGCATCACTTAAGATGCAGATGATGCATATTCTTTTCACTCTATTGATGCACGCTTTGTTTGGGATTGAATCCATGACATTTTACCTGTGATAATTAGCACTATTATATTGTTCCCTTCATCGTGGTATCAATTACAATGAAACGCCAAACCCATTCTTTGCATTTTGTATTATGGGGTAGGCATGCACATGTGTGATAGTGTATATAATTAACCTGTCTACTTGGATTAAGTCTTCAACTCATGATATTTGCCTCTCTAGCCGTGTTTGGCCATCGAATGCAGTGTTCATCTTTGATATGTGTCCAACCTTCAGGGAAATTCTGCAGTCAAGTATATCACTTCTAACATAGACGAGAGGGATTTTTTTTATCAGTATTCTTTCATACCATACTTGTGCTCACAAAAATCTACAACTGAGCACTGTTTGAAGGTTGTACATTCACTTAGAGATGTTGCCATTGCGCGTTTTATATCCTACACTAATGTATGTAAATTGTTCATACAACTCCACTTATTTACATAACACAAGGACATGTTTCAGAAGCCCTTGCTGCCATCCTCAGTTATTGATCAACTATTTGAATTGATGGCTGGATGTCAAGATGCATTTCTGGTGGTTTGTGATGGTCATAGTAGGAACTTACAGAGTTTGTCCATGGTTGGAAAGTCAAAGCTCATTAAGTTTTTCTGTAGGTCCTGGTGGTGTAGTGGTTACCATACTTGCCTTCTAAACCCAAGGTTGCGGATTAAAACCTGATCAGGATTGATGGGTTTTTTCAGGCGTAAAAATCCTAAGTGTGGCTTCTTTCGGAAGGGAAGTAAAGCCGTGGGTCCCATGTCGTATATTTACGGCATGAAAAAGAACCTCGAGCCTGAAAGAAGAGGCCTTTGAGCAAAATATGTTGGCCATTTCACACTTTGAATAGAATGGGATGCCGATTACCTGTAATGTTAAAGAGTGTCCGTAAATAAATAAAATCAAACATTAAGTTTTTCTTATTTTTTAGATAAAAATCTTTTTCAAAGTGGATAGCTTTGGGTTATGAAGTTCTTTTAGTAGCCTAGTGCCTAGTATAATTTCATGATAATTGGTCCAAAAGTGAGCTGCTACTGCTAAATTATCAACCTGTTTAAAATGAATATTCTGAAAGTGTTCTTTTGTCCTAATTTCCAAATTTCTCTTTGTTTTACTGGTTTATCTCTGATCACAATCTCTACTTTGATTTCATAAATTCCTGATTTCTGTTCTGTTGGTATGGTATCTGTTACTGTGGAAACAAATAATTTTTTGGTATTTTATTTGTTTTTTTGGAGCTAACATTATACCTTGTTCTTTGAATATCCTCGTAAATTTGTTGTAGTAAGTCTAATGGTCCATGAAGCTTTTGAATTGGTATCTTTCCTCGATGTTCTTCAGTGTGAAAATCTCTTATAGATTTTTATCTTTTGAATTTATTGATAATTTTTATTACTGTGTCTCTGTTGAAATCGTTGGTTATTGCTGTCTTAATTATCTGTTGGTATTCTATTTTGTTTACTCTCTTTCTTTGAGTGGAATGTTAATTATTCTGTATGCCATGCTATGAAGCATTGCATATTTATGTGAATCAGGGTTATAACTATATTTTATATAATTTTCTGTGTGTTTCTTTTCTATGAATTCCAAATTTCAGACTAACTCCATTTCAAGGATTGGGAGCCAACCATTTCTCTCTCTTCTATGGACTGCCATGAGTGACTGAGGTCGTTAAGGCGCAGACTCGTGAGCGGGAGGTCTGGGGTTCGAATCCTGCCAGGACCATCCTCCCTGACTGAGGTTTTTTCCACATTTTCCTCAGTCCTCATAAATGGCAAATGTTGGGTAGGTACTCTAAACTTAGGCCTGGAACACTTCCTTAAAAAAAAAATTCTTTCCCAATATATCATTTCATCTCATGTCCACCTGTGGTACCTCAGTAGTAAAAACAGATGTTAAACACTATTCAAAAAAAATTCTTCTACGGTAAACTGTATACTTTTATGTTGTGGATTAAGGAGTTTCAGAGCATCTATTTATTTTTTTTTAATTGCAAATATGTTATATACATACCTATACCATGTCTTAAAAATTAAAGGAAAGTCTTCGGTGATATGTATTTCATAGGAGTTCATAAATAAATCTGCTAGAAATGGAGACATGGGTTTTCCCATAGCTAGACTGAAAATAATATCTTTGGTTGAAACTGGTGAAATTTTGTTGAATCAAATATTAATTAGCTTCAGTAAATCTTCTGTTTGTAAATGTAAGGAGATTAACCATAACATTTGTTTAAGATTCTTTATTGATATGCTTGGGAATACGGTATATCTCTTGTTGCAAATCTGTGGGTTTTTTTTTTTTTTTTTTTTTTTACTAAATCAAATGAGTTTTTCATGCTCAAGCTTTGAATTATTTTAAAAGAGTTGAAAATGTCAATCACCCTTTTTGCTGCCTTATTATTCCTAAATTTAAAAATCATGAAAAATGGAGATAGTCTGAACTTTGGAATTCATAGAAAAGAAACACAGAAAATTACATACAAAATACTAATTTTAACCCCACTCCACATAAATATGCAGTGTTTCATAGCTTGGCATGCAGAATAAATAATTTTTTTTTTTTAACTGATTTATTTATGCTTCTTCGTGCCGTAAATGTACGACACGGGACCCACGGTTTTACTTCCCTTCCAAAGGAAGCCCATACTTAGGATTTTTACACCCGAAAAAATCCATCGGTCCTGGCCAGGTTAGAACCCGCGATCTTGGGTGAACAAATAACATTCCACTCACAGAAGCAGAATGCAAAATGAAACATCAACAGATAAGTAAGACAATAATAACCAATGGTTTGAACAAAGACATATTAATAAATTTAAAATCAATATTATCAATAAATTTAAAATACAAAAATCAATCGGGGAGGTTTCCACACTGAGGAACATCAAGGAAAGATACGAATTCAAAAGCGTAATGTATCATCCAACTTGATTCCTTAATATATTGAAATTATCATAACAAATTTAAGAGGATTCAAAGAACAGATATAATGTTAACCCCAAAGAATGAATATAATATAAAAAATTTATTACGTTGAACAGTAAAAGACATCATACCAACAAAACAGAAATTAGGAATTTATGAAATCAAATGTGCAGATTGTAATCAAGATATATCAGAAAAACAAATAGAAATTTGGAAATTAGTAGAAAAGAACAATTTCTGAATATTCCTTTTAAAAAAGTTGATAAATAAGCAGTACTACCGTCATGGGTGACTGAAGTCATTAAGGGATGGCAATTTCCTACTAGAGCCATCAGAGACCACCATAAAAGCATCTTGGGATCTAGCCACCAATTCCAGTAGTCGGTCAAAAGCTGATGATGGAATCAAGGGCTTCAAAAAAATGTCTTTGTGTTATGTAAGTAAGTGGAGTTAGTGTGAACAGTATGAATACATTATTGTAGGATATTTTACCACTCCATTGTCTACAGCTTCAAAAGGATAATTCATTCACTTAACTGCTTTTTTGTCATAAATATCCATTGTCTTGTGCAGAGTGTCAGGAATATCCACTGGGTACTTCTGCTTTCTGAGGCCATACCTCAGATACCTCTTGTAAACATGTATCCCACAACAATTTGTGTCTTAAAGACTTGCAATGTATTTGCATTGATCCAAAGAGAAATAATCATGTATTTCACTAATTTGAAATCAATGTTAACATTTGTAACTTTTTAGGAGATACATTTCCTATTTTTAGCCCAATATTTTGCTCTGTTCACCGTATCTCATGCTCTGCTTTATGCGCCTATTTAGACTTCATTACAAATAATGTTATGTTTTCCTCTTTTGCAGTATTAGAGGTTCATAAGTAAAAAGTGACTTAGAAAATGAATATCTGTTCAGACATTAAAGACGAACAAAAGGATACTGATATGTGTTCACTTCAGTTGAAACAACCACAAACTTGGGAAAATTCCTATGATGCTCCCCATGATCCTGATTTAAAGGTAAGCAGCAAAATATAGTTTTAAAAGTAAAGTATCATTCATAGAAAGTGTTCTTTGTGTATTTCTAGTGCTAAAAAATCTGTATAAGTTTTTATGAATGAATATGTTATTTCTGTGTAATTCTCTTACATACATTTGCATATGATACACATTCTTCGAGTTCTTGTTATTTAGGATAACTCCCTGGTTGTATATGCACTAGATCCTACTTCCCACTCTCTACCCATTCCACTATTCTCATATTACTATCCTCTCTGTTTACCCCTCTAAGTATATATTTTCTATTTCTTCCAAGAAATCACTCTAGTTTCACTTTTGCTCTTGTAACCCTTTTAACTGACCCTGAGTTTTTATCATCTCTATTTCTATCTAACTCCCATTGGTGATGACACCACACTCAAACCTCTTGACCACTGACCAGCTGATTCCCCCATCCACTTCTCTGCACCATATCATTTACCCCATTCAACTGTTTTGCACTTGGTGAGGTGTTTATCTCGGTCATTATGTGATTACATAGAATTGCACCTATATGTATGGTTTTTGTAACTCTGTATATTTAATGTAATGTACGTGATAATCATTATTTCTAAAAAGCTGGTTTTTTTTATTATGAACAAAAGATAGTTTCTTATATGTGTGTGTGTGTGCGCGCCTTGTGTGGGGGAGGGGGGGGTTATATTAGAACATTTAATTACTTTCATTGCTTCATTATTCTTAATATTTTCTTTTGCCATTTAAAGGCCATAGATGATAAACTCATAGCTTCCCAAAAGGGTATACCATAAGTTAAAATAGAATGTACATACCAAAATATGCAATTCTCATAATATCATTAGTACAGTCTCTACTTAATATGCACATTGCATAAGATATTTGGCTTAATTTATTACCTAAAGTAAAAATTAGTTTATTCCAAGGTATAAATAGGTTGAATTAATGCTATCTGCCAACTCTTGAGAATACTGTTGTAAATACCGCCACGGGTGGCCGAGGTCATTAAGGTGCAGACTTGTGAGCAGGAGGTCTGGGGTTCAAATCCTGCCAGGATCAACCTCCCTGACTGAGGTTTTTCCCAGGTTTTCCTCAGTTTTTCAATGGCAAATGCCAGGGAGGTACCCTAAACTTAGGCCTGAAATGTTTCCTTCCTTAAAAAAAAATCATTCTCCAATATCTCTTTTCATCTCCGGTACACCAGTGTTCACTGCCTGTGGTGCCTCAGTAGTAAAGAAAAGCATTAAACACCATTCAAATAAAAAAAAAAAACTCTTGTAAACTGTATTCCAGTTAAAAGTTTGGTCAAATATATCCTATCTTTGTCTTCATATCAATCTTGAAAAACAAAAATCTGCTGGCAATCCTTCAATGCACACTTTTTGTTCTTTTTGAAACTACCTACCTGTTTGGAACATCTTCCTTTAAGAAAGGTCTGTTCAATTCTTGTGTAAGATCTAGATTTTATTTCCAAAATACATTCCTCCATTTCAGATAACTGCTTGAAATACTTAATGCAATGTGCTGGCTTGATAGTCTACCTTAAACGATCATCTTACAACCTACCATCATTGCTTTGTCCCTCCAGAAATTTTAACTTATACATTATGAGTCCTATTTCTCACCCACTTCTCCCTTTTCATCTGTAACATCAGTTTGAAAGTCTATTCATAATTTCTGTTCCTTTATATTTTACTCTCTCTCCATAAAGTTACTAACCTCCTCGCCAAATTTTGCATACTCTTATACTTGTATCAAAACAAATAATTTTGCTTCTTATCCATTTTCATATTTTTCTGGCACATATTTTTTTGTGCACATTTTAAAACAAATTCACATATCTCTAGTGCTGTAGTCTATTTACACAAATTCACCATAGCTTTATTATGTATGTGCAGAATTTTGTTATTTCAGAGATCAGATTATTATAAAACTGATGATCTCTCTCGTTAACCCCTTGAATTCCTCTATTTCTTTGACAGACTTATACTTCATTATATTATTTACTTTGTCATTAAAGGAAATTACAACTCTGTTATTTCATTTAAATTTAAATTTCATTAAAATATTTACTGCATTAAACATCCACTACACTCATACTTCTATATTTGCCTTAAAATCTTCCCAACAACCATTTAATACAGGGAGCCTCAATGCATGAGTGAGCCATTAACAAGATGAATCTGGGCACAGCAATCAAATCTCTATCAAACTCAAACCACTAATTTTGTAATGATTGTGGTTCTCACAATTACCTACAAAGTTACAATTACAATGAAAATAAGCATATACCTCATCACAAGAGAAGTTGAAAATGTCCTCCTGCATCCTCATAAATCTAGCACTGTTTTAGGAAATTTTCTTTCATGCACATCAATTCAGCTTCTGAGTTAGTTTCTCTTCTGATATTGTCATTCTGTTCTTCTAATGTGTGCGAGTTTGACCTATGCACAATAAGTTCTCCCATAAATAAAATTCACATAATATGAGATCCAGAAAGCATGGGGGCTATAATCCCCTACGAATTACCCTTTCTTCAAAAATTTCCTCAGTGGAATTTAATGACTGTAGCTGTATGCCTATTGGCATAATTTTTTGTTCAAAGAATAGGGTAAGTCTGTCATTCCTGTAGCATAAATTTAGGGATCTGTAAAAAATGTTGGCCATATTATCCAATACACGTTAACTGTGCATCATATCCATATTTTCTCATCATATAATGGAATTTGCTGAACCAATTTGGTTTCTCTGAGCTCTAATACCGGTTATTCTCATTGAAACATGACCTTGTAAATGGAACTATGCTTTGTCAGGTTGAATTATTAACTTGAATCAATTGTCATTAACATTCCTTATTATCCAATTACTGAAATGTACCCGACTATCATCACATGGTAGCAATTTGTGAACAACAATGATCTTGTATGGTTTAAATTTTAAGAGTTTGGCAGTCATCACAGTGAGCTCATTGAAATTTTGGTTTCCTTAGCAAGCCATTGCAGAAATTTTAAGAAGAGTGATCCAATTGTTCTCCAAATTTATCTAATTTCTCCTCAGTAAGCACTCGCCATTTTATCTTTCACTTCTTATTGAAAATCAAACCAGTTTTTCAAATATAACAAATTATTTATGAGGAAATCACTCAAATTTCACTAATTTTGTTCCACTTATTTGGAAGTTTCTAAAGCTGTTGCCTTCATCACGGTTCTACTGTCAGCTTCCTAGTGTGGTAATTAAGTTGCACTCTGGATTTTATGAACTAAGTGATGAAGTTACTGTTGTTTGGAAGATCAAAACATAATTTTCCTTGTTTCCATTTATGAATATATTTTCCCACATTCTTAATTCTGTGGGTTTTTGAAGAGCTTTCAAGAGTTTAGGTTCATTTTGGAATTCGTGGTGATTTTTTTTGTTGGTATGCTGATTTTTCCATGTTTTTATATTTTACATTTCTTGTGTTTACTTTAAACCATATGGTAATTTTACTTGTTGTTTTACCTATATGTTTTCTATTGCAGTCTTTACAACTGATTTCATAAATGCCTGATTTATTTCCTGGTCGAATTTTGTCTGTTGTGTTGGGAATTAGGAGGTTATTTTAAATACATTTGTTCTCCAGCCAAAATAATGGTGGTATCTTTAAAAATCTTCTGGAATTTTCCTTTGTAGCTTTTCATTGTGATGATATATTTGTTTTTGTTTTCTGAATTTTTGTATCTTCTTCTTGACAAGATCTGTTGCGTAGCCATTTTTCTGTGCTACATCTATGACTATATGGCACTCCGATTTGTATTCTGTCTTGCTTATTGGTAGGTTTGTTAATCTGAATGTGAGGCTGTTGAATATTGCAAGTTTATGTTGTTTTGAATTGTGGCTGTTGTTTTTTTATATAATTATCTCTATGGGTATCTTTTCAGAATATGCCAAATTCCAGTATATTGCCATCATTTTTTGTAATTTTTATATCCAGGAAGGGAAGAACCTTGTTATTTTCTATTTCAATTGTGAATTTAATGGTGCTGTTTGGCAGGTGGAATAGTTTCATTGCATCCTCCTTCCATTTTGCATTTACTGTTGCAAAGACATCATCAACATAATGGTACCAACATTTGTGTATGACATACTATTTCTGGTCACAAAAAAAAAAAAAAAAATAAATAAAAACCAACCCATGGCTTCCAAAATGAACCTAAACTCTTAAAGGCTCTTCAGAAACCCATAGGATTAACAATGTGGGGAAAATATGTTCATAAACGAAAACAAGTAAAATTTAACCTTATAAAGTACAATATTTAAGTAAAATTTAGTTAATTTTGATCTTCTAAATAACAGTAACTTCATCACTAAGTTCATAAATTCCACATAGCGACAAATTAATACGATACTGGGAAGCTGACAATGGAACCATGCTGATGATAAAAACAACAGCATTTGAAACTTGTCTGAGTAAGTGGAACAAAATTAGTGACATTTGAGTGATTTCCTCATAAATAATTTATTACATTATACTATTACTATATATATATAAAACAAAAATTTCTTGAATTATTAAGATTTTGTATATATTATTATAAGCCCAGCAAGTTATAAAGTTATAAAAATGTTCAGTAAATAGAAATGTTTGCAATGCTCAAATTTCAACTTTTGGTAAAAAATAAAGTTAAAAGAAAACTGAATTGCTGATAAAGAGTTAGTGTGTTAAGTTGATAGGTTCAATAGCTAGTGTTCTGAAACATAAACTGAAACACTCATTCTGATAATTTTTGGGGGGTTAAGGGGGGGAACTGGATTGTTTTTGCAAAATTGCAGTTTTTACATATAAAAGTAGTAAAATACTTTGACTCTTTTAACTGATTCCAGATCCTGCTGCATATATCTGTATTATAAATTATTTTTTGAATTAGTAGATTATCTCCTGGTTTGGGGGTATCCTGGCTATGTTGCTTAGAAGTTAGGAAAGCAAAGTAAAGCCAGCCCAAGGCAAGTATATCTTTATGTATCTCATAATTCTTTCTTGCTTGAAAATAGATCATGGCAGGGAAATAGCATTAAAACTTTCACTAGTAAACAAATGTGTTTAGCTGTAATTTCATTTTTTCCAAAGTTGTTACTGGAATTTAGTTGGTAAAGTGTCTATTTTAGCATAGCTTGATATGAGCATTTGCTCAACTTTGTAGAACTTGTTTATGGTATTTTCAAGGCTAACAAATTGAAAATTAATTTGGTACTCTAAATGCACTGCTTTGCGGTTACTAGTCAATCTGTTAGCCTTGTGCATTCAACTAAGTACCAACATTAGTGGTCATGAATTTTTGTGAACTGTCGAGTGTTTAATAATGTAAATGTGGGTAGAGGGGTTCTCCTGGTATCAACTGCTATGAGTAACTTGGTGTCTTTGAAGATGAAAAGTTTCTGGTACTCTTCATTCCTTTTACAAAATCTTAATTTCTTTCTTATTCACTTTTCCAATTCATGCAGTTTCTGTTTCTACAATACAGTGCTCCACTGTTCTTTTCAGCCATTTAGTGTCTAGTAAACTTTGACTATGGGATTTTTAGTTCTGTCCATATTTCTTTTGCAGTTTCAGAGGAAGATAAGTGCATTCAAAGTGGAAGATAAAATAGAGATTAAAGAAGAATTGCTTAACTGTAGTACATATTCAACTGAGCTGAAACCAGTAACTGAAGAGGAAGATTCTTATGATGCTGTATCAATGGATGAGGTAAACGGGGCATAATGTATGGTTATTAATATAGCTACACTTTAAAAAATATATCCTTTATATATATAAAAAAATGAAACAAAAATATCATTATGGTACCTGCATATTTAATTTTGTATGTAGTTTGTCATATAACACTATTTGTTTTACCGTTTTATGATTGCAGTTGCAGTTTTATTACAATGATAATTATAAAATTCAAAGTCCTTATGCAAATTTACTTATCCTAAAAATAAAAGAATAATTTATTTTTTATGTATATGGAGAATGAATGCAGGATTAATTTGATTGAATTGAAAAAGTGTACCATTATTATTTTCCACATTACAAGAGCCATTCATTTTTGTTCTCTGGGCTAATAGAATTACGAGAGGGGTGGGAGCCATAGTGGTAGTCAGCCTAGGATATGTGGAGGGAAGCAATCCAACAGATACTCAACATATGAGTGTCAGGACAACATTCAGGCCATTTGTGATCAAGCAGGTAATCTGAGTGTGCTTAAAATCATTCAAGTGGTGTACATAAGTTGTGGAAGTGCATACACCATTGTTTCTGAAAAACTAGGAATTTGGAAAGTGTGTGCAATGAATGGGAAAATTTGAAAGGACATCAGTCAAAGGCTTCTGGATCAGTTTGAGTAAAAAGGTAAGCAGTTTTGCACCCATAATTAGATCCTTGAAAACAAGAGAACAGAGTATGGAGTGGAGGGGAACTTGGTTTAGTCAAGACCAAAATTTGCCTGTCAGCCAAAAAAGTTCTTGCTAGAATGTTTTGGAACTCTAAAGGAATGTTGCTCATAGAGTTCCTTCACAAATGAAGAACTGTGAGTGCGGCATATTACTGCAAATTCTTGAATGTGTGAGAGCTGCCTTTTACAGCAAAAGATGCTGTCAACCCATTCATGATGTCGTGCTTCTGTATGACTGCAAAGCCACATACTGCAGACATAACCCAGGATCCATTAAGGAAAATTCAGTGTGCATCTCTATAACACCCTCCTTATAGTCCTGATTTATCCCCTTGCAATTACACAAGTTCAAGCCATTGAGAAAGGGAAAAGATTCAATGATGATGCAGACTTTGAGCACCTTTTGTGTAATTGGCTGTTGACATCTCATCTTCTTTCTTCAATGAGAAAATTAGGAAACTACCCATCTGGTGGAGGAATAATATCTGTTCGAGGAAACTATGTAGAAAATAGTATAATTTGTTTTATCTTGTTTATGGTATAATAATTTTATTTTTAAAAAGCCTGTTTTATATTTGAATAACTCTCATAGTTTCTTGTTCTGGGGTTTTCATTTAAAATTGCTGTATATGAGCGGACATCTTGTAACAAATAAGAAAAAAATTTTTATTTTCATTTACATATTATTCAAAATGGGAAATATCCTGTGAAGAAACCATAAAGGGAATGAGTAATGTTTATGTGTCAATGAGGGAGTGTTGCCCAAATAAAGAAGTTTGAATAACATAACCATTTGATTAGTTTATTTTTTTATTGGCTTCAGCATATATCATATCAGATAAAGTACTTTGTATTTTTGGTTTGTAGTTTAAATAATATTTTAGATACAATATCATTGATATGTAATGAATTCTTGGAAATGGATAGAGGAGGTTAATTCATAAAAAAGGAGAAAGTTGTACTTAAGAAATGGTAACACAAAAAAGAGTGCTCACATTCCATAGCTGCTCATAAGGGATCGAATAAAAAAAAGGTTGATAAATCATGTTAAGTATAAGTAGTAAGCGCTACGCATTTAAATGAACATTTACCAATAGTGTTTAGACTGGTTTAATTGCAATTCCAGTAGTTCTCCAGTGTTTCCTAACAGATGAAACATGGATTTAGCACTACATGCCAGAGATGAAGGTGCAGTCAAAACAGTGGGTGGCAACAGGTGAAAGTGCACTGAAGAAAGCAAAACAATTCCATCTGCAGAAAAAGTTATGGCTATGGTTTTCTGGGATTCTCATGGTGTGATGTTCATAGACTACCTCCAGAAGGGCAGAACAATCACTAGGAAGTATTACACTTCAGTACTAACAGAAGGATGCTATTTAGACTATATGTCCACATCTTGCAAAAAAGAAAGTTCTCTTCCTTTGGAATAATGCACATTCACATATCTGGAATTGTTGCTGTTAAACTGGATGCCCTTCCACATCTGCCATATTTGCCGAATTGGGATTTCAGTGATTGTTTGTTCCCAAACCTGAAGAAATGACTGGATGGACTAAGATTCACATTAATCAATGAAGTTGAAGCTGAGACAGAAGTTTAAGGGGACTTAGATGGGTTTGAAAAAAATATTATTTTGCCTTAAAAAAATAGAAAGTTTCAGTTTTTCAACAACATATACATAATTACATCAATTCCGTTTCAAAGGACTTTATATTTTATATTTAAAAATGGCGGGTGCACTTGCCATGCCCACAATAAGCATGCCACACTAACAGTTGCAATAGTAATGGTGTTTAGTGAATTCTCTTTGGAATATGAGTGGTACATTTTTAAAGTGCTTTGGAAGAAAATATGCATGACTCTAATCTGATGATAAACTAGAATGTATAGGCTATATATAGGAGAGGATGGGGTGGTGTCTCTGAAACTTGAAGGAATCACTGATAGGAAAATTATCAGAATGGAAAGCCAATTTCTGGTGGAGGCAGACTCACAGACTCTAGAAATTGACTTTCTCCTGCTCTGCTATGGACTAGCAATAAGACAAATCTCAAAAACTATTGTCATAAAAATGAAGATGGCTATCTGAGCAGTTTACTTTCATATGCCAACTGATCTTCCCCACATCTTGATTTGTCTCTTGCAAGTCCTGATATATAGTGCAGCTATCAACATGCAGAGGTCCTTAAAGGTTAGCCATATAAGCACACACATTCTCTCCCTGAAGCTGTACTACTTGCAATAAAGCCAGTCTTTAGGGATCTCTTAAAGGGGGACTTATAGGGAAGTGTCTGCATGGGCAATCTCAAAACCCAAAAAAGTTTTCATAATGTAATGTGGGAGCGCATCCCCATAACTGCTCATGTGTGTGCCACTACTTTTAAGACTGCATGTCCTGGATGCTGTGATCACTTTTAATAATGGACCTAGCCGCAGAGTGTAAGTGTTGAATCATCTAGGGATAAAAGCTGGTGGTAACATGAAGAGAATTCTTCAAGAAATCAACGATGTTTCATGGAAGCTGAAAAACAGGCAGAAATGGTGACCTATCAAATAAAAGTGGAAAGAAAGCTACTAATACAAAATATGAAGAGTAAAGAGAGAGTCAGTGATAAGGATTGTTGAGCTGGAAAGTTATGAATTAGCTAGTTTCTTGTGTTTATGCAAGTTCTTCTTTAACACCAATTTTGTGCTTGATTTTTTTAAACCTTTAAGTGCACTTTTCTCAGAAACTATTTGAGATATCACATGAATGTTGTATTGTACATTTTTAATAATAAATACTACAATTTTCAGCAACAATTATGAATCAGTGTCTTTTAGTTTATTTTAAAATTATTGTTTATTACAAAAAGTGAAAATTTTCTGAGCACATCATTAAACATTTTTTTTCTTTAACTAATATATGACATATTGATCAAATTTGTGCTGAAAATTATCAGAATGGTGGTTTGAAGTACATAGTGATAGATCAAACAGTTTTGAGAAACATGCACATGAATGTGCAAGCTAAATAAAAAAAATTAGTGCATAGTCAATGATAAAAAAAATCTTACAATTAGCATATAAAAGTCATTATTTCCTACTATGTGCAATAACATCAATTTAGTTAGTCTTATATTATTTCAAAATTTCATATAATTATCTATTGTAGTTTGAAAAATACAGAGTTAAAAATGTCTATACTCTAAGCATTCGAAGCTGCCCTGTAACTACCCAGTCCCCTTAATTTTCACAGTTTGACAAATCTAATTTTGCTGAAGTTATTAAAAGATTGGAAAGTGATTGGACTAAATGTATTGATGTACAAGATGATTGTTGAAAAAATAAATAAAAAAAATAAAAATAATTATCTTAAATCCATTTTTTTAATGGTCAGGCCCCTCTTGTAATAGTTCAATATTTTATTTTCACAAAAATCCATAGGTTACTAACAGGTTTATTCATTCTGATCAGAATTAAAGCATGGTTGCTTAGTTAAATAAAACAAAATTGCACATCATGGTGAAAGTTCTATTCCAATAGCGTTTTTGGACTAAAGAGTAAGTAATGGTAAGAAAACGATAGTTTAAAATGTATTTAGCCAAATGTCAAAATGTATTCCACATTTGTAATAAAAGAGATTTTTAACAAAGCTTCTAAATTCACTGGCATTTCTCATAATAGTATTGATTCTAATGAAAAAAAAGTTTCCATAAGGTAAGCTCTTCAGATATTATTTTTATCATCTATTTTTCTCTTAATGTAACTTATGCAATATATTAATCTATTAAATATTATATCATTAGGTCATTACTTATTTTTGGTCTGGTGTGTATAGAATTTGATTTTGGCAGTGAAATACAATTTGTGATTTTGGCAGCCAGGTAACATTTGTTTTGTTTACATTAGGGCCTATCCTAAGAATGAACAGAATTTAGTTTTCGGCTTTGAATAAAAGTTGACTCTTCAAGAGAAAGCATTTTTAAAACAATTAAACACATTATTAGATGCCATATTTTTATGTAATACATTTTTTTGTTCTAACGAGTAAGTTCTAAAAACTTTTAATGTCCTAGTTGAAGTCCGAAAAGTATAAATGCCAAATTTTATTTCACATAAAAACATATTTTACGAAAAGGTATGTAAATAAATATATTTAACATTTTAACATAAGTACATATATCAGTGCTTCTCCCCCCTTTCTCTTTAATATTTTACAACAAAACTATTTCTTCAAAGAATTCAATATGAATTCATCACTTCACTTTGAAATACAAATAATTCACTTGCAGTTTCATAGCCAGGAAAGAATAGACTCTCATTCTGAGCAACATGAATTATGCAGCAGTTGACGTTCAGCTGAGGAAGCGAAATATGTTCTACATTTAAAGAAGTAAGTGAGCCTATAAGAGTGTATAGTTTGAGTCGGTCATACAATGTTCTTAATTAAATAACCATAAACTATATTGAAGAAACCTGATTTGGAGACTGAATGGTATACAGTGCATAAGTTCCAATTTTTGGCTAAAGTCATCACATAACGATGAGAATTTGTCAAGGAAAGGCAATGCAGTGTGGTGGAAGAAGTTGATAGCATCTTGAATGCTTTGCAGAAAATCATATTAAGCTAAGTATATCTAAATATGTGGACACTAAATAACTTGTGAAGTTCAGAGTTCAAAGTACAAAGCAAATTTTTGCCACTAAATTCTGTTGATGTGGAACAGTCATTTTATTATATAAATATATTTTTATATTGAATTTGATAATCTTGCCATCAAGCATTTTTAAGTGCCAAATGTAGTTAAGTATACCTTATTTTAGTGATTTAAAATGGAAAAGAAAGTTTTTAATCCTCTTAAAAGTCCTCTATTTGATAGTAATTTCCATTCCTTCTCCCTTTTGTTTCAATATTTTCCATTTAAAAACCCAGGTTATAATATTCGAAATTCTAAATACTACAAATTTCACCCAAATGTTACATGTAAGAATTTAATGTTAAATGTAACAGCAGAAAAACACCAAAATGCTACCTGGGCCTTTATTATGAATAGTTTTAAAATGTTGATCTTATAAAAACAATTAAAAAATTTTAACAGTTTTGGAGACTTGCATATAAGGATACTCATTCAAAATATAAGAAAATACACATTAAGAATAATAAAACAATATTAATTGTTATACTTAACTTTTCTCATGCATGCTGTTATAAGCTAATAAATTAAATGAAGTTACCAAGTTTTGCATCAGAGAGAGAAAGTAACAATTGTAATTTATGTGGGACAAAATTTGGGTTTAAAGCAAGAATGTAAATTGAACCCAATATTATTTAATATGTTTATAGATGATATCTTAAATAGGATCATGAAAAATAATAGACACTGTCCAATAATTGGAAAGAAGGAAATGCAAGGATATCTTTTTGCTGACATTCTCATAACAGAGTCATCAACCATGATAGAATTATAACATACCAAGCGATGAATTGTATAATTTGTGCAGAATGGGGTCTAAGGATGAATAGTAAAAAATAAAAGGTAATGGTATTTAAAAAAGGATCAAAATTAACAAAAGATGAGAGATGATGTGTAAATGGAGGTTTAGTAGAGGTAGTGAAAGATTTGATTATTTGGGAAAGAGATTTTCCAGTAATTGAAGATGGGAGGTGCGTGAAAGCTGCCAGAATAAGTTGGTATAAAGTTTCCACATTGCAAATGAAATGCCTAGAAAGACTTTTTGAAGCAGTGGTTCAGTCTAAGATAATATAGGGGTAGAAATTTGGGGTGTATCAAAGGGGTGGACAACAATTGATATGGTACATAGAATATTTGTTGAGAAGTTCTGAGTTCATTACATAAAGTAGTTAGCCTGGCTGAAGATGGGAACTAAATGTTCTTGAAACATTTATGAAAAGTAAGCGAAGCTTTAAGAGTGTGTAGTTCAACTGAATCATACAATGATATCAATTAATAGTTCAAAGAAATTGGGTTTGGAAAAATGTATAGATAGTTGTGATCTATTAGAGGAATAGGTCTTGCATGGATGCATACAAGGTTATCATTTCTAAAATTATTAAGGATATATTATATGTGGGAAAGTGGATTGTCTAATAGAATGAGAAATGATAAAAAATGCAGGAACATTATCTGAGATGAAAAATGGGACAAACTAAGTATAATTGCAATTAAAATGTTGACAGAACTGACGGTAGAAAATGAGGGAATCTTTAAGAAAAGTAAGGGGTAGTTGATGGAAAGTTTAAGAAAGAAACTTTAGGATGCACACAGTTGCACAAATAGTGATATATTTTATATGTCTTTTACTCTCCATATATCCTGGGGTTAAGGTATGGGATATCCTAGTTTTCTTAGTGCTAAATTCTTAGAAATTTATCTGTTGTTTTAACCTATTTTTTGATAAATATGGGACAAGTAAGTAGCATACAAATGAGGAAAATTTTGGTTTATAGAAGTTGTATATGTAATCAAACCCAAGACTTTAGAGAATTCCAGTGGATAATCACTGATATGACAAAAATTGAGATTTGTATGTTAGCTAGTTGATAAAAATAATTGTTATTTATTTGGAGAAATTAATTCATTAATGCATGTTGATATGTTAGCAGGTTTATACTAAAATAAACTCATTTGTTACAGGAGGAGAAAGGCTTTGTCAGAGATTTAGTGAGGAAGATCAAAGTTGAGGAATTAAATTTACCAGTTACTGATATAGCGTAAGTTACTGCTCTATTTTCACTAATTTTAATCTTCATTTTTTAAGCAAATATTCAGCTAACATAATATTTATGCCTACAAGTGTAAATTGTTAAGAGCAATACAAAATGTTGAAGTAATGTAAGAAAAAAAAGATCAGAAAAATCTTAGTCCATTGCAAAAAAACAGTCAATACATTTACTATATAATGTTAGGCTATCGAAGAAGAAACTTTAAATTTCCTTTTAGTTCTTACTAATTTCAATGTGAGAGATAAGAGTTGATATTTTGTATCTAAGAACAGAATAGAATGTAGTACCAGGACAAGGGAATCATAATGCTCAAGCAAAATGGGAATAACATTTATTATAATGGGAAAATTGCTTAGGATGTTCATATACACAAATCATTAAAGTTTGATGACCATATGAGGCACATCATTGTTTGGATGAAACAGAATGCCCCACCATCTTAATACCTTCTGCTTCTAAACTCAAATAAAGTTAAATAAAGAAATTGTTCAGTCAACAGCAGATGATGCAAGCGAAGGCTTCTGAAACATGTCCTAGTGTTATGTAAGTAAGTGGAATTAGTGTGAACATGTTGAATACATTAAAGTCATAAAATATTAAGTAAATCTGAAAATTACACAACAGCGGGTAATCATTAAAGATTTATCTACTATAAACCAAAAAATCACAATAAAAGAACTACTGGTTAAAAATTCTGGGAATGGAAACTTAAGTGTCTATGTATGAGTGTCATTTGAAAACTTCTAAGAATGAAGTGCAAAATAACGACATAGCTTTCTGAAATTATTATTTTTTTCAACATAGTCCCCGATCCCTTAATGCACTTTGTCCAAATATTCCAAAGCCTTTATCCCATCACTAAAGGCAGATCCTTCCAGGCCTGCAAAATGCATTTGAACTGATGATTTAAGCTTTCATTGGACAACAATTTTTTTGCACAAAGGAATTTTCTCAGTTTAGGAAACAGCAAATCAGAGGATTAAGGTGTATGTGGCAGCAAATTGTAACTGGTTTCGTTGATTTCTGCCATAGCAACAACACATGTGAGTGCAAGCATTATCTTGATGCAAGATAACACTCTTTGTTAAATATGGCTATTTCTCATGTATTTTAGTAGGTCCAAAAGATTAGCATAATATGCTTCAGTGATGGATGTTCCATAAGGAAGGTAATCGATTAGTAGGACACACTTGGCCTCTTTGAAAACCATGCCATGATCTTTGTGGCCAATTTCATATACTTGGCCTTCTTTGGCTGTGGGAAACCATGATTCTTCCATTGTTGGACTGCTGTTTTGTTTCAAGTGTGTAGTAGTGCACCCATGTTTCAACATCAGTCGTAAATCTTTCCATAACTTGGCAGGATCTCTCCGAACAAACTTTGATGAGTGATTTGCCTGATTTTATTTTGGTTCTCATTCAAAAGTTGCAGCACCATCTTGCTGATAGTTTTTTCATGCACAATTCTTTCCTCAAAGTATGAAAGACACATTCCCCTGAAGTGCCCAGATCTTCAACAATTTCTGATACTTGTAATAGGCAGTCCTCCACTTTATGCACCTTATCAGTAATTTCTGATATTGCTATTGATTTTCTTTGTCTACTCATGGGTCATCTCCCAGGTTTTATGGTCATGTGAAACTCTCTGGTCCATTAGAAAAGGTTGAAAATGGTGGAGTCCCCTAGAGTGTTTGTGATATCTTTATGAATTTCTCATTCACACCCTTCTTTACCAAGTATTTAATATCTGCACAATGTTTGATATTACCCATTTTTCCATTGCCTCTCCACAGATTCTTTTTGTAAAATGTTGCAGGAGACGGAGGTGTCAACAAACTAAAGAAAAGGGCTACTTGTAGATCATATTGCTGCTATGCAAGAATTAACGCCTCCTAACAAAGAAAAGAATCTCATTTAAATGACTTCTAAAATATATCAGTTCACCTCTGCAAATTTGGTACTACATGAGGTTCTCCATTAATGTATGATTCTATTGAGGTAGGGATATCAATACCTAGAATGCTCATATTTGGATAGTGGGAATCCTCACAGTAAATTTGAGACATCTGTTCATAAAGGAATATTCAGGGTATGGTATCATCATGCATGGTGGTGTATTATTGACCCTTCTACATTCATGTTGTACTGGATACAACATTTTACATTGGTATATTCCATGAGCTTGTGAAACAGTTGAGTAACAAGGATACTTGTACTGGCTATTATTAGTAAGATCATGCAAACAATCCAGAAATTTTTTCTTTCATAGAAAATTGTGTCATATCGGAAGGACATTAATCACCAGTTTTGCTTAACCATAACTCACCAAATTGTTTATGGAACTTGCTGAAAGGAAATGTGCATTGCAGTAAACCACAAACTCTTCAGAAACTCCGAGCTAAACATTTGGGGAGAATTTGAGGATGTGTTTCTTGATGTAATAATAAATGCCTTCTATAACTTGGGTGTGCATGTGTAAACATCCTTGTTCTGACATACACCAAGATGTGTCCATGATGTAAGTAAACTAGGCCATTAATTTGAAAGCTATAAGGGAAAACCAGAATTTACAATAAATAAAAATAATGTATATTTGTATAGAGTTGGTGTTACAAAGGAATGTTTTGATTCAGAATTCTGTTTGTTAATAATAGGCTATTTAGTCATTAAAAACCAAAACATAATCTACAAAAATGCAATTATATTTATTTCTGTACTGCACTGAAATAAATATTGAGGAACAAAGATGTCATTTTAATATTTTTAAAACTTTTTTAGTGTAGGTACTAAAATATTAACTTTTTCTATGCACATTTTATATAGTGACAATCTTTATTCTCATTGGATCTCCATGCCAAGTTTAGTTTAAAACATAAGTTGTACTACAGCCAGAATTTTGCTTTAATACAGTTTGAAGCTCTTGCTATTAGTTAAGAGGAAATCTCATATTTTTTAATTAAGTATGCTATTGCTGCTCAAATGGAATAAGGACTAGTATTATGTATATTTTAAAGGTGATTTAATTCATGCAATGTGTCAGTCTAAGGTTAAGAATTTGTGATACAGAAATATTTTGAGGTCAGTACTGGTACTTGAATTGCATATTTTTCATTTTCTGTGTTAAGGCTCTTCTATTGTCTTGTCTTACCATAACTGCAAATTTGCCTGAATGAGTACTCTGGAGAACACAAATTTATCTTTTTATAGAAATATCCTTAAATGGTAGCTCAAAACTTTATAATGCTTGTGGTCCATACTTTATATTTAACCACACTATTAGGGTTTTGTTAAGCTTGTTAGGGATGTATTCTCTGTAATGAATTAACTGTAGAATTATGCAAGATTTACAGACTCAAATGGGGGAGATTTGTAGTTATATTCCTACAGCTCAGGGTAGCCCAGATGAAACAGCATTGACACTATAAGCCAAACATTTATGGTTTGATTTCTACCTGAAACCTGAAAGTTTTCCTATCTAACCTAATTCAAAATGTGTATATTCAGTTTATGGATACCAGTAGCATGTTGTATGCTGTACATAAGTTTCATTTACTTATTTATGAATTCCACTCTTATACAGCACTTTCAATTTATTCTCATTAAGCTTCAGTGCTGGAGCTCAAATAAAGTGTTGTAAACTTAATAGAAGTTAGAAGCAAAAGTTGATTGATTGTGTACACAAATACACCTGTAGTAGGTAACACTATATTTCACTAACTGATTAATTTATCAGAACGTGTTTCAAGAGTTTTTGCTCTCATCTCCAGCTGGGGACCAACTAATGCTGGCAGATTACAATGTGACATTTCGCAGTTACAATATATAGCGATACAGGAAGTACTTGTCAAAATTCGTAATGAGGTTCTTGTTCTTTAAAATGAACATCTTTCCTGGGATTGTTGGTACCTTTCAACAATTTGACATATTTTGTGATGTCATGGTATGCAACTCCAGAAATTATTGTAACTGCTTATTTATCAAGCTGTATATATCTTACATTTCTAAATTGTCCTTTCATCCTGTCTCCAAATTTGTTATGTTCTGCCTGTATACCTATACCTGATCACAATTCAAACAATCTTAATCTGATGCACTGCTGCCTTTTTGTTCAACGGAATAATATTCTTGATAGTTTTCTTCTAAATGTTCATGCTTGTTAAATTAATTTTGTACAGCCAACATTATAGCAAATATTTTCTTAATTAGCTGGTGAGTGGATTTAATTCTCTACTCTTATGCTCTACTTACCATTGAATTATACAAACATCTTTCATTGGGTTTTGCCTTTCATTATCTGCTATGCTAACTAAGAATATATTAATTGCCTCACTGCAGTAGTTTTCCAACATGAAATTAAAGTTAAAATTTTATTTTTTTTTTTAAATATTTTCATTAATGCCCTGTTTACCCATGGATGGTATGTGAATGTTTAAAATGTGTCTCCTTTACTGTGGAGATAGGTTTGTGTGTGTGTGTCTTTTAAATGTCTGATTTCTTATCTAGTAGGAATCAGTAGTTACTGATAACGAATGGTTGGATCTATTGTTAAGCGCAATGTTAATGATTTACTGGTATTCTGCTGTATATTCTTCCTTGTTGAATGGGATGTTCACTAATCTATGAGCAAGGCTGTTAATAATGGTGTGTTGGTGTGGTTTAGGGTTAAAAGTTATTATTCTTTATGTGATATCTGTAAGTGTGCATTTCCTATATATACCAAATGAAATTATGATGTTTCTTATGTGGATTTTAAGGTCCAAAAAGGCAAACATCCTTACGCTTCAATTTCTATAATGAATTTAATGCTTTGGTTTTGCAGATTTAGTAATTTTAAGACATCCTCTGTGTGTTTTTTGGTAGTATTGCAAATATGTCATTTACATAGCAAAACCGCATTTTAAAGATAAATGGAAATGCCTTGGTAATGTGTACTTCTATTGTACTCGTGAATAAATTTGCCAGAAATGGAGAGAGGTGATTACTATAGCAAAACCAGAGTTTAGGTGATAAATTTTTCCATTAAACGCAAAGAAGTTTTGGTCTATGTACAATTTTGTGTGATTGGGGTAATCCTCTATTTCATCTACGGATATGTTTGTACTTTTGAGACATTTCTATAGTCAAAGAAGCAGTCCTTATTTTGAAATGTTAATGAACAAAGGTGCAACATCAGAAGAAACAAGAGAATTATCTGGGGAAATCACTTGTTAACTTTTTCCACCAAATGATAGGAATTGGAAATGCCTCTGCTTTTAAATTGTTTCAAAGTTCCAAAAAAATTTTACCAACAATTTAGCCAAATTGTAGGTTGGTGCATTTATTTTATTATTTATTTCATGCATGTTTTTGCCTTGTTTGTATATTTTGGAACAAATTTCTAGGAAGTTTAGGGATGTTTGTTTTAAAATAAATATTGTCTTAATGCTATTTGTATAACTCATGGGTAACTGAGGCTATTAAGGTGCAGACTTGTGAGCGGAAGGTGCGGGGTTCGATTCCTGGCAGGTTTTTTCAGGTTTTCCTCAGTCCTCATAAATGGCAAATGCTGGGGAGGTACCCTAAACTTAAGCCTGGAACATTTCCTTGCTTTAAAAAAAAAATTCTTTCCCAATTAATCATTTCATCTCATAACATAGTGTCCACCTCTGGTGCCTCAGTAGTAAAAATTGATGTTAAACACTATTCAAAAAAAAAGAAACACTATTTATTCCTGAAACTCCATCACTGTTTTACTATGCAAGACCTGGCAATGCAATATTTAAAATACTTGACTTTTTTCTTTTTCTTTTGTAGCTGACTAAACAAACTGGTTTCAAGAACCCTTTGTTCTCATCATCAGCTAATTGTTGACTCTTAATTGATGATGAGAACAAAGGATTCTTGAAACCGGTTCTACATAATATAAACAAGTGGAGCAATAAGAGTGTGTAGTTTCAGTGAATCATGCAGTGGTATCATCATGATGAAAATTATATATATATATATGTAGTACAATATAAATTACAGCTTGACATCAAACTAAACTGCAAGGAAAGATTAACAGTTATAAATTGCACTACTCAAATAATGAAAAAATGAAACAATCTGTTGTAAATTACCAAAGCACATGTTTATCAAGAGTTGCATTATTCATTTATATAGTGTTTTATAAATGTTTATTGATAGTGTGCACTCTTGGTGGATTTCTTCAGTAGTAGTAATAAAACATTGAATAAGTGCAACTTAACAAAATTATGAGGTAATTAGGAATTGTCTATAATAGTGAATTGGCATTCCAGGAAAAGAACTTATTATTGTGCACTAAGTTCACTTTAAAAAATAGTCCATGCCGGTAAACAGGACCTAAATAATGATAATGAATTTGAACTAATAGAATCATCTAAAGGAGCCAAGAGTCTTAAATGTATACAAAGTTCTGAACTTAGGTATTCATTTTTTTACACTAAACTCCATTTACTTACTTAAAAGTAAGACGCGTTTCGGGAGAATCTCTCCCATCTTCAGTTGCTCACCAGTTCGGTGAGCAACATCACATGAAATTTGATTAGTAATGAGCCTCTTAAATTGGTTTGTGTATTGTTGTGTGGTGGTTTTGTTTATTGTTTTACCCTGCTACTAATTACTAGACCCAGCTGACCAGCTAACTAGAGGCACTCACCCATAGGGGAAATCAAAACTGATCACAGAGAAAATTTCTATAGTTCATCACCATCTCCATTGCAAAGGCACATTTTCACTCTGTCCAAAATGCTGCAACAGTATCTTATACTATGTAACTCCATTTGTCCATAATCAACTAGCAATCCAGTGATTTGAGTTTCAGAAAAGTTGGATTATCATGAATTGTTTGATAATTTTATGGTGGTGGCAGAGGGTAAATAGACTGTTGATTTGTTCAAATTGCAGATGAAGTTAAAGTTACATTTCTTGATTATGGAACCTTCTCTTTTTAATGCACCCGAAATTTGATATCTTCCACTGTTGTAATGTGCAAAGGGCTCTCATTCTTAGTTATGATTGAAATTAAATACTGAAGAGTACTAATAATAATTTTCTTAGTATGTATGTACAGTAGCATGAAAATTTCATTCTGTAAAAACATAGTAAACTTTTAAAATTCTTGTGTAGTATTGTACATTGATCAAAAGCACTGAATTTTAGGCTGTTTCTTTGGTTGATTAGAATAAGTGTTACAAACCAATGAGTGAACAGCAGTAGCCACATTTGAGAATAATTTGTATTCTACTGAAAAAATGTTTATATTAGTCCGATGTAGTTTAGTATTTGTGTTTTGATTTTTATGTTTGCACTTTTTTTTTTTTTTAACATAATTATGTTCTTCACATTTCAGGCCCAATAAGGAAGACCTGTCCATATGTTTGAAAAACTCATCCAGCCCTTCTTATACTAAAGTTACACAGGATTGTAAAGGGAACACAAAGAAGCAGATATTCTCTTGTAAATTAAATGGTAGCACTTTAAACAGTACTTCATCTATAAAATGCCACACATTAATTTATGAACATCAAAACATTATGATTAATGAAGGCTCCTTAGAAAATCTTAGGAAGGCACATAAATGTGAAATTTGTGGGAAGAGCTATACCAAGACATCAAATTTAAGGAGACATCTTTTGATGCACGAGGGTAAGAAACCACATAAATGTGAAGTTTGTGGGAAGAGCTTTATCTGGCCATCTCATTTAAAGACACATTTTTTGAGGCATGAAGGTAAGAAGCCACATAAGTGTGAAATTTGTGGAAGGAGCTTTACCCAGATATCTACTTTAAAGGGACATCTTTTGATGCATGAGGGTAAGAAGCCACATAAATGTGAAGTTTGTGGGAAAAGCTTTACCAAGACATCTAGTTTAAGGAGACATCTTTTGCTGCATGAGGGTAAGAAACCACATAAATGTGAACTTTGTGGAAAGAGCTTTACTCAGACATATAAGTTAAAGGAACATCTTTTGATGCATGAGGGTAAGAAGCCACATAAATGTGGAGTTTGTGGGAAGAGTTTTATTTGGCCATCTACTTTAAGGAGACATCTTTTGATGCATGAAGGTAAGAATCCGCATAAATGTGAAGTTTGTGGGAAGAGCTTTATTCATACATCTCTTTTTAAGAGACATCTTTTGAGACATGAGGGTAAGAAACCACATAAATGTGAAGTTTGTGGGAAGAGCTTTATCCAGGCATCTCATTTAAGGAGACATCTTTTGCTGCATGAGGGTAAGAAGCCACATAAATGTGAAGTTTGTGGAAAGAGTTTTACTCAGACATATAAGTTAAGGGAACATCTTTTAATGCACGAGGGTAAGAAACCACATAAATGTGAAGTTTGTGGGAAGAGTTTTATTTGGCCATCTACTTTAAGGAGTCATCTTTTGATGCACGAAAGTAAGAAACCCCAAAAATGTGAAGTTGTGGGAAGAGCTTTATCCATACATCTTGTTTAAGGACACCTCTTTTGAGGCACGTGGATAAGAAACCACATGAATTTGAAATTTGTGGGGAGAACTTTACCTGTGCATCTAATTTATGGGAACATATTTTAATTCACATGCCATAAACCACAAAATGTGAAGTGTTAGTGAAAAAGGTTTTATGCAGTCATATACTCTTTGAAGACATCTCACCTATAAACAGTGCACCTATATAAACTGAAAGTATGTGGTAAGAGCATTGCCCTATAATCTCATTAGCAAACAGTTGTTCATTAATGATAACTATTTAAAGTTTAGTATAAATAGATTTAATTAGTAAAAACTTATACTACATTAATGTGTTCAGTTGTTTACACTAACTCCACTTACTTATTTAAAACTTTGGACTAGTTTCGGGAGAGGTTCCTCCCATCAGCAACTGAACACATTAATGTAGTATATAGACATCTTCTCACCTATAAACAGTGCACCTATATAAACTGAAAGTATGTGGTAAGAGCATTGCCCTATAATCTCATTAGCAAACAGTTGTTCATTAATGATAACTATTTAAAGTTTAGTATAAATAGATTTAATTAGTAAAAACTTATACTACATTAATGTGTTCAGTTGTTTACACTAACTCCACTTACTTATTTAAAACTTTGGACTAGTTTCGGGAGAGGTTCCTCCCATCAGCAACTGAACACATTAATGTAGTATATATTACCACTCCATTGTCTACAGCTTCGTAAGTACAATTTTTACTTAATTAGTAAAAACTTGTTTAGAAATGTTAGTGCTTAAAGCTTAACAAATTTGCACATTAAGGAAAAAATGTTGGCAAGACATTTATTTTGGAATTGGAAGGTTATACATTTTATTAGTTATTTAAAGACATACCAGGTGTTGATATTTAATGCACATTTTTAGTGTTAATAGATAATGCATACAGTATTATGTATTGTAACTGTTGTTAATAGTAAAAGCATTATTTTGAATTCATTTGAAAACTCATTTTAAGTGAAGATATCAGCTGTTCTACTGGAAATATTTAAAAAGGAAATTTACAATTAAAGACTGCTTACACTCATTAAAATAAATTAATGCTCTTTCTATTATTTGTCGGATTGTCTTTAGGAACATTAAAATCACCATGAAGAGCATATTTAATATTTTACATTCATATAGTGAACTACTCAAAGTATTTATGTTTGAATGAAATTAATAATAAAATTTATTTTTCACCTATATAGTGAACTCATATCCAATATCAAAGTATTTGTGGTCAAAATGAAATTAATTACCAAATGCAAGTGTATGTACTATTTGTTCTCTCAGCTATATAAATTAAATGATCTTGTAGTTCTTAAGTGCAAAAAGTACCAGCAAACCCTATCATTGATTCTCTCATTAGAAGTAACCTATATGACAGTCTATTACAGGTCTCAGTTTTCATGGAGAAAGTGACCAATGAGCTGTTTGAATAGGTGAATGTGCAGACAGACAATTGTTATTAAATTATCTTCATGTTTAATTCAGGCCTCTGATTTACTCTTAATGGTATTTTAGTGAAGTTATACTTGGACATGTGTTAATGTATTGGAATAGTGTTGAACAAAAACACATTGTGAAGCTACTTTCTACATTATGCTCTTCCCTGAAGGTTTATGCATGTTCGCTCTCCAGTTATATAATACATATGACTGATGTTACAGGCATGTCAAAATGTGCTCACAATTTAGACTTGCTAACATAAGAGTAATATTAAATGTTTTCCATCCTTATATAGATGAAGATGGCAAGAAACTTATAAACACCTTGATCCCCTTAACAAGTGCAAATGTGTATACTGTGCAACACATCTGAGTGTTAATGTGGATTCAGTGTTATGAATATAATTGTTAATAAACTTAGACCAAAACTTTTGCTAATTAATGTAATAAGTGGGGTTCGGATGTCTATGACCTAAAAAGGGGAAATATGCAAGCAAATATAATCAAACAAATACAAAAATTTTTAATTATATAATTGCTATATTATTTGAATAGTTAAATATTAACAAAATACATGCAAATTTAGATATTACAGTTGCTGCATTATTTGAGCCACATTATTTTAGTATTAATATGTTTCATTTTTTTCTTGTAATGGGTAAAGTAGATGACATATTTTCATCTGTTATTCACAACTCTTGTTCCTGTAAAGAACAATAACCAGTATTAGTCTGTGGATAAACAAATACCAGTCTATAATGACACAGTTCTTAGTATTACATATTTATTTTCATTCTCCATTTATGGCAAGATTACAGTATATCATCAAGTGCATCTTCATATTCCCACAAAAGAATCTGTTATCTGTCATGATGGCCTTATATCGTGAGAATATCTGTTATCATTGCAAGATATCATGGGGAGCATATTTAAACATAGTGAAATCTCTGCACTAAAATTGTGGATCATCTTCACACACACACAAAATGCTTAAAATGTCACTAATTTTGCACATTAATGAAAATTCATTATTTTCATCTAGCTTTTCCTAAGTTTTTTACAGAAACTGCTGCACTGCCCTTTGCCCTCTATGTTTTTCACCAGCTAATTTATCCAGCGATACCTCCATAATTTGATTTTATGTACATCAAATTCTCCAATAAGCTGCTGGAAAATAATTCCTGAACAGTTTTGAAAGACGCATCATTGCTGTCAAATGTCGACACAGCATTCTTTAGGTTTTCAGAGTTCTCACAGTAATATTAAATTGTATTGAGCCGAATGCCCCATCAGGTAAGTATCAGTTGGGGGGGGGGGATGGGATGGAAAGGCGGTTTCTTTAATTTGTTAACTCTTAATGATGCCTTGTTTTTTTTTATAACATTCGATATCAATTTATCCACATTAGGGAAATTAAATTGTATCTCCACGCAACTCTACACAAACCGTGAGTTAAGCATGTAATTATGACCGTTTTTTGGATAAAAACTTTAAGGCCATTGGCGGCTTTTATCATGTATGATGATGCTGTTGTTACTAATAACAAATGTTTCCGCTTCACCATACCACATCAGTTTCATAGCATTGTCGAATAGTACAGCAGTTGTTAAATGATTTACTACATCAAGAACTGCACAATGTAGAAAAAATACTTCACAGATCAGGTCGGCAAAGAGCGTGCCAGTAACAATTTTCTCAACCTACCTTCCACAAACATGTCATTTCTTCAATGGACACTCTGATATTGTTGTTCCATACACTACTACTAATTTTTTGCAATGCACAGGCATAACAAGTAGGCAATAATTCCTCCTCAATGTTGATTCATGTACAATCCAGTGCATTGTGTATTTTTCCACAAAGTTTTTGAAAAGTTCATTGTTCACTTTATTCAGAGGAATGTTAGCAGATACAAACATCTCACATAGATATTTTGAAATTTCAGGCAATTTTAATGGCATAGTTTTAACTGCGTCAAACAAAAAGGGATGCCAGCTTTGTATTTCCGAGTTAATTGCTCTTGTATTTTGTCATATCACAATACTGTGTGGCACTAAATTGCTTTCCTGGTGTTACTTTAATTCACACACTACAGAAAAGGATTTTCCATCGGTACTGAAATATTCCTCTCCTTTATATAACTTCTTAATTTTGCACTTTCATACTTAGTTTTCGGCTTGTTGATGTTCACTGGCCTTATGTAACTATTCCAATTCGTTTCTACTGAAATGTATAGGGTAGGGGACAGCTGCCTGTACCAGAGGAGTTTACTGCACATTTATCTACACCATGTTTTAATTGCTTCTTGCAAAACCACATTCCATTGACAATCAAACCAAAATATAATTAACTCTATCAGAATAGGTAATTCGTCAAATATAACAATTTTGTAAATATCCAATATTTTAACATATCTAAATATAAGATAGCGCCTGAAAATTAAGCAAAATATGCAAATATATGACACAAATCATTTCTAAAAGTAATAAGGAACATTCAATTTATGTTTAATCATACATATGAATGAAATGAAAGTCCGGGGGAAAATGTGACATGTCCTAAACATCCTAACCCTATTAACAAGTAATAACTTGTGATATGTGATGTTCATAACACTCAACTCTACCAAATGTGAATGTCGTAAACATCCTAATCCTAGTAATAAATAGTAGCTTGTGATATGTGATGTTAATAACACTCAACTCTACCATTTGTCAAATGGAACTCCATATTATATGTTTGGTATGGTTATTATATCACCACCCAGCAAACGACCAACAATCACAGAAAATAATAGAAGAAGATTAGGAGAGGGAAATATGGGAGCTCTGCTGACTGATTATGTGTATTAATTCATAAATATCTAAAAATTACTGTAATAATAGCTGTAATACCTAATAGTAATAATAAATGTTTATGGATGAAGTACACTGGTATTATTATTATTATTATTATTATTTAATAGATAACTGGGTAGACCCTAACAAAAGTGAACTTCATGTATAAATATCCATAAAAATAGCCTCATTTTGTCAGAATTAATATTTAAAACGGACAGATATTAATAGTCGAGTAGTTCGGAACTTATTACATTACACTTTATTATTCGCGGATGTGCGTACCAGAGTGGCTCACTTGACATTAATTACACAATATTTTATTAATTCAAACCAAACTTTTAATGTGCATTATTTATATTAGACAATGGTAGGTTTTTAATTTTTGTTTTCATATCGGATCACTAAATTGCAGGAAAAGCGTTGTTGCCATTAGTTAACATGTTATTTTATGAGTTCCCTTTTTTTGTAATAAACTTACAATTGGCACGATAACGTTAACCTGATATTTATTTTAGTTACGGCTACTAAAGTTACGATTCAATAAATGAATTGTGATGCACAGACGAAATACCCATTGTACCGCAAAGTAAGAGAAGCAGTGAAATGGGGGCTGCTTGATGGGTATCTCTCTCTCTCCTCTCCTCTCTCTTTTATATATAGACAAAAAATAGGAACATTGAGAAAAATTGTAAACAGAAAGATATATGGCCCTACAACGTTCCGGCTTTAGAGGTTACGTTGCAGCATTTTCAGATGAATATTAACAGCTCCGGTAGAACCACCAACAGAGAAACTTAAGATATTCGTCCACGATGCAATTTAAATGGCTTGCAAGTTCGAGTTGCGCAATAAAAGTTGAGTTGGTCAATGTAGAAAATCGGGCAATTTGGAAAATTGTATGTGTCACTAGAATCTAGTGCAACTTTCAAATTGCAATCAAGTTTACAAATTGTATTGGGTACACATCGAAAGAGAAAAAGTTGGGTGAACAGCTTAGATAATTTTTGTGGCGCAACTTGCTCACTCACAACCATCGATTGCTTTGGTATAGGTGTCTGAACAGCAGACGCAAATTGCTCACTGTTCACGTATAACTTGCTTTAGTATAGGTATTTAAGACTTGACGTTAGCTTGTAAACGCAACGGCCACTGCAGTCATGCCTACTTTCACGAAAAAGTGAAAGCAATGTAAACAGCATCACATACTTAAGGTATTATACGTGAAATGGTGCATGTCGGTACATGAAATAGATATATTTATGATTTATAATTGTCGCCTGAAAAAAACATCAATTCGAAGAGGTTACACCGTTACATTAAGTTAAAAAGTTGCAACTGCTTGTGCGAACTGTATAATTCACTATAAACTGGCGTACTTTTGTTAAACATTTCAATGGCAATGCAAGACGTTCTGCTGGTGATATGCATTTTCTCATTAACGTGCCTTTCTTTTGAATTAAGGGCGCTACTCTTCTCAGCAGGTAACCAAAGGCATTTGCTCACATTCATATAACATTTTTATAGAAAACTTGGTCTCCCATGTATCGAACAACTCTGTAGCACGTTATTGACAACTCATCGATGTAAACTCCATTCTCTTACCCAATTCCTTTTCGCTTTTTCTCCGTCGTCGTAGTAAAATAAGTGATAAGCAAGCTACTGGCAGAGTGTCATCATCAGAAGATATGTTCTCCGGTCACATACAACGGCTGACCAAGAAAGTTGCATGTGCTTAAGATTGCGCCATACGGGACAATTTCTGGAGCTCCAGTGCCGAGCGACAGCGGGGAGAGGACGGAACAGTTGGGCATTTTTCTCTGTGTGGCCGTTGTAACCGTGTAAATATTGCATGTATTATTATTATTATTATTATTATTATTATTATTATTATTATTATTATTATTATTATTATTATGTTAAACGCAACGTACCCTATGCGCTGTTCTCCGTAACTTTCTGGCTGCAATATGTTGTTCTTTATCACAACAATGAGTTATTCACTTTTTATCACGCATTGTCTAAATGGAATTGGCAATTAATTCACACACACACTAACCTCGGGTAAATCCTAAAACCGGTGGACCCAGTGGTTTGCGGCCGCAAACTACGACGAGTTAGGACCTGACGGTCTACGCTCGCCTCCTTTTCATAAATATAAACTGATAGGAGATTTGTGCTATTAAGTAGGTCAGTAAATCATTGTAATGGTAACAATTCTCCTGCAGAAAAAAAATCGTAAAAATAAATTTATAACATTGTGTGCACGGTACTATGCTAGCGAGTAAATTGTTGTAAAGAAGCAAATCTGCTTTAACATCAGAGAAGGAAAAATATATATCAGAACACAAGGATTTGTTACCAGCTCTATAGTATGACGCACCAACAAATCGAGCTATTATGTTATTTCGCCAAGAGTTCGTATTATCTAGCTATGTGTGTGGAAGTCACTCTACCTTCGGCTTAGAACGCTGTATTATCTAGGTATATGAATGCCGCGTGCAAGCACGTGGAAGTCTCTACCCTCGGCTTTCTCCGCTACCGTTCGTGAGTGCTTGGGAGTGGAGCTCCAGAAAATGTCCTTATGCAACGATAGGTGAACAAAGAAATGTTGCATTAAGTGCTTGAACCACGCTACATGCATAGCGCAATATTACGCACATGCAACTTTCCTGGTCAGCTGTTGAATGTGACCGGAGAGCATGTATTCTGATGATGACATTCTACCAGCAGCTTGATTATCACTTATTTTACTAAGACGACGAAGAAAAAGCGAAAACGAAATTGGTAAGAGAGTGGGGTTTTCAGTCGTGAACATCGAGGAGTTGTCAATAACGTGTTATCGAGCTGTACGTGGGAGACCTAGCGTTCTTGCTGTGAAGAGTAGCGTCCTTAATACAAAAGAAAGACATGTTAATGAGAAAATCCCTATCACCAACAGAACGTCTTGCGTTGACAATGAGATATTTAGCAAAAGGTAAGCCGGTGTATAATGAATTATACAGTTCGCACAAGCAGTTACAACTTCTTTTTAACTTCATGTAACAGTGTATCCTATTTGGATTGTTGTTTTTTCAGGCGACAGTTATAAATCATTAATATATATATTTCATGTACCAACATGTACTATTTCATATATAATAGCTGAAGTATGTGATGCTGTTTACATTGCTATGAAAGAAAAGTACACAGATATGTATAATTGTTTATTTATTTTAAAGTATACAAATACATTTCAGGCTACAATTTTGTTATTCTTGAAACGGCTGATCCTGATGTTCCACAAGAACATATTCTTGTAATATCAATACATTTGTCTGTGGCGGAAGTTGCGTTAATGTTGACAGTGGAGCTAGAATGCCGAACTTCTTTGCTGCGTGTTCATTGTTAACATTCATTATACGTTGTTATATGACACACTTCGTTTTGTATTATCTCAAATACTCGCCAAGCTATTTGCCACATACTCGCTAAAGATACTAAATTCATCTTGGTTACTGGCATTTTGCAGCTACGCCATGCATTGGTTAATAATAGCCTGCTCTTGTAATTTGGAACTACGACATCATTTGCTGCTGCTCTTCTGTGAAAAACTTGAAGAGATTGGGGGCTTGGCAAATGAAGTCGGCTGTTTTGAGAGTTGATATGTGAATCGTTTGCTTGTAGCTTTACGTCATAGTCTCTTCACCACTGTTACGTTCCCCATCACTTGAAATTTTGTCGCAACATTCTCTGTAATAAAGTGCATTTCAAATACAGTTGATTGTTTTACTTTTCAGATACCAAATACAGAAGATGAATGGATTGAAATAGCAATAAATTTCCAAGATAAATGGAATTTCCCCAATTGCTTAGGCTCATTGGATAGAAAACGTAAATATCCGTGCTCCAGTAAATAGAGGCAGCTTGTATTTCAACTATAGGGGCTCTCATAGTATTGTTTCAATTAATCTAGCTGGTGCTACTTACAAACTCACCTATATATATGTTGCATCTAAAGGCCGAGATTATGATGGAAGGATATTTGACAGACATTGTTCACTATCGAATGCCCTTGAAAACAACGCATTAATCATACCTAACACAAGACCTTTACTGGGAACGACATGAGTAGCAAAATTTGACACAATAATATAATCCGAGATCGCATAAAGGAATTTATACGGGTAACCGAAGTCTTCAGGCATGGGCTCATGAGCGAGAGCCCTGGGGTTCAATTCCTGCCGGGCCCTATTTCCAGAAGTATGGTCTAATGCATTACATTGCTGGTAATGGTTGAATCATGACCGACTTTATTTATAAATAAAGCGGGCCTTGGTTCGTGTTGTAAATTTCATCAATTACAGGAAATACTTGTTTTCAGCCATGGAAGTCGCGCGAGGTCACCCAATAGAGTGAGAAATTTTTATTTATGGACGCTCTTTAACATCTCAGGTCATCAGCGTAGAGAAAGAATCCTACAAGTTATAGCAAATGTATTGGAAGATTTGAATTTCAGGTGCAATGGTTAAACTTGTTTCATTTGGCTGTGCAAATGGGTACGGTTGATTTAATCATAGTGTTGAAGTAGCTGTCAGCAAGGAAGTTTATTAAAAATGAATGTAATCACACTTGCAATACTGCAATGTCACTTATTCATTGCTCAGGATGGACTGATGAATTAATGTGGCATTGCAAAATGTACCACCCGTAATGCAACATACCATATTCCACAAGGCCACCTTCACCTTTTCACTCCAATCCCAGCAGAAAAGGCTCCTTTAGGAGCCACAAAATATATTACTAAGGAGTACTAGTCCACTTACCCTTGACCTACAGTGTACCACCACATAATCCAAAAGGCTAACATCTTTTGACAGTAATCGTAGCAGAAAAGGCTCTTGTAGAAGTCACTAAATATACCAGTTGAGAACTACTAGTCCATTGGCCCTTAACCCATAGTGTACCCACTTTCAGATTTTGGTTACACTTATATGCTTTTATAACGGCTGCCTTCGCTAAAAAAATTCAATAATATACGTGCTTCCGATATGCAAATTCTGCTAAAAATGAAGGAATTACATGTTTCCATTATGCCATTTCCGCTTTTTATATATATATATTTTAAACGTTGCCTACGTGATTACGATGCTTTAAAAGGCAACAATTCTAACAAGGGACACTCTAGTTCTTCCCAAATCCGCCAGAGTGCTCTTTACTGAAAGACGAACCTTCTCTTCTTCTTTTCAGTGTGTAGTGTAAATTGCGGTACACAGCAATTCACATATTCATGAAATATTAATACAACACGAAAAATTGTTGTGCTTTCTATCTTACCAACGTTATTCTCATCTCAGTTAGCTGACATCTGTCGGTAAACTTGTGAAAACGTTTAACCCACTTTTTAGGTTCAAAATGGTTCAAAACAAGGCTCTCACGTAGGTAACGGTTTTGACACTGGTGGTACTTGTATATAATCCGCGCACCTTCTATTGTTAAATGTGGGAGACATTTAACCTCTGGAATTAAGAGCTTTATACGAAAACATTATCTTTTGCTTAACCTATTCGAATGTAGGTAAAGTAAATATACTCAATGACTTATTAGCAGATGTTGAAAAGTTGTTAATAATTTGGAAATACTTAGAAAGGAATGCTAAATGAAATTATGCAACGTACACGTTAAGGCAAAAAGAATCGTATGAATTTGAAGTCCATTTAAGTATAGTCTCATTTTGGAAATAGTCATTAAATAAGTTACAAATGAATTTTGAACTTAAATAATACACTCAACATATCTCCCTGTACAGTGAGGCACTTGTCCCTCCCTGGAATCTAGCACATTAAATTCTTTGGTATTTCGTGGGAACCATGCTGTGACTTCCCTTTCTACATCATCAGAAAAATGTTCATCCATAATATTCTGTTTTAAAGTGCCGAAAAAATGGAAGCCGCGTGAAGCAAGGCGAGGTATATACAGGAGATGCTTGAGGACTTCCCACTTTAAATTTCTAGCATCTCATTTGTCTTGTTGGCAACATGAGAATGTGCATTGTTATTCAAGAGCAACACGCATTTGGTGAGGAGTCTATCGTTTCTGTTGAATGGCCTATGAAGTTTCCTGAGAATATAACAGTAACAGTTTCATTTCAATTCCTTGAGGCTGGAATGCAGTGAGCAGAAAGCCTTTATGTTCCCAAAGGCTGCCAACATCACTTTCATGGCAGATAATGCACATTGTTTTCGCAGTTTGACACATTTTGTTTGGGATTGGTAATGGTGAATCCAAGACTCTTTACCTATGATAATTAGCACTAGCATACTGCTCCCTTCATTATGGTAGCAATTGCAATGCTATGCCAAACCCATTTTTTGCATTTTGTGTTGCAGGTTAGGCATGCACCATGACTATCACTCACATACTTTGTGAAAACCGAACCTGTCATGCATTAAGAGATAGGCCATTCTGCATGAACAAGCAATAGCAGTGGTGATACTGTATATAATTAACCTTCTGTCTGCTTGGATTAAATTTTAAACTCATTGCATATTTTCCTGTTTGGTTGTCTTTGTTTGGTAGCCTGCACAGTGTTCACTTTGAAACATGTCCAACCTTCAGAGAAATTCTACACTCAATTGTAGCAGTCACTTCTCATGATAGATGGGAAGCATTTCATTATCAATATTCTTTCATGCCATAATTTTTGCTCACAAAAATTGACAACTAAGCACTGTTTGATGGTTGCACATTCACTCTGAGATGTTGCCATAGTGCAACTGCTTTTTTATATCCTACATTAATGTATTGAAATACTAACTTCACTTGCATAACATTAGGACATGTTTCGGAAGCCACTGCTTCCATCACCTGTTGAATGACTTTGAATTGGTGGCTGAATCCCAATATGCTTTTGTGGGGGTCTCTGATGGTTTTAGTAGGAACTTGCCGAGTTCTTGCATTGGCGGAAAATCAAAGCTGATTTAGTTGTTTTTTTTTTTTTTTTTAAGATAAAAAAATCTTTTCCCAAGTAGATAGCTCATTTGGGTTGTAATCTAGCAGCCTAGTCTCTGGTAAAAATTTCATGATTATTGGTCCTCCGATGTAACTCTGATCACACTCAGCCATTTGACTTTATAAATTCTGATTTCTGTTCTGTTGGTATACTTTTGGTTGGTTCTTTTACTGTTGGTTCTTTTACTGTGCAACCTAATAAATTTTTAATATTATATTTGTTCTTTGTGACTGTCATTATCGCATATTCTTTGAATATCCTCTTAAATTTGCTATAAGTTAAAGGTATGTGAAACGTTTGAATATGTATCTTTCCTTGATGTTCTTCAGTGTGGAAACATCTCATAGATTTTTGTCTTTTAAATTTATTGACAATTTTTATTACTGTATATATCTTTGTTGAAGCCATTGGTTATTGCTGTATTAATGTTTATATTCCATTGTGTACTCTGTTTCTGTGAGTGGGATGTTAATTATTCTTTGTACCAAGCTAGAATCATTGCATTTTTATGTGGATGGAGTTATAAATATTATTTTTTAAGTAATTTTCTGTGTGTGTGTCTTTTCTATAAATTCCAAAGTTCACACTAACTCCATTTCTTATGATTTTTAAATCTAGGAATGGGAATTTCTCTCTTATTCTGTGTAAACTGTATAGATTTTTTTTGTAGTTTAAGAAGTTTAAGAGCATCTATTGAATTTTTTTTGGTATTATTGCAAATATGTCATCTACATACTTATTTATAGAATAAATTGTACATTGTAGCTGGAGTGGTAATATATTCTACATTAAAGTATTAAACTTGTTTACACTAACTCCATTTACTTAATGTTTTGAAAGCATCAGATGATGAAAGCAAGAGGTAGCTTCCAAAACATGTCCTAGTGTTAAGTAAGTAAATGGAATTAGTGTGAACAAGGTGAATACATTAATATTGGATATACCTATTTTATGTCTTGAAAATTATGGAGAAGGTTTTTGTGGTATGTATTTTAAAGAAGCTCATGAATAAATGTATTAGAAATGGAGGCAAGAGGTTTTCCATAGTTAGGCCTGAAACTTATTGATTATTGAAACTAATAAATTTTGCTGAATGCAAATATTAGTAACTTCAGTAAGTCTTCTATTTCTTGTGTTTGTAAATGTAAGGAGGTTATCTGTTTCTTTAACATTTTTATAATATTCTCTATTGTAATGCTTGGCTTATACGTCATCAAATGATGCAATTATATCTCTTATTGTAATTTTGCTATTAATAAGATTTTCGATTAAATCAAATGAATGGTTGATGCTCAAGCTTTGAAATCTTTTAAAAGAGTTGAAAATGTCAACTTTTCTACTACCTTAGTGTTCCTAGATTTAAAATTCATAGGAAATGGACTTTGGAATTCATAGAATAGAAACACATACAGAAAATTATATAAACAATAATAGTTATAACTGCTTTCCACATAAGAGCGCAGTGTTTCATAGCTTGACACACAGAATAATTAGTAGCCCACTCATAGAAATAGAGTGCAAAATGGAATACTAACAGTTAATTAAGATGGCAATAACCAATGTTTGCAACAAAGATACAGTAATAAAAACTATTAATAAATTTAAAAGACAAAAATCTCTAAGACAGGTTTCCTTACTGAAGAACATCAAGGAAATCCAATTTACCACAATAAATTTAAGATAATATTCCAAGAACAAGGTATAATGTTAGCCCCAAAGAGCAAATATAATATAAAATATTTATTAAGTTGCATAGTAAAAGTCACCATACCAACCAAATAGAAATCAGGAATTTGTGAAATCAAATGCGCAGATTGTGATCAGAGATCCATTGGAAAAAGAAAAAGAAATTTGGAAATTTAAAGAAAGGACTCTTCTGGAATATTCGTTTTGTACAGGTTGATAAATCAGCAGTAGCAGTTCACTTTTGGACCAACAATCATGAAATTAAACTAGAGACTAGGCTGCTGAAATGACTTCACAACCCAGTAGAGCTATCCGCTTGGGATAAAGAGCTTTGTCTTAAAAAATAAGAAAAATTTTTATAAATTTTGATTTTCCACCCCTGGACAAACTTGACAAATTCCTACTAGAACCATCAGAGACTGCCACAAAAGTATCTTGGGATCCGGCCACTAATTTGAATAATCAGTCCACAGTTGAGGATGGAAACGAGTGCTTCCGAAACATGTCCTAGCTTTATGTAAGTAAGTGGGATTAGTATGAACAGTTTGAATACATTAGTGTATAATATATTACTATTCCATTGTCTGCGGCTTCCTAAGTACAGTTTATTCACCTTATTGCTATTTTGTTATTATAAATATTCATTGTCAAGCGTCAAGAATTTTCACAGGATCAATTTTGCTGTCTGAGGCCATACCTCAGGTAGCTTATGCAAACATGTATCCTACACCAATTTGTGTCTTACTTAATGACTTCATATATTTTTGGTGATCCTAAGAGAAATAGCCACATATTTCACTAATTTGAAATTAATGTGATAATTAAAACTTTTTGGAAGGCACATTTCCTACTTTCAGCCCAACATTTTGTTCTGTTCACATCCCATGCTATGCTTTATGCTCCCATTTTAGACTTTCATTACAAATAATGGTATATTTTTCTCTTTTGCAGTATTAGAGCTTCATAATAAAAAGTGACTAAGAAAATGAATATCAGTTCAGATATTAAAGACGAACCAAAGGAATCTAATAAATGCTCACTTCAGTTGAAACAACCACAAACTTCGGAAAATTCCTATGAATCTGCTCTTGATCCTGATTTAAAGGTAAGCAGCAAAAATATAGTTTTAAAAGTAAAGTATCATTCATAGAAAGTGTGCTTTGTATATTTCTACACTAAAAATTCTGTATAGGTTTTAACACATGCATATATATATCACCGTCACTTGTCTTCTTGCCATAGAAGGACTCCACGAGTCCAAAATATAGCGATCTCAAGTGTGACTTTTTCTTAGTGTTTTATCCTTTTGTACTATTATAATACTGTTAATTTGTTACATTGTTAATAGTGTTACTTTATTTTTCTTTTATATTTTATATATATTATAGTACATCATTGATATTTCAATGTTATGCCTATGTACACAGAAATTTTATTAGTAATAATTGTTGTAAAACAAGTGCTAAATAAACAATTGTGCTTTCACTTTTCATTTTTCATAAGTTAGCTACAGTTTCATTCTGATAAGCACAATAGTTATACCAGGTGAATCAAGGTGCTACTAGTTTTTCATATCTATGCAACCTGCAGATTATAGTCTTCCTTGAAAACATCGCCGCTTTGTCAAACAAAAATTTCTTTTGTATCTGTATTTAAATGTTTTTATGCTTCTCTAGTATCAAACCATACTTGCCTCCTAAACCCAAGATTGCGGGTTCGAACCCGGCCAGGACCGATGGATTTTTTCGGGGCGTAAAAATCCTAAGTATGGCTTCCTTTGGAAGGGAAGTAAAGCTGTGGGTCCCGTGTCATACATTTACGGCACGAAAAAGAACCTCAAGCCTGAAAGAGAGGCCTCTGAGCAAAATTTTTCGGCCGTTTCATGCCCAGAGTTGAATGGGACGCTGATGACCTGAGCTGTTAAAGAGCGTCCATAAATAAATCATTCAAAAAAAAAATTCTAGTATTAATGATGAAAAGTTGCAGGAATGCTAAAAAGCTGCCAAAAGCTTAAAAACGATATTTTTTCATTGACTTGTAAATATTGTGATATGGAAATGTTTCGTTAGACAGAGATTTAAAAAAGGCTTCCTGTGGTTAGCCATCGAGCTGTCTTGAAATTGCTCAAACTTTCGCTAGTTCAAATCCTGTATGGCTTCTTCTCCTGATTTTGTATACAGTATTATAAGGCCAACAAGCTATAAAAAAGTACAGTAGATAAAATAGTTTGCAATGCTCAAATTTCAACCTTTGGCAACTAATAAAGTTGAGAGAGGAATGAATTACTGCCAAGAGTTATAATGTTAAACTGGTAGGTTCAAAACTATCCTGAGAAGCAAACTGAAATTCTCATAATTTATTTTTGTAAGAGGGTGAGGTAAGAGAGAGAAACTGGCATTGTTTTTGGAAAATTGAATTTTTCGCACATAAATGTAGCAAAATACTTTGGCACTTTAACTGATTCCAAACCCTGCTGCATATCTTTGTATTATAAATTATTTTTTGAATTAGTAGATTATCCGCTGGTTTGGTGCAATCCTGGCCATGTTACTTAGAAGTTTAGGGAGGAAAACAAAGCCCAAGGCAAGTATGTTTGTGTATCTTTTAAACCTTTCTTGCCTGAAAATAGATCATGGCAGGGAAATTGCTTTGGAACTTTCATTAATAAACAAATGTATTTAGCGGTACTTTTACTTGTTTACTGCACATTTAGCTGGTAAAGTTCCATTTTAGTATAGCTTGATATGAGCATTTGCTGAGCTTTTTAGGTACAAACTTGTTGATAATATTCTCAGGGCTAAAAAATTGAAAATTAATTTGGTACTCTAAATGCGCTGCTTTGCAGTTACTGGTCAATCTGTTAGCTTTTTGCATTCCACTAAGTGCCGCGTTAATGTTCAAAATATTTTCTGGACTGTCGAGTGTTTATTAATGTAAATGGGACTGTACTAACTCCTCTGGTATCAACTTCTATGAGTGTACTCAGTGTCCTCCGGAGATACAAGGACTCTGGCACCAGTTACAGCAGAAGAAAAATATGTTTTATGTATATATATGTTTAAACAGAATACTTTAAATTGTATAATTCCATAGAATTTGTATTTGTTATATTATGTATTGGAGAAACTCATTCATATGCATATTGGTAATATATGTATTTCTTTCGAAAGTGTTGGTTTCCTAAATGATATGAATAGTGCTTTGTATGGTGTTCCCTTTCCAAAATCTTCATTTCTTTCTTCTCACTTTCCCAACTTGTGCAATTTCTGTTTCTGCATCACGGTGCTCCTCCCTTCTTTTGAGCTATTTAGTGTCTGTTAAGCTTTGGCTATGGGATTTTTAGTTCATCCATATTTCTTTTGCAGTTTCAAAGGATGATAAGTGCATTCAAAGTGGAAGATAAAATAGAGATTAAAGAAGAATTGCTTAACTGTGATACATATTCAACTGAGCTGAAACCGGTAACTGAAGAGGAAGATTTTTATGATGCTGTAGTAATGGAAGAGGTAAATGGAGTGTAATGTATGATTATAAATATAGCCATCTTTAAAAAATTTACCCTTTTGTTTTTTGTTTTTATATGATCTTACATATATTTGTGTAAAAAGGAAACAAAAATATCATTATGTTACATACATATCATTAAATTTTGTAGGTAGTTTGTCATATGATGTACCTAATATAAACCACACTGTTTGTTTTCCCATTTTGTGCTTTGTCAAACTTTGGTAGTAATTTTATTGCAGTGGTAATTATGAAACTCACAACCTTATGCATAATTACATCCTGACAAAATAGAAAAATAATGTTATATTTTGAGAATGAATGCAGAATTACTTTTAATGAATTGAAAAAGTATAGCATGTGGATGTGTTCCATGTGCTATAAACTTTTGTTTGTAAGTAGAATGTCTCTTTAACTTTGTTTTATATTCTTGTTGTACATTTAAAGAAGTGGAGCCAATAAGAGTGTATAGTTTGAGTCAATCATACAATTTTCATAATTAAATTATCATAGACTATGCTGAAGAAACCTGATTTGGAGACTGAACTATATGCAGTGCTTAAGTTTCAATTTTTGGGTAAAGCCATCCAAAATGATGAGGAGAATTTGTCTAGGAAAGCTAATGTAGTGTGGTGGAAGAAGTTCGCAGCCCTCTTGAATGATTAGCAGACATCTGTATTAAGCTAAGTTTCTCTAAAAATCTGGACATTTAATACAAAGCAAATTTTCACCACTGGTTCTGTTAATGTTAAACAGTCATTTTCTTTATATAAATATATATTTTTTTTATCAAATGTGATAATCTCACCATCAAACATTTTCAAGTGCCAAATGTTGTTAAGTATACCTTATTTTAGTGTTTTAAAATGGAAAAAAATATGAAAAATATATTCTTTTTTAATCCCATTTAAAATTCCTCTATTTTGTAGTAATTTCCACTCCTTTTCCCTTTTGTTTCAATATTTTTGCTTTAAAAATTCACATTTTAATATTTGAAATTCTAAATATCACAAATGTTACTCAAATGTTACATGCCAGAAGTTGATGTTAAATGTAGCAATAAAAAAACTACAAAATGCTATCTGGACATTCATTATAAATAGTTTTAAATTTTGTTGTTAATTATCTAGTGAGTCGATTTGATAATCTAATGCTCCACTTACTGTTGAATTGAAGTAAGTGAAGCATAAGATTATCAAATCGACTCACTAGATAATTAAGATCATAATAGTCGCTTCACTGTATTGGTTCCGACACGAAATTAAATGTTATATTTAGTTTTAAATTGTTCTCGTAAAGGCAATAAAGAATTTGTAAACAATTTTGGAGATTTGCAAGTAAGGAAACTCCTTCAAAATATAAGAAAATACATATAAAAATAATATGATAAAATTAATTATGCATATCCAATTTATTTTTTACTAGCATTTTCATCTGAAGCTACTTATACTTTGTCTCAAACATGCCTTTTTTGCATTGTGTGTGAATTTTTTTTTTTTTTTTTTTTAACTTTGCTCATGCATGCTGTTATAATAATCAATGATATGAAGGTGTCAAGTTTTGCATCAGATATAAAAGTAACAGAATTGTAATATATGTGAGGCACAATTTGGGTTTCAAGCAAGAATGTAAACTGAAGCCAATATTTTTTAATATGTTTATAGATGATATCTTAAATAGGATCATGAAAAATAATAGACACTGTCCAATAATTGGAAAGAAGGAAATACAAGGATATCTTTTTGCTGATATTATCATAACAGAATCATCAACCATGATAGGATTACAACATACCATCAATGAAATTGGTAGATTTTGTGCAGAATGATGTCTAAGGATAAATAGTAAAAAATAAAAGGTAATGGTATTTAAAAAAGGATCAAAATTAAAGAGGTAGTGAAAGAATTTGATTATTTGGGAAAGAGATTTTCCAGTAATGGAAGATGAAGTCTAAATGTATATTGTTAAAGGTAAATTAGCTATGAAAGCTGCCAGAATAAGTTGGTATAAAGTTTCCATATTGCCAATGAAATGCCAAGAAAGATTTTATGAAGCAGTGGTTGGGTCAAAGATGATGTATGGGGTGGACAACAACTTATGTGGTACATAGAATATTTGTAGAGAAGTTCTGGGTTTTGCAAAAAAAACTTTCAAGAAGGGGTTGAATTTGGCAGAACTAGTAAGGAAAGCTATAATAGTAGAGAGAAGCTTGAAATATTGACACAGATGTTTAAAAGTATATAATAACAAAATACTGAAAGAATATTTTAAGTACCAAAGAGATGTATTGGAAGATAGAATTGGTTTGGGGAAGGTATGAAAACTCTTTGAAATTTTTTAAATGGAGGATGTGTAGCAACTGTTTTTTATTTATTTATTTGAATATTGCTTTAACGCCTGTTTTTAATATCGAGACACCACAGACAGTGGACACTGATGATACATGAAATGAAATTATAAATTTGGAAAGGAAAAATTATAGGCCTAAGTTTAGGGTATTTCCCCTACATTTGCCATTTTTGAGGACTGAGGAAAACCTGGAAAAAACCTTAGTCAGGAAGAACAATCCAGGTGGGAATTGAACCTCCAGATCTGCCTCTCACGAGTTCATGCCATAAGACCTTGGCCACCTTTTGCAGCAGCTACTGGGTAAAACATATGTCAGTGGATTTTGGAAATAAGTGAGGCATAGGGTGGAAGATACAGAGAAACAAGAGATTTGAGCTAACTATGAGAATAAATGTTCTTTAGACTACATAAAATAGTTAAAAGAAATTGGGTTTGGGAAAAATATATAGATAATTGTGCTCAATTGGAGGAATATGTGTTGCATGGATGCATACAGAGTTTTATTTCTAAAATTTTTAAGGATATGTGGGAAATTGGATTATCTAATAGAATGTGAAATGGTAAAAAAGTAGAGGGAGAGTATCTGGGATGAAAAATGGGACAAATTAAAACAAGATATAGTAGCAATTAAAAATTTGACAGAATGAGGGTAGAGAAAATAAACAAGATTTGGAAATTTTTTGGAAAAGTAAGGTGTAGTACATGGAAAGTATAAGAAAGGAACATTAGACCTGACACAGTTATACAATTAGTGATATATTTTAAATGTCCTTTACATATATCCTGGAGTTAAGGTATGGGATATCCTAGTTTTGCTAGTGCTAAATTGTTATATATTTTTTGTTGTTGCTTTTAATCTGTTTTTTGATGAATATGTGGCAGATAAGTTAAGAAGCTTAGAAATGAGGAAATGTTTGGTATATAGAAATTGTATATATAACCAAATCCAAGTATTCAGGAAATTCCAATGGATAATCACTGGCCAAAGATTGAAGTCTGGATGTTATTTAATTAATAAAAATAATTGTTAATAGTTTATTTGGAGAAACTAATTAATTCATGCATGTTGTTATAATTCTAGCAGGTTTGCACTAAAATAAACAATTGTTACAGGAGGAGAAAGGGTTTGTCCAAGATTTAGTGACAAAGATCAAAGTTGAGGAAGTAAATTTACCATCTATTGATACAGGGTGAGTCACTGCTCTGTACATACTAATTAATCTGCATGTAGTTGTAAACTCAAAAGAAGTTAGGAACAGTGAAGTTGTTAAATATACAAATGAGTTAGTATTAGGTGACACTAAAACCTCACTTACTGGATGAAATTGTAAACTTAAAAGAAGTTGGGAAGTGAAGTTGTGAAGTATACAAATGAGTCAGTATTAGGTGACACTAAAACTTCACTAACTGGATGAAAATGTAAATTTGAAAGAAGTTAGGAACAGTGAAGTTGTTAAATATACAAATGAGTTAGTATTAGGTGACACTAAAACCTCACTTACTGGATAAAATTGTAAACTTAAAAGAAGTTAGGAACAGTGAAGTTGTTAAATATACAAATGAGTCAGTATTAGGTGACACTAAAACTTCACTAACTGGATGAAAATGTAAACTAAAAAGAAGTAAGGAACAGTGAAGTTGTTAAATATACAAATGAATCAGTATTAGGTGACACTAAAACTTCACTAACTGGAATCTGCATGTTTTATCCAAATATTCAGCTATCATAACATTTGGGCTTGCAAGTGTAAATTGTGGGAAGCAATACAAAATGTTGAAGTAATGTAAAAAAAACTGATCAGAATTAACCTTTGTCCATTGCAGAAAACCAGTCAGTTTATTTACAATATAATGTTAAGCTATAAAAAAAGAAACTGTAAATTGTCTTTTAGTTCCTACTAATTTCAACTTAAGAGATAAGCGTTGCTATTTTATAGCTAAGAACAGAACAGAATGTGGTACCAGGACAAGGGAATCATAGTACTAAAGTAAAATGAGAATGATAATATCCATTATAATGGACAAATTGCTTTAGGATGCTCATATACTGAGATTATTAGAGCTTGATGAAATGGTCATATGAGGTACATCATTGTTTGGATTAAGCAGAATGCCCCACCATTTTAATACCTTTCGCTTCTTAAGTTAAATAATTAAATTTAAAATTAATTTTGTGTCAGAACTAATATAGTAAAGCAACTAAAATATTCTTAATTAACTAGTGAGGTGATTTAATACTCTTTTGCTCCACTTACCATTGAATTATGCAGAACATGTTTCACAGGCTTTTGCCCATATCATCAGCTGTGTTCATACAAACATGCAGTTTTGATAAATCTTGTACTTACGAAGCTGTTGACAATGGATTGGCAATATAACTTCAACTTATGTATTCACTTTTTTACACTTTACTCCATTCACTTACTTTTCTGTAAGTGAATGGAGTAAAGTGTAAAAAAGTGAATACATAAGTTGAAGTTATGCAGTTTTGAGCTTAGCACATAGATTCGTTAACATACCAATGAATGAGTATGAATACAGTAAGGAGTACTCTCATATAATACAAACTGCAAAAGTCAATGGGTATGGCCAAGAAATATAACAGTTTTAATCCAGTTCCCCACAAACATGCAGTTTTAAATAGTCTTGCATACAGACTGGTTAATGTTCCAATGGACAAAGAGGAATATGAACTGGAAATGAATAATATAATGGATATAGCCATAGAAAATGGCTTCAAACAAGAAGTTGTGCACAAGAAAATAGACAGCAAAGAATAAAAAGAAAATTAGAGACACCACTACACTTACTCCCATCAAAGAGAAAAACAGAACATACAAAAAACTCACGTACCACCCATCAGCCTTTCATAAATTTCAAAAGTTTTTTAAAAGATACAACATTGTTTGGCTCCAAAAAATAATTATTCCATTAAAAATATCCTTAACTCAAGACAAAAAGAAGATAACCTACAAGAAGAAGATATCAGGAATATATCAGATGAACTGTAATGATTGTGAAAATATTTATGTTGGAAAGACCAAAAGAAACATAAAAACAAGAGCTAAAGAACACATTAGGAATATAAACCAAAAACAAGAAGAAAAATCGGCGGTAGCTTGGCACTTTTGGAAAGAACAACATAACATTAATAAAAACCCCAAATTACTTAAAAACATTAAAGGAAAAACTGAACTTACAGTCTGGGAAAACATCTATATTTGGAAGAATAAAGAGAAAATTTTTAATTTTGAAATCCTGCCAGTGATGTACTAATACAAAAGTTCATTAAACCTCCACCAGAGATGAATCGACCTACCACAAACGAGACCGGCAGTCGACCAGGAACTGATGATAGGAGCGATGGCTCCCGAAACTAGTCTTCCATTTTATTGAATTTTAGTGGTATGTATGTTACAATTTCGACTCAATTTTTTAAAAAATGATAGTAGTGTAAGACCTCATTTTATTGCTACTTTCTAGTTCCAGTCTTTATCCCTGATTTTATTTAGAAACATATTTTGATAAGTGCTTTATTTTGCACACAATTTGTTTTTGGTTCTTTCCAGTTAAGATAAAGGAAATAATAAGTATATGCATTTAGTAGATATATATAACATTAATGGTGTTCCATTGCTTAAGTAATAAAATATCAAGTAAAGCTGAAAATTCCAACAGCAGGTTATCATCCAAGAATGATCTACTTTAAACCAAATAATTATAATACAAAAGACTACTGATTAAAAATATTCTGGGAATGTAAACTAAGTCTCTACCCATGAGTGTCATTTGAAAACTTGTAAGAATGAAGCACAAAATTACAGCATATCTTTCTGAAATTATTATTTTTTTCAAATAGTCCTGCTCTCCACATATCTTTTTATAAAATGTTGCATGAGATGGAGGAGTCAACAAAATTAAGAAAAAAAGCTAGAAATAGGTCATACTGCCCCTGTTCAAGAATTGAAATCTCTTAACAAATGAAGAATCTCATTAAAATGACTTCTAAAATATATCAGTTCATAGCTGCAAATTTGGTACTACATGATATTTCCATTAATGTATGGTCCTATTGAATTAGGGATATCATTACCTAGAATGTTTGTATTTGGATAGTGCAAATCCTCACAGTAAATTTGAGACACTGTTCATGATGGAATAGTTAGGATATGGTATGATGTGTCTGGTTGGCCCTTCTACATTCATATTATATTGAATACCACAGTCTACATTGATATATTTCATGATCTTGTGAAATAGTGGGAATCATTCCAGCAAGCCAGGAATGTTACTTTTCCTAGAAAATTGTGTCATTTCTGAAAGACATTGATCACTAGTTTCATCTAACCTTAACCCACCAAATTGCCTATGGAACATGCTGAAAGGAAATGTCCATTGCAATAAGCTACAAACTCTAATGAAACTCCAAGCTAAACATTTGGGTAGAAATTGAGGCTGTGTTTCTTGATGTGATAATAAATATCTTCCATAACTTGGGTATGCATATGGAAACATATCTTGATGGTAATAGCCAAGATATGCCCATGATGCCAGTAAATTAAGCCATTAGTTTGAAAGCTATAAGGGAAAATCAGGAACTTACAGCAAGTAAAATATAATGTAATTTATATAGAGTTGGTTTTACAAAGGAATATTTTCATTACAGAATTCTGTTTCTGTCGATAATAGGCCTATTTAGCTATTAAAAAAACTGAAATATAATCTAGAAAAATTCAATTATATTTGTATTCTATGCTGAACTGAAATAAATATTGAGCAACAAAGATGATATATCCTAAACTTAGGTATTAATTTTTTACACTAAACTCCACTTACATAAAAATAAGACGTGTTTCAGGAGAATTTCTCCCATCTTCAGTTACTCACTGAACCGCCGTTAATCAAAACAATGGCTAGACACCCGGATGTTCCTGATTGTGAGCAGAGCTACATAGGCAAAACAAAGGGAAATGTAATCTTTTTATAGAGGTATCCTTAAGTGACAACTCAAAACTTTATAATACTTGTGACCCACACTTTTTGGTTAACTACACTATTAGGGCCTAGTTCAGCCTGTTAGGAATAAATTCTCTGTAACATTAATCTTAGAGGTATCCAGGATATATAGACTCAAATGAGTGAGATTTATATTGTATTCCTATAGGGCAGGGTAGCTTAGATGAAAGCATTTGCATTATAAGCCAAAGATTTATGATGATTCCAACCAAAATCTGAAATTCAAAATGTGTATATTAAGTTTATGGATACCAGTAGCATTCTGTATGCTCTACATAAGTTTAATTTATTTATTTATTTATGAATTTCACTCTAATATAGCACTTTTCTTTATTCTCATTAAACTTCACTGCTGGAGCACAAATAAATAGGGTTGTAAACTTAATAGATGTTAGAAACAGTGAAGTTGATTGATTTTGCAGATGAAGAAATCTGTATTAGGTGACACTATACTTCACTAGCTGATTAATTTATCAGAACATGACATTTTGGTTGCCATCTCCAGCTACGGACCAACTAATGCTGATAGGTAGCAATGTGACCTTTGGCAGTTCGAATATACAGCAAAATAAGACATAACATGATGCTTGTTCTTTAAAATGAAAATCATTCCTCTTATTGCTAATTCCCCGGGATCTTTGGTGACTTTGAACAATTTGGTTTCTTTTGTAATGTCATGATATGTAAGTTCAGAAATTAGCTACAACTGTTGATTTATCCAGCTGTCTGTATCTTACATTTCTAAAGTGTTCTTTTGTCCTGTCTCTAAATTTCTTAATGTTCTGCCTGTGTACTTATATCTAAGCACAATCCAAACAATCTATCTGATACACTGCTGATTTTTTGTTCGACAGAGTAATATCCTTTATAGTTGTTCTGAAGGTTCCCACTTGTTAAATATATTTTGTATACCAACACAAAATACAAATTTTTAAACATTTTCATGAATGCCCTGTTTGTCCATGGATTGTATATGAATTTTTTAAAATTTGTGTCCTTTACAGTGGAGTTTTTTTTTTATTATTATTATTATTTTTTTTTTTTTAATGCCTGGCTTGTTTATCTAGTAATAAATGGTTGAATCTATTCTTGAGGGTGATATTGATTATTTGCTGGTATTCTGCTATAAATGAAATTATGTTTCTTCTGTAGATTTAAGGTCCAAAAAGGGCAACATCCTTCCTCTTCAATTTTAATAGTGAATTTAATGCTTTGGTTTTGCAGATTCATTAATTTTAAGGCATACTCTTTTTTGTTTGTTTGTTTTTTTTTTGTTTTTTTTGTTTTTTTTTTTTTTTTGTACTATTGCAAATATGTCATCCACATAGTGAAACAATGTTTTAAAGATAAATGGTAATACCTTGATAATGTGTACCTGTACTGTACTCATGAATAAATGTGTCAGAAATGGAGCAAAGGGGTTATTTAGCAAAGCCAGTTTATTTGATAAATTTTTCCATTAATCGTGAAGAAGTTTTGGTCCACGTACAATATTGTGAGATCCTCAATGTCATCTACAGATATGTTCACACTTTTAATACATTTCTATAGATAAAGGAGTAGTCTTTGTTCTGAAATGTTACTGAACAAATATGCAGCATCAGAAGAAACAAGAGAAACATCTGTAGAAATCACTGCATTGTTAACTTCTTGCACCAATTGATGGGAATTGGTGATGCTTTTACTTTAAAATTGTTCCAAATTTTTATAAACCAACAATTTAAGCCAAATTGTAGGTTTGTGCATTTATTTTATTATTTATTGAGCACATGTTTTTGCCTGGTTTGTGTATTTTGGAATAAATTCCAAGGAAGTTTAGGGTTGTTTGTTTTAATAAATATTGTAATAATGCTATTCATTCCTGAAAGCATCACACTTTTACTGTGCACAATCTTGCAATGCAATATTTAAGATACTTGAACTTAATTCTTTTTAATTTGTAGCTTACAAAACAAAGATAGAGATGTTTTGACTGGTTCTCAAATTGTATAAGCAATATATTGGTATGAGAGTTACCTTTTAAGTTTTTACAAAAACTAGGAAAGAAATATATATTTTTGGAACAAACTGTGATGAAGAATGATGCGACCTTTTTTTTTTTTTTTTTTTTTTTCCTTTTTTTTTTCCCCCCTGATTTCGTTGATGACTTCTGTCTAACAAATTGTTGCATACCTTTCAGCATTAGCTGTTCTTCGATCTTCTAAAGGTATGATTGCGACATGCCCAGTACAACCGAAGAAACAAATGATTATTTTCTTGGAAGTGTTTCGTGAACGAACAACTTTTGTGGGTTTTGGTTCGTCTTGGAACACCCAAACAGTGAATTGTTGCTTAGTTTCCGGTTCATAAGAATACATCCAAGTTTAGTCACGTGTTACGGTGTTGTATATGGATTTTGCAGTTTCTCGGTGGAATTTTTTTGTGCATTTCATTACACCATCTAACACAAGCGTTTTTTTTTTTTTTTTTTTTTTTTTTTTTTTTTTTAAAGCTTCGACCAAATTATGCAGAATCCATGAGGAACTTATCTTTTTCATAGCTAAATGTTCATGCAAAATCGAATGTACTGCAGACTTCGATATGCTTAAGGATGCCTCTATCTCACCGTAAATCATATGCCGACCTTCTTCAATCATGTTGTGCATGTTTTTTGGAGTAACAATCGATTTTGGTCGACCTTCACGAAATTCATCACTGAAGGACGCATCACCACGACGAAATTCTGCAAACCAGTTATAAACAATATTTTCTGATGGTGCTTCATTGCAAAATTTTGAACGAAGAGATTCTATGTATTGCTGTTGAGTTAGGTCTTTATTAAAACCGTAAAAAATTATCCAACGAAAAACCACGTAAATTTTCCATTTTTTCGCAAAATTGCTTTGTTTAAATACTCATTGTAAACAAACTACTCGGTGTGTTTCTCAGCTGCAACTCTTTTCACAATAACAAATGTCAATTGTAGCAAAAATAGTGATGACATATCTCATTAGCGCCATCTAGTGATCGTTTATAAAAACTTAAAAGGTAACCTTCGTACCATTATAATGAAAATTATAAATAGCACAATATAAATTTACAACTTGAGGTCAAACTGTTAACTACAAGTATTCACAGTTATAAAATGCACTATTTCTAATAATAATAAAAAACGAAACTATATATTGTGAATTATCAAAGCACACATCATATCGAGAGTTGCATTATTTGTACTTAACATTTATATAGTGGTTTGTAAATTTTTAATTTGTGTGCACTCTTAGTGGATTTCTCCAGTAGTATTAATAAAATAATGATTAAGTACAACTTTACAAAATTATGAGCTATTTAGGAATTGTGTATAATAGTGAATGTGCATTCCAGAAAGAGAACTGATTATTGTGTACTAATTTCACCTTAAAAAATGGTCTGTGCCCTCATTCTTAATTATGATTGAAACTAAATAATGCAGAGTATTAATATTAATTTTCTTAGCATGCAAATTTCATTCTCCAATATCATTCAGCTAATAATATAGTGAACGTTGTGGAGGAGTCAGTTGATCGAAGTAAAATGCGTTCGTATAAGATAAAAATAGCAGTAAGGAAAAATTTTAGGAACAAATCTCAATTAAGGTGTTTAGGGGAATATTTGAATAGATTTAAAAATAAATGGATATGGATGATTAATAAGTAAATGATCATTTATGGCATGGAGTTGTTTGAATTGGATAATAATCAATGGTATAGTATTATATTGTGGATTTACTACTTTAAGGTGTTAAGTATAGCATTATAATAGATTTTGAGGAATAAAGGAATTAGTAGTTTGTAGACTGTAGCTAGCCTATAAAATAATGGTAAAGATATAGTAATTGAAATATTTATTTTAATCCCCTGGGTTGGGTTACAGCCTGATCTCCTGGAAGCCCAGTAGGTTACTGGGAACTGAGGTCTGTTGCAATCAAGGTGGAAGTTTTGTACTTTGTTCAATTATTAGAATTTAGATAAAGGGTTAGTATAAAATCATTATTGTATTAAAATTTTTTGCAATTATGAGAGGTTGCATCTTAAATAGCCTGGGCCAGATAGTGGATACCACTTTGTAGTTCATATTTTTCTTAGCATTTCAAAAAATTTCAAATTCAGCACTTAGTAAACATTTAAAATTCTTAAGTAGTTTTCTACTTTTACAAAAGCACTGAATTTCTTTGGGTTGATTAGAATAAGTGTTACAAACTACATGAGTGAACAGCAGTAGCCACATTTGAGAATAATTTCTGTTTAATGTGAAAAAATGTTTATATTATTCTGATGTAGTTTAGTATTTAATAAGTTTTGATTTTTATGGTAACAAAACCATTTTTTTTTTCTCACCATTATGTTCTTCATATTTCAGACCAAATAAGGAATACCTATCCAGATGTTTGAAAAACTCATCTAGCACTTCTTTTACTGAAGTTACACAGGATTGTAAAGGGAACACAAAGAAGGAGATATTCTCTTGTAAATTAAATGGTAGCACTTTAAACAGTACTTCATCTATAAAATGCCACACATTAATTCATGAACATCAAAAAAATATGATAAGTGAAGGTTCCTTAGAAAATCATAGAAAGGTACATAAATGTGAAATTTGTGGGAAGAGCTATACCCAGCCATATAATTTACGGAGACATCTTTTGATACATGAGGGTAAGAAACCATATAAATGTGAAGTTTGTGGGAAGAGCTTTATCCGAAAATCTACTTTAAGGGGACATCTTTTGATGCACAAGGGTGAGAAACCACATAAATGTGACATTTGTGGGAAGAGCTTTACCTGGTCATCAAACTTAGGGCAACATCTTTTGATGCACAAGGGTAAGAAACCACATAAATGTGAAGTTTGTGGGAAGAGCTTTACCCAGTCATCTCATTTAAGGAGGCATCTTTTCAGCCACGAGGGTAAGAAATCACATAAATGTGATGTTTGTGGAAAGAGCTTTACACAGATATCTACTTTAAGAGGACATCTTTTGATGCACGAAGGTAAGAAACCACATAAATGTGAAGTTTGTGGTAAAAGCTATACCCAGACATCTCATTTAAGGAGACATCTTTTGATGCATGAGGGTAAGAATCCACATAAATGTGAAGTTTGTGGGAAGAGCTTTATCCAGACATCTTATTTTAGGGGACATCTTTTGATGCACGAGGGTAAGAGTCAACACAAATGTGAAGTTTGTGGAAAGGACTTTACCAGGGCGTCTAATTTAAAGGCACATCTTTTGATGCACAAGGGTGAGAAACCACATCAATGTGAAGTTTGTGGGAAGAGCTTTACCCAGGCATCTACTTTAAGGGGGCATCTTTTGATGCACCAGGGTAAGAAGCCACATAAATGTAAAGTTTGTGGGAAGAGCTTTACCAAGACATTTAGTTTAAGGAGACATATTTTGCTGCACGAGGGTAAGAAACCACATAAATGTGAAATTTGTGGGAAGAACTTTACCCAGACATATCAGTTAAGGGAACATATTTTGATGCATGAGGGTAAGAAGCCACATAAATGTGAAGTTTGTGGGAAGAGTTTTATTTGGCCATCTAATTTAAGGAGTCATCTTTTGATGCATGAAGGTAAAAAACCACATAAGTGTAAACTGTGTGGAAAGAGCTTTATGCATCCATCTCATTTAAAGAGGCATATTTTGAGGCACATGGATAAGAAACCACATAAATGTGAAGTTTGTGGGAAGAACTTTATGCATATATCTCATTTAAAGAGACATATTTTGAGGCACGTGAATAAGAAACCACATTAATGTGAAGTTTGAGGAAAGAGCTTTATCCAGGCATCTCATTTGAGGACACATTTTTTGATGCATAGGTGTAAAGAGACCACATGAATGTGAAATTTGTGGGAAGAGCTTCACAAGTGCATCTAATTTATGGGAACATACTTTAATTCAAATGCCATAAACCACAAAATGTGAAGTTAGTGATAAAGGTTTTATGCGGTCATATATTCTTTGAAGACATCTTTTCATCTATGGAAAATGCACTGATATAAACTGAAAGCATGTGGTAAGAACATTGCCCAATAATCTCATAAGTAAATGATAGTTCATTGATGAGGACTAAACGTTTAATATAAGTAGATTTAATTAATAAAAACTTTTTAGAATTGTTAGTGCTTAAAGTTTCATAACTTTGCACATTATAGAAAAGATGTTGCCAAGACATTCATTTTGAATTGGAAGGTTATACATATTATTAGTTATTTAAAGACATACCAGGTGTTGATATTTAGTGCACACTTTTACTGTTAATAGAAAATGCATACACTAGTCTGTAGAACAATTTATGTATTTCATTTAAGAACTTTTGAAAAATAAGAAATTTTTAAAAAATTTTGTTGGAACTCACACAGTGAAATGTAAATTCTAAATTTAAATGTAAATTCTATCTAACTTGTCGTCTAACACACTCTTATACTTTACTTTTAAAAATGGTGTAAATATTTAAGTACAAAGAGATAGATAGGTCAGCAATGGCACACCATTTTTGGATAGACAATCACGACATAAAAAGAGAAATAAGGTTACTTAAAGAAGCACACGAACATACAGAATTGAACACGTGGGAGAAGATTTACATTCATAAACAAAGGGATCATCTTATGAATTTAGACATTGCAGGAGAATGTAATACAAATTTCCAGTTTATAAAAGGACACAAGCCACAGGTCCTCATAGATGTTTCTCCTACCAGTCATCAATTTGGTTGAAGATGGAAAGGATGTCTCTTCGAAACCAGTAACACCATGTTTAAAAGTAAGTGAAGCATAAGAGACTGTTAGATGACAGATTAGATAGAATTTACATTTATAAATTTATATATTGTTGCTATAGTGCAGTAAAGCATTATTTTGAATTCATTTGAAAACTCTTTAAGTCAAGATTTAAATTTATATCAAATGTGTTAATGAAATATTTGAAATAGGAAATTCACAAGCAAAGACTGCTTAAAGTCATAAAAATAAATAAATGCTTTTTCTAATGCTTGTCACATTCTCTTGAGGAATATCAAAATAACCTTCAAGATAAATTTAATATTTTACACTCATATAGTGTATCTGGTCAAAATGAAATTAAATATAAAATGTATTTTACACTCATATCCAATATCAAAGTATCTATGGTCAAAATGAAATTAATTATGAAGTGTAAGTGTATGTACTGTTTGTTCACTCAACTATAAAAAATTAATAAAGGATCTTGTGGTTTATAAGTGCAAAAAGCACCAGCTTGATTCTCTCATTAGAAGTAACCTGTATAACCTTTGTCTATTAGGTCTCAATATTCATGGAGAAAGTGACCAATGAACTGTTTGAACATCATTGAATTATCCATTGTTTTAGGTAGTTTTTTTTATTTGTTTGTATATGGACGCTCTTTAGCATCACAGGTCATCAGCGTCCCATTCTACTCAGGGCATGAAAGGGCTGATAAATTTTGCTCAGAGGCCTCTTCTTTCAGGTTTGAGGTTCTTTATCATGCCATAAATGTATGACATGAGACCCACAGCTTTACTTCCCTTCCCAAGGAAGCCATACTTAAGATTTTTAAGCTTGAAAAAAATCCATCAATACTGGCTGGGTTTGAATTTGTGATCTTGGGTTTAGAAGGCAAGTATGGTTACCACTACACCACCAGGACCAACATTTTATAGTTTGAAGAGGTGAATGTGCTGACAGAAAATTGGTATATCTTTTGTTAGTGATGATGGTAGTAAAAGTAGTAGTATAGGTTACTTATAATTGTCAGAATATAGCACTAGCAAAAATTTGTCTGTCCATTGTATTAGTTAATTATGTTCATGATTAATTCAGGCCTCTGGTTTATTCTTAATCATATTTTAGTGAAGTTATACTTGGACAGCATTACTATATTGGAAGAGTAATTAAAAAAAAAAGCATTTGTTGAAATGTTACTTCCTACATTATGTTCTACCCTGAAGATCTAAGCATGTTCACTCTTCAGGTATGTAATTCAATGACTGATGTTACAGGCTTATTAATGGTCATCATGTGTAGTTTTTATTGAATTGAATTTGAATTTATATTTTACATCAACATACAATTTTAAATATTACCATAAGACCCATGTCTTCGTCAATTCCATAATATTAACTAACAATATCAAATTAATACATATCATTAGAATTACAGTATTGTAATTCTAAACACTTCATTCAATTATAATCCTATACTTGTGAGTTACTTATTTCCTTAGGACTTTATACACACTAACACCCAGGTTATTGGTGTATAATAATCCTGTTTCTAATGCTAATTAACTCCCATTCCCTCCCCTATTTAATTTATCAATTCATTACTATCTGACCATTCTTTATCATTTCTCTCTCGCTTTCCCTAAATACATTGTAAATCCATAAATTATTATACTTCTAAGGTGACATTTCAGTCTATATTTCCTTCGATCATCCTCTTTGTTATTCTTATCCATTTTTCTGTAACTTTACCTAAATGGAATTTGGAATATACAGAAAGGACATGCAGACAGAATTACATAAATCACACAACACACAAACATGCAATTCTCAATAGCTTAGCACATAGACTCATCAACACACCTATGAATGAGTAAAGGTAGGTAGCATATGTGTTAAAATATTGAAGCTATTTACAGTGAAGGTCTTGTATATTGATTGATACACTGTGGGTAATTTTTATACACTTCACTTACATGTTTTTAAAAATCAGGACATCTTTCAAGAACCGTCGTTCCCATCGTCAGCTGTTGACCCACTGTTCTGGTTGGTCCTCTGCAGGTTATTGAATTTTTGTGTGGTGGACTCTAGTGGTTGTGAGATGAATCTGGAGAGGTAGTCCTCTGGCGGAAGGTCAAAATTCATTGCTGTTTTTCGGTATTTTAAGATGAAAATATTCTCCCATGCTGACAAGTCATAAGGATTGTTTAATTCTTGTAGGTAGGTAGCTTAGATTTGCAACCAAACCTAATGTGCCATCAATTCCAATGTGCATACAAATTTTATTTTATTTTTAAATGTTGCTGCTTAACACAAACATAATCTCTATACACTTTATATAGTAACGTTTGTTTTTATTTGATCTCCTTGCCAAGTTTAGGTTTAACATAAGTTGTATTACAACCAATGTCTTTCTGTCGATGTAGTGTGAAGCTCTTGCTATAAGTTCGCTAGCAACTTATTGTTTCTGATATAAGTATGTATGCTATTGCTATCAAATGGGAATAATAACTAATATTATTTATATTTTATGGATTATTTTAGTCTGACAACCCAGTGTTTGTTTGGAATTTAAATCAAATGGGAAAATATTGAGGTTACTACTGGTACTTGAATTGCAGATCTTCATGCTATTGTGTTAATGCTTTTCCATTGCCATATCTGACTATAACTGTAAATCTGTCCCATCAGAGTACCCTGGATACCTCTAAGGTTATCTCTTAAAAAAATATTATCATTGAAAGGCAACCCAAATCTGTTCAGTTCTTTAGCTCAGGCTTCATATTAGGGTTTGTTAGATGTCTTAATAAAATCTCTGTAAAGAATTAACCTTAAAGGTATCCAAAATATATAGACTCAAATATGGAAGATTCATAATACAATAGGGCATGATAGTTCAGATAAAAGAGCATTGCCAAATAAGCCAAAGATCCATTCCTCAATTCTTAGCCAAGACCTCAAAATTTTGTTGGTTTTGGTGGATTAGTGGTAACCATACTTGTTTCATTTACCCAAAGTCATGGGTTCAAACACGGCAAGTTTGAAAAATTTTTAACAGCATGAAAACCAAAGTAAGGCTTCCTTTAGAAGCAAAGTAAAGCCGTCAGTCCCACATTGTACATTTATGGCATATAAAAGAACCTTAATCCTGAAAGAATAAGTCTTAAGCAACAATTATTATCTGTTTCATGCCCTGAATTGAATGCGATGCTGGTGTCTCTAGATATGTTGACCTGTATTAATTTTGTGTTTCAGGTAACCCTCACCCCTCATAATAGTTTGATTTCACTGATTTGCAGAAATTATTTTTCTTACTTTATTTTAATGCCATATGCCGAATTTCCTTGAAAAAAAAAAAACTGTGGTTGCTGAAGTGATTTTTAAATTTTGTCTTAAACCCCACTCCTATAAATTTATTTTAACCCTCTGATGGGCACATTGGATCTTTAGGGAACCCATGCTACTATTTTGGTTTATATTTTCAGTTATCGCATGTACAATGCTAATGCTTTATGACATCTCATTTTGTTAAAAGATTTATCAGATCATGGTGTGAAAATTAAAATATAATAAGTTTCTCAGAGTTATTCAAATCTAATTAAAGGATGAATAGCAATTGGTATTTGGGGCCTGAAGACCCTGAGATTTTTTTCTTTTTATTAAGATACTGTAGAAAATGGCTGGTTTCATCGGGTAGGCTAATCAAATTCTTTTTTTCTCTCTCTCTCTCTCAAATACTGATTATAAATAGTGGAAAAAAAATAGAAGAAATATCAGTTCATTGATACTAATATAAATACTGAAAAATAATAATAATAATACTGCATATTATAATGAAATAAGTTAGCACAATATATTTTTATATAAATAGGCTTAATGGAATGCTTGTCCATGAAGACACTTAACAGATTATCCTACAGATGTTAGATGGGGCAAAATAATGTTAAAGAGATTTTTGACACAAATGATGAATATTATTTGCTTTCAAACAGTGAAGAAAACACCCTGGTAAACCAAGGGATATAGAGTTGTAAAGGATCTATCTGAGAAATGGATAGAAAAGGGTTGTAATACTGTAGCTGACAATTTTTTCAATACTATTCCATTAGTGAGAAAATTACTGGCTGTGAAAAATATGTTGGAACTGTAAGGAAAAATAAAGTAGAAATTCCAAAAGAATTACTCTCCATTCACTGTAGTGTTCCTGTCCTTGAAGTGAATGAAGAGTATTCCTTCAGTCCCAAAATATAATGTTCATAATGTTCTATGTTAACTGAGTGACCTTGGCCTTTAGAGGCTGTTCTTCGCCAGATTTACACCACTCCATTGATTCTCTTTTGGACAAGGGACCATAGTTTCATCTCCTGTAACAATGGTTTGCAGAACTTCTCTCTCGTTGCCAATAGTTTGCAGAACTCCAAAAATGCCTGACAACCGAAGACGACTCATTGCTGCTTTTGGACTGAGGAAAGAAATCTAGGCACCCATCTTGCACTAACCTTATTCATGTTTAAATGTTCATGAATAATTCGAAGGACTTGTTTTTGAAAGGCCCAACCTTGCAGCTATTTCTGTAACTTTGAGCCGCCGGTCTTCCATAATTTCTCCTTCCACAAGAGCGGTGTTTTCAGGAGTGAGAACCTCCAAGGGCCGAACTGCACGCTCTTCGTCTTCAATGCTTTCTCGACCCATTCGAAAAAGTTTGGCCCATTCTTTTACGGTAGAATATGAGGGGGATGCTTTCCCATATACGCCGTTCAATCGCTGTTTAATTTCATTTTGGGTAAGTCCTTCTTTTGTAAAGAACTTAATAACAACTCGATAATCCATTTTGAGCATGTCACAATCTTCTATACATAGCCTTTTTTATGCAACTGTATCTGAACCACTGAACATAACAGAGCGAAAGCTACAGGTGCCTTATTTACTTAACAGATAGGTATGACACCAGAGAAGAATTTTGTGATGGCGATAATCATTGGCGAGGCCGGAAACTTATGGATCTATCCTCGTATATTCCTTACACTCTCAAAAACAGTAATTGGTGTAAAGAAGAAACCGGAAATAGTAGAACATTATAATAAATTCAAAAAAGGAGCTCTGACACTAGGACATATCAACAGCAAAATAGGAAGAGACAAAGGTGTTCCATGTGTCCGAGAAGTATGGGCAAAAACATGTCAGAAGTGAAAAAATTCTGCCTACAGTTCCTATTCCAGGAAAATTGTTATTTGCATGCAATGTGAACCAAAATAATTGTGAAACAATAATGTTAATGTGATTTAAATAGAAGTAGAAACAATTTTTTTTAATTCAGAATTTACTATTTACAATGTTACAAATGAAGCTTATTATTTTCTATCTTATAGGTAATAAAATTGTTTTGAGACCCTATAAATACAACACTGAATAAATAAAATCCAGAAGGTTATGACACAAAAGTTACGGTTACATTTCATTGTATTAATTGTATCAATTTAGATAAGTGAAATGTTAGAAATATGAGTAAGAATAATAAGACTGTGAAATTATAAATGTAATTTGAAAAAATATATGCAGCAAAACAAAGCTACAAAATAATATGATTGTAACAAATGTAGCAATAACAATGTGTACCTATTAAAATCCCATGGGGTGCTGGAGGACCCAAAATACCAATTCTTGTAACTATTTACACGTGCCCAGTAGAGGGTTAAAGAAATATAGAAAGTCTCGTTGAGAAAAAACAAAATAGCGGTCGGTTCAGCTATTTTTAACTCCCCCCCCCCCCTATTAACCCCTACCCGCAATGGTCTAATTTTGCTGGTTAACGAACTCAACGAAGCATTTGTTAATGTGCCGTTGGAGAAAAAACAAAAATTGCTAGAGCGTTAACGGGCAGTGTGTGTGTTTCTATTTTCGTGAATGTTATGATGATACCAAGGGCTTAGTTCATAAACATAGTTACATTTAAAAAAAATTTAAAATACCCACAGTGTATATCTTTGTCTATCAGTGGTCATATATTTAATTTAATTATTGGCTTTTATAATTAATAATTATAAAAATATGGTTTCTCTATTATTTTACCTATAGATTACATGATATCTAATTTTGTTCCCGTAATACCGTACAGTAATGGGATAACTTATTTCATTAATAAATCTATAATTTGAATTTTAGGTTCTTTTTTAAAGTCCCTGTACTAGGTGAGATTTTTGCTTAATTTACGCAGTTCCTTCCTGACGCACTTTTTACCGTATTTATAACGATGCATATGTTTTATATTTATCAAAAGCATCATTGTGAAGATAGCAAATGTGAAATATTAATCTATATATGCTTGAGAATTATATTTGTATGTAAGAGCGCTCTGAAATAACCTTCAAAAACGTTTGGGTTATGTATGGTTTTACTAATAGCATTTAAATCAAATTTCAAATCCAATGAAACTTTCAATTGTTTTCAAAAGTAACATCCATCCATCCATCCACCTATTTATTTTAGTGAATGAAATAGCGCTCAGTTCATAAACACGGTTAGATTTTAAAATGTTTAAAAATACTTACACAGTGTAGTTTTGTCTACAATGGTCGTATATTTCATTTAATAAATAATATACCATTAATTTTTATGATTTAATCTCAATGTTCATGATAATAATATAAATAATAATTCTAAAAATGTGAGTTCTCCATTGTTATACAGATTGCATGAATTCTAATTTTGTTCCCCTAATATCACACAGCAATGCTGTAACTTACTTCATTTCATTATTTAATAAGACCATCTTTTGAATTTTATATTTTTTAAAATTACTCAACAAGGCGAGAAATTCCTTTAATTTACGCATCTTCTGCGTGACAGGCTTTTGTCATGTTAAACCTGTACATTTTTACCAAAAATCCTAAGTATGGCTTCCTTCGGAAGGGAAGTAAAGCCGTGGGTTGCATGTCGTACATTTACGGCACGAAAAAGAACCTCAAGCCTGAAAGGAGAGGCCTCCGAGCAAACTTTGTAGGCCGTTTCACGCCCTGAATTGAATGGGACGCTGGTGACCTGAGATGTTAAAGAGCGTTCATAATTAAACCAAACAAAAAAAATGTACTTTTTCTACTCTATTTTTCCACTGATCTAGTAGATTTGTGCTTGCGGTTCTGGAATGAGACAGTTGGTCAGATAAATTCTGAATAATGTGCACACACACACAACGAGCTGATTCGCATTTAAAATAATAAAATAATGTGTACATATAAAAATACTTTCTTCTTTTAGACATCACAAGCAAATTTGCGTTAATAGTTTTTAACGATGCAGTCAAAAGAGATACCATAGCAAGGCATATTTAGACATAAGCCCCTATTCATTGCATTACACGCTGTTAATAAAGGGCTTTAGCTACGAACGTGTGCGCTCAAGTGGTGTCTGCGTTTCAGGGTGTATCGAGGCAGTGGCGCCGTAATTCAATGCCACTTTTCTTTGTAATGGCCTTAAGCCTTACTTTATAAAACTGTTACCTGCGAAAATGGTTTGGCATTTGATTTTAGAGAAACCAATCTCTTGAAAAGTATACTGAAAATACAAGAACAATCAAAAGAAAATCCAATTATTTCGTGAAAAATATAAAAAAAAAAAAAAAAATCATGTTGAAGAACTGATTTCGAAGTGTGTATTTAGATGCTAATAGACTTAATCTGTCATTAATGAAAAAAAACTATTATTGATAGGTTTTCGAGCAGAAATTAAGGAAACTCTCCAAACTTCCGGTGCATAACTGTGCACTACAGCATAAACATTCAGGAGTACTAGGGAGATACAATCAAAATTCTTCATTAGCACGTTCCAAATCGATCGATATAGTTGGCATGGCACGAACTCTGAGCGGTAGATCTGCGGTTTGAATTCCGCCAGGGCTGTTTTCCCTGAAAGCAATTCATTCCAAGTTTCCCTTAGTCCCCATCAATGGCAAATGTCGGGGAAGTACCCCAAACTTAGGCCTGGAACACTCCCTCACCCCAAACGTTCTTCTCAATATATATGAAAAAGGGCTGCATAATCCTTAACTCCTGCCAGGATAAGTATATATATATATCATATAATATCCCACTAGAAAAACGCCATAGAAAAGGAATAATAACAAATCAGTAAATAACAAAACAACGTGTAAATCGTATTTGGGATATCTTCGATTGTCTGAATTATAATTGGCTGTGGACGTGTTAGAGCATTTTGTGTATCAGATAGACCAAATGCATCTCTATCGTATTGTCCACACCGACTTTCTTGAACCAAGAGCTTGTGGAAACCCACATATTTAATCTTCGCAAATTAACCTAATCAGACATTTAAAGTAAATGGGGGTGATATTTACGCGTGTTAGACTAATGAGTTATGACGCATAGACAGACATTCTAGATGGGATCATCACCGCCACGGGTGGCCGAGGTCGTTAAGGCGTGGACTCGTGAACGGGAGGTCCGGGGTTCGCATTCCACCATAAAAAATCCTTTTCAATTTATCATATCACCTTATATATCATCAGTGTCCACCTCCTGTGGTGCTTCAGTAGTAAAAACGGGCGTTAAACACCATTCAAAAAAAAATATAGATGGGATCAAATCTTTTTTCAACTTAAATTTTGTGCCTCTTGCAATAAACACTAAGCTGTGATTTTCTTGTAGAGTGACAGCTGTGGGTGTAGGCATGAATTAAATGCTTCTTTATAGGCGAGCATTGAAAGATTAAGTATAATTATGCATCTCTTAATTTGTTAGTAAAACATAAGCAATCTTGATTTATTTTAATGCTGTACTCACAATTATAATCTCCCTCGCTTATTTACCAATTCCTTGACATTTGAACAGTGCTTTATTATTATTATTATTATTATTATTATTATTATTATTATTATTATTATTATTATTATCATCATCATCATCATCATCATTATCATCATCATCAATATAATCGTTTTATATGATGTTTATATGAGAAATGCTTCTCTAAGTGTGATGAAGGCAAGGCTCCTTCGGACTGAAGAGATGAATAGAGAGGCAGTAAATAAGCACACTGTTGGTGATTAAAATAATGACTCCCATGAAACGCGTTAAACCGACCCCTCATTTTCTCAGAAGGAACGAGTATGGCTCGTCGAAAATAAGGCAGCAATATCAGTGGGTGTCTGAATTATATCAAGGGGGAATTGTGGCATACTGAGAGTACATAATGTCATTCCGAGAAATTACTGCTCATGTTGGAGATTGTCCACAGCGAAAGAGTATGAGATCATGCAGAAGGAACACACAGACGTGAAGAATTGCAACGGTCCCGTCAAACAACCGAACGAGATGATGCAGGTCTATTATGAAGATGCACAATGTGTTGCAATTGTAATGGCTAGCGGAGTATTTTAACCAGTTGCACATCATCACTGTAAATGGTCTGCTCAAAATACAGGCCTACATTTACAATTTGGACAAGTCCGGATTACAAACAATGAGCCGGAGCTACTGTAAAAGGCGGTAATGTGTACATGACATAGGTACTTTATTTATGTATTTAGATGCTTCCCTTATACAATGAATTTAATTTATATTTTAATTTTTATCCATAGGGACCAACCAAATTTTGCAAACAGATTTAACTTGAAATAATAAATGTTCCTTTATATGATTACAGTGTTATAGATTGTGAAAATAGAAAAAAATTTAAACACGATCATGAAAAAAATCGTAGTGGTACAGGAAAGACGATAAAGCATATCTCTCATCATCGCTGGGCATATCCGTGCACAATTCTTAAATTTATAATATTTGACATAAAATGGAATACACATGTTGAGCAGTTCAATGCTTAACGCATAGTCAGTGATCACCCTTATTCCTTGAAGAAATCGCATTGTTAAATAAATTCGTTATGTCTCCATTTATGTCACCACATGTTTGCGACTATTCTGCATTTGTTGTATGGTCTTCTGTCCGGGAGAAGCAATCACACTGTTTTTTTATGTCCTCTGAAGGCTACGACGATTAAAGAACACCACACATAAAAAACTAGTACAAACATGCATTTGGAAGAGGAAACATACTCTGGCTTTTATTATATCAAAGAAAGCGGCGTCAGGAACAGGACTTTTTGGGCTCATCCTATAATGGAAAGCCAAGGTGGAAGCCAATTTCACCTGATTTTTATTATTTATTAAGAAAACGTAACAAAATTTTGAATTATTTCTCAATCAATATGGATATATTGAGTTAAAATAAAGTTATTTATTTATTTATTCAGTTAGCGCAAACGTTTTCATTTAAAATATTTGACAAAATGGAAACATCGGTGGCTTTGTTGTAAAACACTTTCTTGTAAGGCCACTGGTTCCTTTCTGGGAAGAATTTTAATGGAATCATTCTCAGAGGCATTCGGAAATGTGTATGTAAGTCATTGTGTGCTGTCTCAATCATATGAGATTGTACTATATCTATATCGCTTACCAAAGTATTAATGTTTTTGAATAGGAGGATGTCAACTGTTTTTTAATCTCATTCAATATGTTATTTTGAGCTTGTAATTTAAAGAATCATCTATAGCCTTGTAACTATTACATAATGACAACAAGAAATGTAAGTCGATATCAGTGGAACATACAGAATCTTGTTACTGAATTAATATTCAGAGGGTATATTAATTTTTTAATAAATTAATTTTCTTCGTCCGTACTTTTTGACTTCATTTCATTAGATCTTGACTATCACGCTATAAAAACACACGTAACAAATATAAAAGGCATAGCATAAAAATATACTCATAGCACATTTATTTTCTGGTTTGGCGAAGGACTGATCTGCTGAAGTATTCCCTCTCATGTCATTTGTGACTGTCTGCAGTAGCGGAGTGCATGCCGAGATTAATCCAGTTATACTATTTCCGCTATGCACAGCAGTGTGTTATCAATCGATGGCGTTATGTATCGACGACTTTGAATTGCTATCCGCCACTTAGAAAAGAAGCGATGCGGATTGCATACTTATAGTTTGGCTGACTTTGCCCATCTTTGGATACAGCAGTTGAGACTTATATGAATGCAGTAGTCGTAGAGCATGTGGATTCTGGTGTGAAATATATTAATTGAAAGGTAAACGGTCTGCATAGAATTCATGAAACTGGTTCTGTGCAACATTTTTTAAACAATATAAAATCAAAATATTTGTAGATTATAATTATTTTATTATAAGTATATTTCTTTCAGGTTCTGAGATTATATGCACTGAGTGATTTTTTTTCATCGAGCTCTACAGTTCTTTTCTCGTCCCCACGCTTAAAGTCGGCCGAGCAGCGGAACGGGTTCAGTATGAGTTTAAATCTAAGAACTTAGTACGTGTTCTTGTGTGTTGTGTGGCATTGTATTAAGTGTTCATTAGGCGGCGCAATATGTAGCATTAATTACGTTAATATAGCTTAATTGATGTATTTCATTCTCCAAAAAGTATTTATTTATGATACAGAGTCGGCTCGTGATGTACGGAAATTGTTCAAGAGAGATTCGTTGACTTAGACTCCCAAGTCTAAGTTCGATTCACAGATTGGTAAATAAATTTTGGAAATGGGAAGTATGTATTCTTGATAAGCGTACACAGCCATACATACAGAAGAATAGTTACATAATATTGGATATGTTCTGAAACTTTCCGCTAATAATTACTTCGACTTCTTTCTCAGCAAACAGGAATTTCCTATTTCTCTGTTCGAACAGCTACAAATCTACTAAGTTAAAACAGCATAAATGTGTAGACAAGAACTTAAAACCGGTGACACTACATCTAGGAGTAGATTTTGTAAATGGGTTTTGAATAATGGGCATGACGGAGAATTTGACCCTAATCTAAGTTTCTATACTGACGAATCTTAGTTTCACCTAAGTGGGTATGTTAATTCACAGATCGACGATACTGGAGTTTAGAAAAACCTAGCCTGCTTCACGACTAACCCCCGCATGCTCAAAAGATAGCTTGTAGAGCGCCATTAACTGCGAGAGAATAGCAGGTTTTAAAAAAAACAATAGTACAGAATATTTTCAACCCTATTTCCGTGAATTAACTGAGATGCAAGGTAGGTCCGCAACTTTCCAACAGGACTGTAACGGCACCTGGAGACTATATCTTCTTGCGTGTAATTCATGAATTATTCGACAGTAGTTAATACCCCGGATTAAGCGGTTAGATTAACGATAATCTTGTCACCGAATGGCGCTGGTTCTTCCGCCTCCCTGTGGAGAAAGTAATTGTCATCTGATGATACGATTATCATTAAACCAAATGCTTAATCGGGGAGTTATTTTTTATTTATTGAATATATACATGTAATTACAAAAATATAGATTAAACAAAATGGCGGATGGTAATGGTAGTGTGTAAATGTTGACGGCTAAACAGGAACTAATGAGGTGGTTGGTGGGGAGTGAGAAACACTTGATTGCAAAACTGTGAACTAAACATGGTTGAATTACAAAATGGTGGCGATGGTGGAAAAACTGTGAACTAAAGTTTAGTACATACACATGTGTTTATTCACGACTACTTTCTATCACAATGACAAAACTGTAAGATACATGCACTCTGTTGCACAAGTAAACAATTAGTTCACGCATAAAAAGTATTAAACGTTTCCGCACAAAAATTATTTTAAAATATGTTGTATAAATCATTTTGGTAAACGTTACACAACCACCATCACAATCTTCATCGTTATTGTTTTCGTAGAAGCTCAGGGCTTGATCCTCGAAGGGTGTGGTGACATAGGTGAGAAGCATGGGCAAAAGTACTAGAAGAACGGAACGAAGAAGGGGACGACGAAGCGGTGGAAAAGTATCCTGCCGAAGTGATCTTGTAGTCTAGGACAGGCGTCCTTTTGGCGGTCCCGAGGTAAGACGGTACAGCGAGCCTCTATTCCATAGTAAAATACTTTTGAAGGCAAAAGTACCGACGTAGGTATTGTTGACGGCGATATAAACGGTGACTGATATGTTCTCGCCAAGGAAAGGGATTTCGGTGGAGACCAAATTTATGTTCCCTACTTATTGCGAATAATTTTTGTTGTCAAACACGATTTCGATGAGATTGTTGCCAAGGTTCACGGGTTCGGTTTGACAGGCCACGTTTTACGTGGATGCCTCCTGTAACCGTTTTTGAGAACCTCTTCGCCTTGGTACACAATATAAAAGGCAAAGGAATTGAGTTGGTTGGCGAGCTTTGCAGGAAAGTTTGCTGGAACGTGTGAGTAAAATACTTCTTTTGTGTTATCCAGTTGTACAAGCGTTCGGGCCCCCTTCTTGGTGGAGCTGGTCCCGAAGCTTTGTATGACGTACGGCACGTTCTGCTGCAGCGTACACAGCAATTTAAGGAATCCCCGCTTTCATTATGACCGCAAAAGCCATATCTTGTTTGCTTAAAAACAAAGCAGCTCTAATTGGATATTGCATGAACAGTCTATTAAGCCTAATATTCTCATTGTATTTTACAGTATGAAATCGTAAATTTACACAAAAAGTGTTTGCAATTTTATTAGTGACTTTTCCTAACTCTTTTAATCCGACACAATTCCTTAAATGTTCTAGAGAAGGCTCATGTATTTTTAACTTGTCCCACCGCAAAGTTTTTCTAAATACAACACTGGTATTGGTCTACCAACATTTAACATGACGTTTATCATAATCTTTCCACAAAGAAAAGGGTGTCTGGAGTATGGAACACACTAAATCGCTTGTTGGATTTGTTACAAATCTCTAAAATAATAACAATGATAAAAAATAAACCTCACATTGCACAAATAATTACTAATCACTTAAGAAAAATCGCGATATATAATACGCAATACGGACCGCTACAAACAACTTTATAACACACGTTAAACGGCAAACACAGCGTAATGTTGGCGCTTCTACCAACATTATTTCACCCGAAATAGACCAAACAAATGTAAAGAAATTACTGCATTGAGTTGAGAAACACTGCTTATTTTAATTCACACTAAGCGCTGCTATTTATACCAATATATTTCACTTCAAATACACCAAACAAATGTGAAGAAATTCCTACATTGTGTTGGGAACACTACCTTATACGGAAAGGTTCCCTACCATTAAGCGCATCCATTTCCACCACGAAACTCATGGTTGCCATAGGAACCAGGCATACTTTCTCCCCCCTCGGACCACGGGTGGCCGAGGTCGCTAAGGAGCAGACTGGTGAGCGGGAGGTCTGGGGCTCGAATCCCACCACGACTATCCTCCCTGACTGAGGATTTTCTAGGTTTTCCTCAGTCCTCATAAATGGCAAATGCCGGGTAAGTACCCTAAACTTAGGCCTGGAACATTTCCTTCCTTAAAAAAATCCTATACCCAATTTATCATTTCATCTCAGGTATCATCAGTGTTCACCGCCTGTGGTGCCTCAGTAGTAAAAACGGGCGTTAAACACCATTCAACAATCCCCCCCTCGGCTTCCTTACCAGCCTCAGCATGGTGCGTTGGAATCCGCATGTTAAAAATAGATCAACGTGTCGATGAAGTATGCAAGCAGCATGCATCTTTACCCACCGACGGGCCTCAAAGGTAGCGGTTTTATTCTAATAAACGAAGAAATGCTAGAAGATTAAATATAATTACTTATTAATTAAAAAAGTATGCGACGCGGCGATTCAAACGCTTTCAGAAAGGACACGGAGTAACAAAATCAAAGTTGTGCGGCACTTCAGCTAGTTGACGTAGAGCGTCGTTGATCATGTTGCCTGCAAGTTCCACACTACTGCCTCTGCTAATGCATATTGGATATTGCTTTGAACAATAGCGAAAGAGAATCAATTTATAGCTATCAAAATATCTTCCCTGTCCATTTTTGCAACAAAGATGCAAATTCAATGTTGCCTAGTTTCGTGCTAGGGTCATGTTGGTGACAGCAGATACTGAAAGCTTCTATTGTGTACGTATACTGAGGACAATTGACCACAAGCCTTCACGTCTAGAAAGTGTTAGCGGTTAGACGGGCACTTAGAAAACGGCGGCGTATTTGCAAGTGTTCGTGATACCAAAATGGTTCTAGTGGTATCAATTTCTATAGTATGATGAATCCCTGGCAGTACCAACAAATTAATATGTTCTGTAGTTTATTCTATAAAACCTATACTTCTAGACACAGTGCCATGATGTCCCAAAATGTAACACTCATTGGCACTCATATGGGATGTTAGATCAAAGACCATAATAATGTAGACATGAGGATATTGTTCTCTGGAATGGATTGTCCTTCGTCCCATAAGTGAGTCACGAGTCCATCTTGAAGAGGCGGTTGTGAGGCAAAAGGCTCTTCATTCACATACATATGAAAGGGATTCTTCCTAAAGTGTTGTAAATTAGCTGATTTTTACTAATGTTACCACTTATTCCTGGTCAACGACCCTTCTGGGAATTTGCCCTCTGAAAACATCTTTGAAGGCTATGGTGCTAACTCCCTTTGGACTGTTGAGCACATGTAATCCTTCATTTTGAGATGGTCTTGGTTTTACTCTTTGCTAAAACTGCTTGATGTGCAAGCTTCATTGGTGGGCTTTCTAAAACAGTCTAGCAGACTGAATCTCCGTGTAATCTTTAAAGTCCCTTTTCTCCGAAAAGGGAGGGAACTTGGGTGAAGAAGGGGAGAGTTCAATTGTGACACTCGCGTTGTTCGAAATTTTCCTAAATAAAGAATGCATTGGAAAGATTTCCCATCAGCTATACAACGTTACTTTCTCTGGCAAGGCCGTCACGCCACATAAATCCTGATTATGCATATATGTTTCCATGATTTTTGCCGTATCCTTTTTCCAGAGCATGGACTCCAATCTGCTGTTCATGGCATCTTTCAAATAATTGAACAACTTTTCAAAACACGTTCTATATGGGTAGCCTGGCTGGGGTATGGAAACGATGACATCATTGAGTGAAACTTCAACCTTTTGAAGTGAGTTTAGGGTATTGTTAAAAAAAGTAATTTGATGCATGGGTTTCAAGCACGGACTTGGAGTTGAAGAATATTAATATGGTATACGGAAAATTAAATTGCTTCAAATAATGATTTTTAGAAATTGTGACATAGCCCCAACATCTTGACTTGTAGGGCCACCTAAACGCGCCTTCTTTTATACCCGTAAGGACAAGAATCAAACTTTGTGCCAGTACATGCTTGTTAACCATCACCCTAATGGTTTTCACGAAAGGTTCGGTAGCTTCTGCCTCCAGGAATTTTCTAGAAATCTGCGTACTTTTCAGTACCATCAACATTGCGTTGTCCCTCAATATGGCATATCTGATTACGTCAACATTCACGTTTTTATTTTCTTCAATTTTCCCAATTGAACATGATGCCTTTAATTTTAGAAATGAAATGGGTCTTCTCATACTTTTTAAGCCAGTGGATGCATGCGTACAAATACAGCATCCTATCCGTATTTTTCTAATTCGTCCGTCATAAAGCCCAAAAATGATCCTGTGTGTGACATCCATTCCACCGGTATGTGCATGGCAATAGCAGAATCATTGTCTCCCAATTTCCTAAGATAGGAATACCGTTCGATTCTTGTATGTGCCGTTGTCTATGCTATTATAACTGTATTAATCGTTGAATTTAATTTAGGGTTCTGTTCGCAACACCTCCATACCACGTATATTACCTCTGTAGCAGGCAGGTAAGACCGTGCCTCTACACCTGGGTCATTCAAAATATCTATGACCCAGAATAAGCTTTGAGAAGCTTTGGACAGATTGTTTCGGCCATATTTTCCCCAAAAGTAGTTTAACATCAACTTTGCCAAATCACGCCTGCCAGGGTTGTTTTCAAAGGAGTCTTTATGTAGTGCTACGCCTTGCTTTTCCAAAAATCGTTGGACATATTCATATTTCTTGGCAGGAGTGGCGCAGTCTTTGGGCCCACCGGAGGCTTCGATTTTAAATTTCAGGAACTGATCAATGTATTTACGAAAAGGAACATTTTCACTAGAGATGGGTTCATATCATATTCTCAGATTTCATAAACATGGAACACTCTATAGCCTTCCTTTAGTGCGACTTTAATTTCGTCCACGACCCAGGTTCCTGTCATGCATCTTTCATCTTCTGTATGGTGGCACTCTTACTGATTTTCCATCTATGCACATGCTCGGCATAACGGAAACATGAGTTTACTATTGAGGCGCGAGGACAGAACGGGATGGTACAGTTTCCGGGGAAAGAATCTTACATTTCTCAATATTCCCTTTTCGATGTCTGACCGAAAAAAAAGCTCAAATTAACATGGCAACAAGAGTGAGATGAAATAGACGTAGGGAGGAAAACATACAACCTGTTTAGTAATATTTCAGAATGGTTTAGACAAAGGCATATAAAACCAACAAAAGGCCTGATTCTTACAGGACACAGTCCGTGTGGTACCTATTGGTGCAAAATTAAAAAAAAAAAAAAAAAAAAAACTATATAATGCCAACTGTAAACTTTATAATAAGCTAGATACACCCGAACATATCCTATATGAATGTGAGAGATGCCATGATAAAACAAAAGAGTTGAGAGCGGTTTTAAGTGGCCATCAGATAAAACATATCCTAAGAACGAAAGAATTATATTACTGCCTTGAAATTTTAGCTCACCTGGGAGAAAAGGTTCGAATCAGAGGAGATACAAGTACCGGTACAAGAAGAACAAACAGTGAGAAGGTCTGAAAGTTTACGTATTGCTAATTTAACAAATATACCAACGATTAACCTTCCTACATATAGCAATTAAGGAACAGGTCAAATAACACAAGAAGGAGGAGTGGAAGGAGAGGAAAATCAAGTTGAGGAATAAACGGAATATTCACAGATTACAATACAGAAGATAGGGACGAGTAGAAGAACAGGGAGATTAAAACGAGGACGATAACGCAAAGGAGAAGGAAACTGTAGCTACCAACTGTAGAAGTTTGAGAAGTGAGATGAAGGAAAAGAGGAACCGGTAAAAGAAGGTGATACATTAATTACCGAGGAGATTTTGTAATGGCTATAGAGCTTCAAAATGTAAAACATAAAAATTCTAGTGCAGTGAAGTGTTGGGTGGAATACAACTAAATAAGTTAACGGATATAGTTAAGTGAAGGGAAGATAGATTTAGGCGGAAATAAAATACAAGGAAATGCTAGTATTTTACAATAATAGTGCTAATGAAATGATAAGAATCAGGAAATAAGTCAGCCAGTATGTAATTATTTTAATATGGTAGCAATATCAAATTTAATATGAATTATAAAATTTCATTTATTATTAAAAAGAAATTAGTATTAAAAGTTATGAATAATAATAATAATAATAATAATAATAATAATAATAATATATTTAAAGTCAATTTTCTGAATAAGTAGGTATTAGGGTATAAATTGCACATTGTATAGATGAATTTATTTTATACATAATTAACAATTATTGGATTAAATTTAGGTAACCTCTTGTGATATAGAAGAAAGAAATTTAAAGTAAATTATACTTATACTGGATTACAGTACACATTTTCGCCGGATACGTTGAAAAGTTTTTGTTTTAATTTAATAAGTAAATAATTCACGTTATTTTGCAATTTGTATTTTTGTTTTAACAGCTGGCTACTAGTTGTAAGACATGGTGGTTTCCAGCAAGTATGGGGATTTATAATCAATAATATAATTTAGTTTCTCATTTTTGTATATGTTAAAGTAGATATCTTCTATTTTTACTTCATTTATGCATTTCTATCTTTTTCTTTTATTTTTAGTTTGTTTTTGGATTTAAATAAATCTGAACAACAATAATAATGTAACATATGTAAACATGTAATTTGTTACATTAATGATAAAAGTTCTGGATTATTCGTACCGGTGTAAGAAACAAAGTATTGTGAAGTAATATTACAGATTTTTTTTTTATTTTATAATACCACTCTGTACATCTTCCAAATTTGAAAAATTATCCATGTACATTTTAGAGATTTGGTTTTTTTCACAAACGGGTATAAACTGTACACATCATAATTAAACATTTTCATTTCTCCAGTCGCTTCGCAATACGATTTTGTATAATTTTTACGATCGCCAAAGAAGACATTTCTGAAACTGAGAGGTTTGAGTTGAAAAAAGGTTTTGAGAAATTCTGGCAGTGCCCCCAACAGTCTTAATCGTGGCATTAAAACCGCTTTCCTACATTTCGGTCATATGGTAACCAGCATCTCTCACCATCAACATTAGTCGGTCCTGGTGGTTAGTGGTTACCGTACTGGCCTCCTACACCAAAGAACGCGAGTTCGAACCCGGCCAGAACCGATGAACTTTTTCGGGCGCAAAAATCCTAAATATGGCTTCCTTCGAAAGGGAAGTAAAGCCGTGGGTCCCGTGTCGTACATTTACGGCACGAAAAAGAACCTCAAGCCTGAAAGAGAGGCCTCTGAGCAAAATTTGTCGGCCGTTTCACATCCTGAGTTGAATGGGACGCTGATGAGCTGATATGTTAAAGAGCGTCCGTAAATAAATCAAACAAAAAAAAAAGTCAACATTTTAGATGTCATCATATCTGGAGGACAAGGTTTTATTACCCGTGCTGTATAGCATTGAATGTCTATTCGGGTAGCATCGTGTACAGCTGAGGTACAAACATCCTTGAAAGAAATATACACGCTTGTAACCTTTGTGTCCGTTCAATTTATGGCCTAAAATTTTAATTTATTTGCACCTGAAAGCGTGCTGTAAGGCGATACATTATTGCTGCTTCAACCAAGACAGTCAGATGCATGCTACAGATGCTCCAGGTGCGGGCTCTGCGGACCCTGAGTGCCCGTAGTACCTCTGACGTACTAGAGGGAGCCGGGCCGGACTTGATTCGAGCCCCTCCCGGAAGGGAGTTGTCGGATTGGGTTGGACTCGGCTTGGCAGTGGACCCGTCACTCACGGGGAATTGAGGACCTACGATGGCGGCGTGTCCCAGGGGAGTGCCGCAGGCGTGTACCCTGGGGGCCGGTGCGCCGGAATCGTCGTTGTTTGTAGGGAGGTTGGTGGCTACCTTAATGCTGGGGTGACTCACCTCTTAAATACGAGGAGGTCTAAGCTAGTATGACCTATCCATCAGTGAGAATCTGGTAGCTAAGGGAACTTAGCGCGCCTGGGCGACGCAATCGTCTGCAGCCGAATGGCGGGTCGGTTTAGAGTTACAAGGTGTCGTCCTATCGCAAAATATCACGGGTGGCACAGACCTCTGTGTTTGCACCCCTGGACCTAGGGTTTGGTCAACCTGCTATTAACTATGAACTATTCTAAATTGCTTATCTGCTAAGCGTTACCACCTCGTGAAATTAATGTACTTTTATTTTTTGTAGGAATCTTTTTCGGTACACGTTCATGCATACGTGTGCAATGGTAACGCATTTTCTAAACTATCATACTGTTCTCGTCTACGAATTGCTTTTTAACTGTTGAAACTCCCAGACTCAAGAGAAATACGCCCGTTTTGCAACTGTTTCTTATGCCACTGTTCAAAGGTTTTGCAGGTACACTCATGCGATCCGGACAGTAACATTTCTACTGGACTAGCATACTGTTCGTTATCCTACGGAATAAATAAGAGAAATGGCCTTTATATTCGCTAGTTGGAAGGTCTTAGAAAACTGTTATTGGCATAGAAATTAAGTGGAGCGAGTCTAGAAATGTGGCTCTGACACACTTCATCCTGTAAATTTTACTCCCGTTCATGATGAGCTCAAGTGCCCAAGTGCCCAATTTAAACTGTCTTGTACTTTAACAACAATTGGCCGTCATAGGAATTTAAAATTTGTGCTGAAACAATAACGTTGTGGAATTCACACTCGGGTAGTGTGATGTGATCAAAAACTGTTTCACAGGGTTCTTGTCGATTCTTTCACACCACACTTCGAACAATGTCATCATGTGAGGCTCGTTAATACACAAACTGCAGGGTCGACCCAAGTGTTGTAATGGTAACCATACTTGCCTCTTAAACCCAAGATCGCGGGTTCAGTCCCGGCCAGGATCGATGGAATTTTTGGGGCGTAAAAGTCCTAAGTATGGTTTCCTATGTCCTATGTCGTAGATTTACGCCATGTAAAAGAACCTCTAACCTGAATGAAGAGGCCACTGAGCAAAATTTATCGGCCGTTTCATGCCCTGAATTGAATGAGACACCGATCACCAGATGTTAAAGAGCGCCCGTAAATAAATTAAATCAACAACACAAACTCGGTACAGTTGTATAAGTTCAGCACATGTTCATACACGCCTACTTTAGCAATATAAGGAGTGTTCTGTGTACAGTCGAAATCCATGGAAACATGAATGTATAATTATTTTGCAAACTTGGCTATTTTTACGGTTGAATGGCACTTGTGGTTTGCATCCCGTGAATCTTGCACTTGCTACAATACATTTCCCCGCACCGGTGGAAAGTTTTTCTATGCCTCACATTCACAAGTTTATTGCATGAAAGGCAGACGTTTACATCGCACACGATGTGGTTTTTGGGTAATATGTTCTCTTCAGTAAGTCGGTCCTGGTGGTGTAATGGTTCCCATACTTGCCTCCTAAACCCAAGATCGCGGGTTCGATCCCGGCCAGAACCGATGGATTTTTTCGGCCGTAAAATCCTAAGTGTAGCTCCCTTCGGAAGGGAAGTATAGTCGTGGGTCCAGTGTCGTACATTTACGGCACGATAAAGAATCTCAAGTCTGAAAAAAGAGGCCTCCGAGCAAAATTTGTCGGCCGTTTCACACCCTCAATAGAATGGGACGCTGATGACCTGATATGTTAAAGAGCGTGCGTAAATAAAACAAAAAAAAATCTCTTGAGTAAAGGTTATTACGCAGGTCTTTCCATTGAAATGGCACGCGTCATAGTACATATACCATCAAATACTGTAGGTATCGATGATAAAATTTGGCACCAATTAGATCTCGCCGGTGTACTTTTTTATATTGCGAGGGTAAATTACAATGTCGGCAATGCTATTTACATTTGAAGGCACCTTGTATGCTCACAACTGCATTAAAGTGCCCATCGTGCTATATTAGACCAATATTCTGGTCATTATTTTTTGATTTGAATAGTGCATTTTTACCACTGTGGTCAGTAAAGCACAGTGTCAGAATAGTCCTTTAGTATCACCTCAAATTATCTCACGTCATCGAGAGTAAACGTTCTATTAGAGTTATCTAAGTTCTCGCCCAGCGCTACAGCGTTTAGTTTCATAAGCGTATTTTTATTATGTTATAATTTACATCCCTGTCAATTTTGGCTTTGGGTTTTCCCTTGAGATGGCACTTGGTAAACGAAGATGGTATTTGTTGTTATTTTCGACAAACCCCTTGTTTTTAATACAATCATTGCAGTATATATAGCACGAACCTGATAATTCCTTCGTCCAAATATACAAAATTTTGAGTGGCCCACCAAGGTAAAATTCATTATTACTTTGCATTACTTTTTTCGCGGATTTTAATATGAGCTCGGGATTCACTTGATCGAACCTACGACGCTCATGTTAAATGGCCTAGTTAGTTGCTTGGTATAGCTATAAGTCAGGCTTATTGTTTAACTAATTTTCATTTGCAAAAGCTATAACTTTGCATGCACTTTAGAAATCCAGAGTCAGATCTGCATCTTCGGACATCAAACTCACTGCGATGTCCTTTCAGAACACCCGGAATAAAATTTCTTTATCGTTCTAGGCCTATGCTAAGTAATTTTGAAATTCGGTTGCAAGCTGGAAACACAAACCTTTGGCTCGCTTTTATGCTGCTGCTGACGGTGTCATTGCTGAACATGTTAGTGTCGACGCTAGACGTGATGCTTTGGTGCCTCGTTAAAAATTAACGCCGATAAGAAGAGATATTTATAATTCAGCGATGCACTTCAAAGCCACGAGATGCTTTGTTATTATCACATTCGCGCGACGTGCTTTTATACAGGAAAATCTTTCTGTTTTCAGTGGCGTCATAAGCAGGTTATAACATGTTTTTCCTATTCGACAGTGTGATGCCAATGTACCTGTTTCCTCTGCCAGTTTCAACTTGCTCCCCCCTCCCCGTGACAAACCTGCAAAACGCTGTTTTAGCAGCACGTGTATGATGAGAGGATAGTACACTATAGTGCGTTTAAATAAGATTTTTTATTGGTTTATTTATGGACGCTCTTTAACATCTCAGGTCATCAGCATCCCATTCAATTCAGGGCGTGAAACGGCCGACAAATTTTGCTCAGAGGCCTCTCTTTCAGGCTTGAGGTTCTTTTTCGTGCCGTAAATAAGAGAGGACACTATTTACTGCAGAGGATTTGTGTGCTCACTGCATTGTTCATGGCACAGGATTATCCACCTCCATGACCGATGTAACATTTTCCGTAACATGATTGGGTTGAAGGAATCAAATGCATTTCGAACAGCTTGTTTAAGTGCCTCAGTTGTCTAGTAACTTCCTGTTTGATGACCTCATTACGCATTATCACAGGATATCAAATTTGAACTTCGGGATGGCTATTTCGGAGGAGATGGCAAATTTAGCAATTCTCTTCCAATCCATATGTCTCTAAACACACAATAAGGTACGCTCTTATACTTATTTCGAAAAGCGCTGATACCTGTTGGAAACAGATTTGACCAAGAAATCCAAACGTTCCAATTGCAGCACAAAGTATTGCCCTAAAATGGAAAGATAAGTAATTTTTTTCACTGCTATTGTCTTTCGAGTGACAGGTGTTAAAATATGGGCTAATTAGATGTTTCGCAGACATTGCAGCCAAATCGTCAGTCATATGAGGTGGATTAATTTCAATTTTCTCAAAGAAATGCGGAATTTTCTTACTTGAACAATAGACTTTTCTATCTTCTACTCTTTGATAAATGGCGCATTCTCTGATAACAATTTTTCTACGCACGGGAATTATATCGATAACTCCAGTAAACGTGCATAAGCTTCACTTTGAATCTTCGTTATCACTTAATTCGTTAACAAACGAGGGCCTGATCTTTATTCGTTTGTCGTTTTAATTTCGTTAGTGGAACATTTCGTAACTGAGATCGCTTTCGTATTAGCTTTTTCTGTGAACATTCAAATGATGCTGCAACTTCAATACAAATTTATGATCGTTTTGATGGTCTTCCAGACTCAGGCCTGTCTTTAATGGAACTAATTTCAGACATATTTTTTTCCCCATCATAAGATTGTTGATTTCGGCGGTGCAGCTTTATTAAATCTATTGCTGAAATGGTTTTGGAACTCTCTCGTTGTTTCCCAGCATACTATCGTTCTTGAACTCCGTACTCATGTTGATTTATTCTTCCAGGGTATAATTCGACTCATCAGTTATTGTTTTTAAGAATTAATATGATCTGAAACAAAGAAAAAATAACTGAAGTGCACTGTTAAAAGAGGTAATAAGGCTTTCGGTGCACCGTGTATTTTGTGTTTGTGTATTGTGGAGTTTGCCGAGAGTGAGTGTACGCTAGAATAAAGAATATTAATTTATGATGTTGTGTGCGAAAGAAATCGTACAAGGAGAGAATTTTATGCCAAAATTTCAGGAGTCATGGTTATTGCGAAGTGCAATTTTCAGATTGGTGAAAAAAGTTCGAGGCCAATGTTTTTTTATTGACAACAAGCCAAGACCAAAATACCGGATTTTAACTTGGGAGAAGCTTGATGAAGTAGACTATCTATTAAAAACTTCTTCTCGAAAGTTTAAGATGGTTAACCCAGCAAGTTGGTGCATCTGTCGGCAGTGCATATAAAGCTACTCAGCTGCAACCCTTTATCTATTTAAAATTATAACTGTACCAGAAATAAAAACCTGCGGAGGTACTGAATCAAAATATCCGAGAGGTAATTTAATATTCTCCAGAAGGATGTGGCGAGTGTCTCAAGCTCTCCCACCAAAAAAAGGGGGGGATGCTGAGTACAACATTAATTACTATTTATTACTAATAAACAACGAAAGAAACAAATAAAAATGCGTGCAGTGAATTTCCACCGCGCAAGATTTCTCTCGCAGTAACTTCCTGCAAAACCAATTTCTGATTGCGTATTGAAATAAGAATTTGTATATACATATATTAGGGGTTAGTGTATATTTCAGCATTTAGCACACCTGAAAGCATGTTTTGTCTTTTTTTATGCACTTTGCAACTTTGAATGGTGTTTAATGCCGCTTTTAGTACTGACGCATCACAGGCCGTGGACTCTGATGATACATGAAATGAAATGATAAACTGAGAAAGGACTTTTTTAAGGAAGGAAACGTTCCACGTTCAGGGTATCTCCCCGGCATTTGCCATTTATGACTGGGGAAAACCTGGAAAAAACCTCAATCAGGGAGGACGGTCCTGGCGGGATTCGAACCCCGGACCTCCCGCTCACGAGGCCGCGCCTTAATGACCTCGGCCACCCATGGCGGTGCTCTGGAGCTAAATCCAAGTTTAAGAACGTGGGGAATCAGATTAATGAACAGAAGAATGGGAGGTAATGAAACATGTTCATACATGTATAGTAGGTCTGTTTACTATAAACGGGCACAGCACGAATCACTATGGGCAATTTCGGAATTATAAAAAATGTGCCTCATAATAAAATCATTGTTGAGTCTCAGTAAATGCATAGCACGATAAATGGCAGTTGAGATTAAAAGAGGAGATGAGCATATATGTGTGATAAGATATACCTTATCCCACATGTTTGATAACTAACAACAATAGTGGAACATGATTACGTGGACGTGCGCTAAACTCGATGTGCTTCACATGTCAACATGAAGCACGAACATTATCTGCAATTATCTGCTTTTAGAAAACTCGTTTTGTTTTTGTGATACGTCAGGTGTTAAGAACATCTTTAAAAATTATTGGTTTTGATTTTTTTCTAACAGCGCCTAAAATAACGCTGCCAGAGTCTATTGCTTAAGCAGATTGAAGAAGATTTAACTTTGATAACTGAGGAGAAAGTTGTTTAGGATAACCAACTGTAAAAGTCTAACCCGAGACACGTTCCCAGGTTTGAATACACTTTTAGTATTATATATATATATATGTATGTATATATAATGTGAGTTATACTTATTTTATCAAAGAAACGTAAGAGTAAAATTTTGAAATAGTATACACATAAACAAATAAGGAATAATAAATAATATTAAGGATACATTAATTACAATGTAGTACAATAGCTAAATCCAAGAAAATATTTTAATTAACAAGTAAACTGTAGGCAGCCTTTATTCTTTTTCCAGAAATACCATTTAGGACATCTTTATTGTCCGTATGTAGCGATAGAACTGAATATGAACCAATTTAAATATCACTTTTGATTTTAGTAAGTGCACGTTGTACTGTTTTCTGGTGTCCCTCCAGTGTGATGACATCAAACTGAAAATTCCCTCTGGAAAAACTTTCGAGCTCGAAACACATAAAATTAGACTTAATAATAATTTCAAGTCCTTGCTTGTCTCCAGTGTTACAAAAATGTCTACAGGGTTTTTTTTTTTTTTTTTTTTTTTTTTTATACACTAATTTTCATATGGGAGCTCTTGTTCAATCAAATCCTTTGCGTAAATAATTTATTATACTTCCATTATTTCCGTATCTCCATGTTCAAAGCTTCTTGCATGTTTGGCAATTCTCGGCACTCCAGATCTCACTTATACTCAAATCTCTTGTGATCTTAAAGAACCCAGAGAGTATGTGCTAGTGAAACCAAAGTTGGATTCCAACTATATTTGTATATTTTACACAAAAATTAAGAAAATCTTATCGAAATTTCCCGCTGTACACGTTTTTTTTTTCTTTCGTTTTTGCATATCCAAACAATGAATACTTTTTTTGCTGTATAATAGTATCAATCTGCTCAATATGCCAAATAACTCTGGTACGGTGAATTTATCTATTTCTAGACTTATTACAGCCTCCTGAATAGTTTCAACTCATTTTGAGGAAACAGCACAATATTAGCTTTTGTTTTATCGTAAACTTCCTTCCCGGCCTCATCATACTACATTTCATATCAGAGTAAAATTTTCCCATACTTTATAAAAACGATCTGATGACGGAATAACATTTTATTATTTTGTTTTAATCTTAAGCACAAATACATGTATAATTACACCATCTCCTTTAGTTTCAATGAAATCAAAACTATTGAGGCGCTTCAATACGTTTTATAGTTTCATATAAAGGCGCCATTATCAATGCAAACATATCACATGCACCTTATGTATAAGTACAAAGTGTGCATTTAGCAGGTAAGATAATTTTGTTTTCCTTCTTAAGAAGTTGATATTGTGCCGTTTATTGCACGAAGCTCTGTCTTAATTTCTTTCTCTCCTGTTCTTTTTTCCGAGCTGTTTTAGTTAAGAGGTTCGTCAACTAGTGTTTTGTTCCTATAGGCATTGAATTTTCTTTATCGATCGGCCTAGTGACGTAACTATCTTGCCTTCCTTTGCTCTCTCTCCTTGTGAGAGAACTGAGTTGGCTTCGGAAATTCAAGGGTGAAGTTAAAACTCTTTATTAATCGTTTTAACGGGAAAGTTTTTAAAATACTTTGTACTCTGCTAACTATTTGCGAATGATTTAATGAATTATTGTATTTGAAGCTTGACATTGAAAACCCTTATGTTTTGTATATTGCAGTTACATGCCTTAATATATTTTGAATGCTATATTGCTGTATTGCGCTTTTTATACGGGTTTAAAGATCAGCTTAATTTAGCTTGTGAAAGATACCTTGTTTTACCGTTGAATAAAATAGATTTTATTTATAAACCAATGTTCTCCCTTATAATGGAAAGCTACCTTTCCTCGGCCACATCCTGGGGATTTTCTCTTTCAGTATATTTCCAAGTTCAAAATCTTGTTTGGATATTAACGGGTGGATCCCAAATGTATATAACTCATTTATAGACCTCGACAATTACTGAAAGGTATCTACTGATTCACGGGGTTCATATGTTTTCAGGGCGTAAAAATTTGAAATGCAATTCTCCGGGAGGGGCTTTCAGCCATGGGATCGGTGTCATACATTTACGTCACGTTAAATCACTCCATACGAATATAAAAAGATTTCCGGATAAAACTGTCGGTAGTTTCACACCTAATAAATACCTTAGTTCCCTATCAGATAGGGTCAGAGACGATGCACTTATCTTCTGTCCCTCTGCCTTCTGTTGGGAAACAAAGTATTTGAAATTCTCTTTGGTAATTTAAACTTCTCTCAAGGGAGACATTTATGTTCCGGGACGGAACGACGGGCACTAACTAACTACTAACTAATTAACTAAATAGTCACTGAGTATTCAAAGAGAGATATTATATCTAATAAGTACTTGCATTTTGACAAAATGTTTATAATCCTTTGTTTTATGCTCTGTACTTTTTCATTGGGAACTTCATAAAAGTGAAGAAGACAATCAAAAATTTGGTTTTTCAAATAAATTAATCTAAGGATTAGGGAGTACATTTACCTGTTCGATGCGCCACTTAAAATGCTATAAAAAGTTATTTTTTTAAATCTTAAAGAATAAACTCAACAGTGTAAGGATCTAAAGCATAATATATTAATTTTTTTTCTTTTATTTGGTCACATGATATTTTATTTCCATTCTCTGAACCATAATAACTAACTTTACTTACATTTTGCAGAACAGTCAAGTGAACGATAGGATAAATCGTAATCATTTATATGGCAGGCTCATGCTACTAGACGGTCACTTTTTCTACCTACGATATCATTTAAATTTGTATGGTATACCGAAAGCTTACCTTTGTTTTAGAAGTGCATACTTGTCTAATTACAGACTATGTGCCTCGGTCTGTGTATGAGCTTTCACGTCTCTTCTCCCGCATGCTCAATTCCAAATTTACTTCTGTATATGTTACTGGAAGCTCTGATTTATTATGTACCTCTTTAATCCAGATATATGTAGTCATAGTTTGTTATTCAAATATCACAAATTTTTGATGTTTTATAGTGGGGTCTGTGATGTTTTGGGCTTGTCATAGCATGAACTTGTATTTGAAGATGCATAACAGCTGATAATAATAACAACCAGAATAGATAAGGCACATACTGATTATTAAAGATGCTGCTCGTGTTCACAGTAAGTGGTATCATATCGAATCAACAACAACGTCTTGGTCGGTTTTAGAATGCATATAGTCCAAGTGAGTTACTATTGCCAACTTCTGAAATTTTATATTTAAAAAGTTAGAGAGGTTTAAATCTCATTATTTAGACGAGAAATTTAATTACTGAATGAACAATTAAAATTAAATTGACAATAGAAATTTTAAGGAATGTTTTTAAATGCTTTTCCAGATCCCTCAAAAACTGCCATTTATGATGTTTCGGGACGTGGAACATCCGGTGCCAAAATCGAAAGAGTTGGTCTCCTATTTGTTATTTAAGCCTATTAAAACAAAGAGAGTAGCAATTAAAATTATTATTAACACAATTATTTTAAGTGCATAAGAAGTTCTTTATAATCTTATAAATCCAGATTTAAAAAAGTTTTCGAGATGTCTAAGATGTTCTCAGAGGAGAGGCTCAGGGTTAACAAATATCTGATTATCTGCATCAAAATTGCGGTGATGCTCTCCTGTAGTATCCTGTGAAATTGAAAGAAGCCATTCATTATTTAATAGCATTCTTAAGGACAATACAAAAAGATGCTATCTGAGAATTTACATAACTATCTATATAGTAGTTAATTGCAACTTGCAGAAATTAGTAAAGGTGTGTCTCAATATTCTTATGTATAAAAGGACAACTTCATTGGATTAAAAATATCGAGGATGCCAAAAAATGTGTACACACTTTCACAGTGGATATCTATTTAATATATTTCAAAGATGGACCGAAAAACAACAGCAATGTGTAGTATGATGTTCTGTAAACAGATGTGATTCACATTACGTTATGCTAGCGTTACATGTCCTCATAAATGGCAAATGCCGGGAAGATACCCAAAACTTAGGCCTGGAACGTTTCTTTCCTTAAAAATAAATCCTTTCCCAATATATTATTTAGTCATCATGTAGTGTTCCATCGCCTGTGGTACCTCTGTAGTAAATCGGGCTTTAAACACCATTCATTCATAGCGTTGCTACAACAAAATGGAGTCAAGATTATTGATTGTACAGCGGAAAGAAATTTTGAAGTGGTATAGGAAAACCGAGAATGTTGTTGAAGTTCAAAGGCAATGGAGACGTGTGTACAGAACAGAATCGCCAACGCGAGTAACAATTGCACGCATTCGAGACAAATTTGTGATCATGGTATCGTATACGATGTTCACAAGGGCAGATCTGGGAGACCTCGCACAGCAACAAGCCCCGCGTCCTCGGCTCTGATTTTGGAACGTTTTGAGCACTCACCGCAGAAATCTACAAAGCAATGTGTACATGATACTGGGATTAGCAGAACTAGCGTATGTCGTATTATTAAAACAGCAAACAAGAACTCCCTTGGACTTCTACCTATGGGGAATTCTTAAGGATGTTGTATACCGTAGAAAACCAGATACACTGGCAGCACTTCGGGAAGAAACTGAAACGGCATGTGCTGCAATCGCTAAGGACACTTTCGCAAACATTACCCATTCAGTAGTTGAACGTACTCAGAAGTGTATCGACGCCGATGGTGGACATTTTGAGCAACTGTTGTAACTGTAAATGTCTAAGATGATTAGTGATCATCATTTTCTGTACGTGTGAATTCAGTTTTGTTATGTCAACACAGTTTTTTCTTTGCTTGAAGTGTGTATACATTTTGGAACCCTCTGTATGTAATCATATTAATATGTTAGACCTCACTTTAATACAAATAATAAACTTTAAGGTATTTAATCATTTACATATATAGCTCATAAAATTAGCATTTATAGTAAATTTCTTTAAGTTTTTTTTTTTATTAATAATAGGAAGCCGGCTCTTATTGATAAGATAGCCTCCAGATGTGTGGTGGGAAATGATACTATCAGGGTTATCAGTAGATAACGTATGAGTTCGAGGACGCGACACGATTATTATTGCTTTCGTCATTTATAAAAGTTGCACTATTTGCAGTATTCAAACTTCTGTGGCCATATTTAGGGTCATGCAAACTGATAACAGTATCAGTGCATTGTTTTGTTTTAAAGGAAAACAATAACAAAACACGAGAAACTAGTAACCAGCAGGAATGTAATCAGTCAATAATCAGTCGTGAGCACTTGTTTTTATCCCCGAAAAATCAAGCTAATGTAAAAGACTTTACCGCAGGATTTAGGAAATGACGTTCATGCAATGATCATAATTTTACTGTTAAAATGATGCTAAAGACAACACTTCAAATCTGCGAAATTAGAGTTAGGACACGTCATTTTAGAGTGTTTTACGCTTTGTCACGTATTCCAGGTGGACATTTCCCAAGTGTATCCTCAATTAACTAGGCTACCCTTTGTGCTTGTTAGCTCTCTCTAGCTTATAATTGCCTCCAAGTTATGTTAACACATTCCTTAGGTTTAGCTAGACACTTTTTGTCGTATTGCATTTCAGAGGAAAGGAATTGCAGGAGAAACAGCAATAATGGTCAGTCATTGAAGAGGTGCCTGAAGGTTTTATATCTAAAGCAACTTTGTGACTTTCCTAAGCTAGAACCGGGAGAATCAGATAATAGCTGCTGCATATTAATTAAATCAACAGGTATAATAATATTACTTATTATAATGTAATTGACTGGTTCATATAATACATTTCCATTATTTGAGTTGCAAATAACAGTTCGATGTTGATTCGAACGATTTTCTATACTGCTTCTTTTCGAATCCAAATTGTTTAGTTATCTTTGAGTGACGGAATGAATTCATTTTTAGCGATTGGGGGGGGGGGCGGTTTCCAAAGGAATATAAGCTATTGCAGCATATCCAAGGAAATATGTTTAATAATCTATCATAATACCTATTAGGCCTCTACAATTAAAAAAATATAATTTATCTAAAATATGCATGTATATTATATGCATATATGTCCGTTAATGCTCTAGCGGTCGCAATTTGTGTTCTTTCTCAACGAAACTTGGCTATAACTCAATTTACAAAATATTCGTCTAGTTCGTTAGCCTTTAAATTGTATCATTTGGGGTGGAAGTTAACCTAAATGGAAAATTTAAAACAAAACAAAAATGGAAAATCTCTCTAGCGGCTGCAATTTTTTTCGGTACTCTTTTCAATATAAAATGATAAAATCATTTTTCGAAAATAATGGCAATCGGGCCATTAGGAGTAGGGGTATGCATGAAAAACGATTGGGTGTTAAAAAAACTTTTAAAATCGGCCTTGCTGACGCAATTTTAATTTTTTAAAAGAAATTACGGTATAGCCATTGAAATAAAACACGAAAAATAGTTTCCGAAATTTTGTGATATCGGACTATTATAAGGAAGGGGGGTTTGCCTCATCCCAAAATTTAAAAATCCTTCTAGTGGATTTAATACACACACACACACACACACACACACATACACACACACACACACATATATATATATATATATATATATATATATATATATATATATATATATATTTATATTGCAACGAAACTCCCTTACACTATTTACAGAAAAATAATTTGAAAAATAGTTCCTAAAAATTAGGTAATTGGGCTGTTAGAACTGGAAGTTTACCTGAAACCCAAAATTTAAAAACCTCTCTAGCAGCACCAATAATTGTTTTTCACTACAAAACTCGGTATATACTATTTAAATTAAGTAATAAAAATAGTTTCTGAAAATCGGTGAAATCAGATTATTAGCAGTGGGGGATCACCTGAAACGAGTGGGGGTTAAAGCTAAACATCTCTCTAGCAGCCGCATTTTAAAACAATTTAAAGGGAATTCTGTATGTTCCATTGAAATAAAACAAGACAAATAGTTTCTGAAAATCAGTGAAATTGAACGTCAGGAAGGGCTATTTACCTAAAGTTTAAAAATCGCTCTAGTGGCATTAATATTTGTTTTTTCGCAACGAAACTTCGTATATAGCATTTAAATAAAAAAAAAAAAATAGTTTCTGAAAATCAGGGAAATCGGGCTATTATGAATGGGAGTTTACCTGAAACCTAACATTTCAAAATCGTTCTAACAGCACCAATATTTTTTATAACAAAAATCGGCACATACCATTAAAATCAAATGATTAAATTGGTTTCTGAAAATCGTCTGACTATTGGGAGTAGGGGTTTACCTCAAAAACGAGTGGGGGTTAAAGCGAAATTTAAAAACGGTCGCAATTTTAATTTTTTTAAAGGAAACTCGTTATATTCATTGTAATAAAATAAAAGTAATAGGTTCTGAAAATTGGTGAAATCTGACTCTTACTAGGGGTGGTTTAACCAAAATGTAAAAGTCTCTCTAATGGCATTAATATTTTTTTCGCAACAAACCTCCATACATAACATTTAAATAAAACAAGTAATATAATTTCTGAAAATCAGGGAAATCGGGCCATTAGGAGTGATGGTTTTGTTGAAACTCAAAATTTAAAAATCGCTCAAGCGGCACCAATATTTGCTTCTTCACAACAAAAATCGGTGTATCCCATTTAAATAAAATAAGACAAATATTTTGTGAAAATTAGGGAAATTGGATCATTAGGAATAAGGTATACTCAGAAACCGAAATTTAAAAAGCGCCCTTGCGTTTAAGTTTCTCTATATTGTTTTAAATAAAAGAACAAATTAATTCAGCATGTAAACTGTATTTATAACGTTACATATATTTTATAATTAATAAAAGTATTCTCGTGAAAACAGCAAATGTGAAATATTAATCTGTGTTTAAGAATTGTGTTTGTATATAAGCGCTCTGTAATAACCTCCATAAAACGTTTGCATTATATGTTTTTACTACAATAACATGTAATTAAATATCAAAATCAATGAAAATCAATGAAACTTTCGATTGTTGATTGTATATATTTGCTTAGTACATCGAAATTGTTTTTAAATAGTAATATGTTTTTGTTTTATTGAAACATATGAACATCTTCTTCATAAATACAGAATGTAAATCGAAACTTTCTGTTGTTTTTTTCTCTATTTTAGTGATGTAAACAGTAGGTACCATTCCAAGCGCGGTGGCTCTCTAGCAAGAGTCCTACCTTAACGCAATTATAACACTTTAATCCTAGCTGTTGATTTCCTTTCTGGAACTTTTTTTTTTTTGTGCTGACATAACCTTTGTTTGCAAAGGATTCTAAATTTCCACAGCCGCGACATTTTACTGTGGCAATGTCACATAACTCTCTTGTTTGAATGTAATGGTGCTCTCTTAATTCAATGAGAATTTCGAATTTCTGTTCGAGTTACCAGCTACACACAATGGCATGTCATCTCTTAGAATCTGTGTTTATTAAGAAAATCTTATTTTTCGTTTATAATTCACATTTAACCTCCATAATTAGTACAGACAGAAATAAAATGTTCATATATACAGGGGAAAAGACTGTTTTCCTAATATTCGTTCTTAGATTTCATGCTTGTACACATAAACAGATATCAACGGGAGCAAACGAATAGCTCATGTGTAAGTGGTGGATTGACATTAATTTGTATTGAGAAAGAGAGCCCTCGTTTTAAGCAATATCTGTAAAGGAATGTGTAATCAAATGTAAACTAAATGTAACAAACTATTGAGAAAAGTAACATTTCGCAAATCCTGTATACAAATCAAAGACACTTTTATATAAAAGATAATAATTTAAAACCCAAGTGCAAGAATTTCGCTGAACCCATTGTGTGGCGTTACTTGTGAATATCTAAAATAGTGATTGTGTCAGTAAAATTGAAATTTCGTGTAGATATTCTATCCCAAAATGCAATAAGCAGTTCGTGTTAAGACTTAATAATTACGTTTTCTCAAAGCATGTAGATGTGGCCGATTATGAATCTTCCAATAGTAAAGAGTATTTTCCTCTGACGGAGGGAAAGTTTCCAACTATGGTAAAGAGAGTACAAATGGAGAAGTTAGACATGAACTTTGGTCACAATGGATTTTATGTGTTTTAAAGTAAGTTTACTGTCTAAATAAAACTTAGATCGATGTTATAATTAATGTCAGTAGATGCGCTCTGCGCTTAGAATATAATGGCGGCTTCGCTTTTGGAAGCATTAATTCAATAAGCCAACGCGTAAACCAGCAGGATAATTCATCGATAGAAACCTTAAAGGCGCGAAAAGAGAGCCAGCAATAAAATACACACAACAATGGTGCTTTTGTTGAAAGGTGCATTACTCGAAACACAATCGCTCCTATATTGTTATCTCTGTTCACTACAGACATTCTCTCTCCCAGAAAAAAACATATTTTCTTTTTTTATTTTTCCTTCCAATTTATGTTTGAACTTTGTGTCCACGATAAAGGTAACGGAAATACAAGGTAGCCAAGTTAAAAATCCCAAAATAAGCTAGCAAAATGCTCTAAAATCATACAAAAAAGCTAATAAAACAGACTTACTTATTATTCATTAAAAATATAATTAAATGCTTTACCATGCACGCAACAAATACTTAAACCTACAATTATAAAGTATCAGTTTCGAAGATGTGAAAAACAAAGTCAACACAGCCTCACAGCCTTTTTCATGAATTACGTCTCGCTTTATTAAAACATTTATCATCACTGCTGTTCATGACACTTTCCCTCATAATTCATTTTACAACATACAAAAGAAGTTAAAGTTCTGTCCATCGTCACTTAGCCACGAAATTCTATTTTATTTTGGCCGATTAAACTACTCTCTTTTGTTGTATAACTCTGTGGTAATGTTATGAAAAGTTGTAAACTTCGCATAAATTTGTCATACTTTGGACTGCTAGTGCAGAAAAGATTGTCCCATACATTTTCAGAATCGAAATAATGGGAACTGTTTGTAACATCTATTTACATTTGTAAAGCAAAATCTGCTCATATGAAAAATCATGTCACCATCAGAGATTTGTACTTGGTCCAAGTAACTTCTCATGTTATTAAACAGACAAACGTAATGAAGGGAATATTTACTTTAAAACACCTGATGGAAATAGAAAAGAAACCCTCACCCATTCAAAAAAAAAAAAAAAAAAAATTAATATTGGCCCGATTTATTTAATATTTCCATACTTCTATCATCTGTGAACTTTTGAAAAACCAATGAACAACTCTGAATTTTCTTACATTTCTTACATGCTTTATTATATATTTCATAATTAGCAGGGGCACGAATGCTGATTTTCCCCTACTGCAAACACATACTGCACATTTATCAAACTGTTGCCCTTTAGTAGACTTCGCTGCCCATGGAAACTGTTGTCCGAGCATAAAATTGAACTGAGCAGGACTAAACATGGAAACAAAAAGAACAATAATGAAAATATATTTTACATTCACAGGGTAGCCTATTCATAAATAAATATAATTTGTTACTTACGTACCTTCAAATTCACAATCACATAAAATAAAAATAAAAAAAAACTGCTATCAAAACAGGAAGTCAAGAACAGCTCGAGAAAAAGACACACACGATGTCCATTTCCGGTGTTCTAATAGTTCCTCTTAGAACCTGAACCTCTAAGAAGAAAACTTCTCACTACTTCAATTTCAAAATCGCTAATCAAGCAGTTGGTTCCTTTAAAGCCGTCTGTGGTGCATAAAAATGTAATTTATATTGAAATTTACATTATAGTACTGATTAACACAATATACTGACAACACGTGTTAAAAAAATGCTAACAAACAGGTACCGCGCGCTGACTAGCTGACGCTTGGCAGCCCTGGAGACACCGACTCATTTCCGCTACGCTTAAGTATTGCAAATTTATCCGTTTACGCTTTTGTAATAAAATTAACTCAACGCACAAGAAATGACAGCTCAGTTTGAAGAATGAAGACTAAAGTGTACCCTCGTTTTGCTATCTGTCTGTATCGTACAGGAAAATACTATTAGAAATTCTATGCTCATATTGGGTATTCTCGTAAAAATCTTATCAATAATTAAATTTGATTGGTGGATCTCAAAGTAAAGCTTCTACTTAACTGTTTGATGACATTAATGAGAAAACGAGCAATGTCACTGTTTGAGGGCAATAAAATGTTTATTGTTATGCAAGTTTTTGACTATTGTGCATGTGCTGAATTTAGTTTTCTGAGATTTGGATAAACTGGCACCGATGTATACAAAACACAACTGATTCTTCTTAAACTTCCTGGAAAAGGTGTACCTCAATGAGGTGACTGTCATAAAGCTGTTTTTAAAATAAATAAAAAGTCTACTTTCTCCATGTTTTAATCACTTCAAAGCAAGTATAAAGAGGCCGCCATGGGTTACCTTTCCCGTCCTACCATTTCTCAAACAGTTCCTTCAGAGGGATGCGAGTTATTAATTTTTTTTTTTTTTTTCTGTTCTCAAAAGTGTCCTGGGTTCACCAATCTGACATACAAATAATTATCTCGTTTTAAAAATAATTTAGGAAGATATACCTAAACATTATAATGCTTCCGAGTGCTTACGAGAATTATATAGGTGCCATGTACACAATGAGAGCATCGATTTTTCTTACAGTGCTTGGCTAGCACCTGGTTGAGAACGCCTATCATGCGTAGGAGATTGTGAAAACTGAAATGTCATTCGGCCTTTGTTGTGTTGTAAAGATCGTTCGACACGATTGCAGCACGAGAAGACGCTGCCACAGAAACAGACGTTGACCGGACAATTCATTTGGGACATGTGTACTTGGCCGGTACAGGCGAACTTGTGACGTCATTGAGATAACGACGTTCTTACTCTTCTAGACCGCGATGAGAATTTGAAGCATCATTCACTTAGTCACAGTTACAGTTATATGCATCTTAATATCACATTTAAAATTTGGTTGTGTATACCTGTAACTATATCGCATTTTTATTTTAGGACTAAATATTATTGTAAGATAACGTCTTGCGAAGCAATTAGAGAAAGGTCCGTTACGCAGGAGCTGCGAATTCCTTACCGAGTTAATAACTTTTAATAAAAATAAATATAAAATCCAAAGTAGGCATTAATTAATAAAATGAAACAAATTATAGCATTACTGTGTGGTGTTAGGTGAACAAAATTAGAATTCTTGCAACCTATAAGTATGACAAAAGAGAAACTATATTTTCAGAATTATTATTATTATTATTATTATTATTATTATTATTATTATTGAACACAAAAATTAATGATATGTTAACTAAATTAAAAGTATAACCACTGATGGACAAAGTTATTCTGTGTAACTATTTTTAACCATTTTTAAATGTAACCATGTTTATGAACTGAGCCCTTGATATATTTACATTCACCCAAATAGAACGAAATAATAGAACGTTTCGAGTTATATTGTGTATTTAAGAAGAAGACGTTCATATGTTTCAAAAAAACCAAAACATGTTAATATTCCGAAACAATTACAATGTACAAAGTAAATAAAAACAATCGAAAGCTACATCGATTTTCATGGGCTTTGAAATTTAATTTAAATGTTATTGTAGTAAAAACATGTAACGCAAACGTTTTCTGAAAATTACTTACATATAAATAAATATAAATATATTTCTCACACAAATATTAGATTAATATTTCACATTTGCTATCTTCATCACGATGCTTTTGTTAAATATAAGACATATGCATCATTATAAATACAGTTTTATGATGGAATTAATTTGTTCTTTTATTTTAAAACAATATAGAGAAAATTAAACGCAAGAGCACTTTTAAAAGCCGGGTTTTAAATAAACCCCTACTGCTAATGGTCTAATTTCCCTAATTTTCGGAAACCTTTCTTATTTTATTTAAAAAGTATATTCCGAATATTGCGAAGAAACAAATTTTGGTGCCGCTAAAGCGATATTCAAATATTGGGTTTCAGGTAAACACCCACTTCTAATGGCCCAATTTCCCCTGATTTTCATGCACTATTTTTCTTGTTTTGTTTAAATGCTATATACAAAGTTTCGTTGCGAAAAAATAAATATTAAAGCAGCTAGATGATTTTTAAATGTTGGGATTCAGATAACCCCCTTTCTAATAGTGCGATTTCATTGATTTTCAGAAACTATTTTTCTTATTTTATTTCAATAACATATACTGAATTTCCTTTAAACATTTTTAAATGCGGCCGCTAGAGCGATTTTTAAATG